>CM076148.1:5157500-5720000 GCA_038025085.1 Tetragonia tetragonoides | reverse complement strand
ACTCCGATGTGGGGAAAAAACCACGGGACCTTTAACAAACGGTTACCAAAACCTCCACTAATCAACAAATTAACAAGTGGGTACAACAATTGTTCTTCCCTAGATCAACTAGAGGTATTCACAATCATCAAGGATCAACCTTGGCACAACAAGTCTCCCAAATCATCACCCAAAAGAGTGGAAATATAATTTCGTATAAAATAAGAGCTGAATTTAGAAAACTGACTTAGAGAGATCCAAATGAAATTCTGACCGTTGGATTTGAAGAGGGGAATGTCAGGAACAACGTGCTAAAATCTCGCGATGATCGGAGTTCGTTTGGTCGTTGATCGGGGCGAATTTCTGGGCTGCCAGCACCAAAATTCGTGGGTGGCTCCTCTTCTCTCTCTCCTCTTCACTTCTAGACTTTTCTCCTGATTTTGTGAGTGTCTAAGCTTTCTCTCTCTTGCACTAAGCCCTTCTAACCTTTTGGCTTATAAGGGAAGCCACTTGGGAGTGAATATACGAAATTGCCCTTCACTTAAACATCATATGGATAACCCATATGGTAAGCAAATATAACCCAGATTAATTGGGCTCTTCCTCCATGTAGGAGGGATACTCCAACAAATCTCCCCCTCACTCCTACATGGAGGGCTCGACCAAGCCCGCAATCTTTCTACAAACAAGAAGTTTCTCCTTAGGCAAGGCCTTCGTCAACATGTCCGATCCGTTGAGATCGGTGTGAATCTTCACAAGCTCAAATGACTTGTCTTCTACCGCTTCTCGAATCCAATGATACCTCCTCCATATGTGTTTGGTTCGGGAATGGTAGGCTGCATTCTTGGCAAGGTGGATGGCACTTTGACTATCACAATAAAGAGGGTACTAGTCTTGTTTCAAACCCAACTCCTCTAGAAAATCTCTCATCCAAATAAACTCCTTGCCAGCTTCAACCGCTGCCATATACTCAGATTCTGTGGTAGACAGAGCAACACACTTTTGCAATTTTTATTGCCATGAAACATCTCCCCCTGCAAATGTCATCAAGTATCCGGAGGTAGACTTACTAGCATCAATATCACCCGACAAATCTGCATCTGTAGCCATCTAACACAGGTTGTCCGGGACCAAAGCATAAACACACTCTAGAAGTACCTCTGAGATACCGCATGATCCACTTTACTGCTGCCCAATGCTCCTTACCAGGATTAGACATGAACCTGCTAACAACCCCAATGGCATGTGCAATGTCTGGCCTAGTGCATACCATGGCATACATCAAACTCCCCACGACGGATGCATAAGGCACCGTCATCATCTCTTTCTTGTCATTCTCACTTGTAGGACACTGGCTGGAGCTTAGCTTCATGTGACCTGCAAGTGGCGAGTTCAGGGGTTTAGCTTTGTCCATCTTGAACCTCTCTAGCAGCTTCTGGATGTAACTCTCTTGTGATAGCCATATCTTCTTGTTCTTCCTATCACGAGAGATACGCATGCCCAAAATTTGCTTTGCAAGGCCAAGGTCCTTCATTGCAAAGGACTTGCTCAAAGCACTCTTCAGGTTGGCAATCTTCTCCTTATCCTGTCCAACAATCAACATGTCATCCACATAAAGTAAGAGAATGAGAAAATCACCTCCGGCGTAATGCTTCACAAACACACATGAATCTGCATGTGTCTTGTGGAAACTGTGGTCTTTCATGAAAGACTCAAACTTCTTGTACCATTGTCGAGGTGCTTGTTTCAAGCCATATAAACTCTTTTTCAAACGGCATACAAGCTTCTCACTTTCCTTCTCTTGGAAACCTTCTGGTTGCTCCATGAAGATTTCCTCCTCTAAGTCACCATGGAGGAAAGCAGTCTTCACATCAAGTTGTTCCACCTCCAAATCCATGCTAGCAGCTAAGCCAAGAACAACTCTAACAGAAGACATCTTCACAACTGGAGAAAAAATCTCTTCAAAGTCTATGCCTTTCTTTTGACCTGAGCCTTTCACCACCAAACGTGCCTTGTACCTAGGTGGTGAACCATTTTCTCCAGTTTTCAATCTGTACACCCATTTGTTCTTGAGTGCTCTCTTGCCCTTAGGCAACTCCACTAAGTCATAGGTGTGGTTCTCATGCAAGGATTTCATCTCATCTTGCATGGCATTATACCACTCCTTGCAGTGCTCATGTGACATAGCCTCCTCGTAGCTTTCAGGTTCTCTCCCGTTGGTCATCAACACATACTCATCTGCTGGATATTTAGAGGTAGGCTGTCTCTCTTTGGTGGATCTCCTCAACTGTGGTTTTGGTTGTACATGGGGTTCTTCTTCATGTGTATGATCTGGTGGTGGCTGAACATCATCACCATCATCACTGTTATGATCATCATTGCCATCTTCCTGATGTTCTCCCCCTTGAACTCTAGGAGTTACTTGAGGAAATATTGGATCTGTGTTGGCGCTGTCACTAGGAGAAGGCTCTGGTTGTTTCTTCTTCTCACAATCTGCAAAGGTTTTGTCTTCAAAGAAGACTACATCTCTGCTTCTAATCACTTTTCTACTAACTGGATTCCACAATCTGTACCCAAACTCATCCTCTGAGTACCCTAGAAAGATGCATGGCTTTGTCTTGCTATCAAGCTTGGACCTCTCATCTCTGGGAATATGAACATATGCAAGGCACCCAAAGACTCTCAGGTGGCTGAATGATACCTCTTTACCAGTCCATACTCTCTGCGGAACATCTCCATTAAGAGGAACTGAAGGTGACTGGTTGATGAGGTACACTGCTGTAAACATTGCCTCGGCCCAAAAAATCCTAGGCAGCTTCGCATGAGAGAGCATACATCGAATTCTTTCTTCAATTGTTCTTTTCATTCTCTCTGCAAGTCCATTCAGCTGAGGTGTCTTGGGAACTGTCTTCTCAAGCCTGATGCCCTGTACTTTGCAATACTCTTCAAATGGACCCCTGTACTCTCCACCATTGTCAGCTCTAACACACTTGAGCTTCCGGCCTGTTTCTCTCTCAACTCTGGCCTGGAACTGCTTGAAAAACTGTAGTACCTGGTCTTTGGTTTTCAACACAAAAGCCCACAGTTTTCTAGAATAATCATCAATAAAAGTAACAAAATAAAGTGAACCGCTATGTGACTTAGTATCCATGGAACATACATCAGTGTGAACAAGATCTAATGCATGTTTTCTTCTAGATGGGGGACGAGTATGAAATGCTGCCCTATGTTGTTTTCCAGCTAAACAATCAACACAGGGTTTCAAGGACATACCTTGAACATCAGGAAGGAGTTGCTTCTTAGCAAGCATTTGCATACCTCTTTCACTCATGTGACCAAGTCTCTTGTGCCATAACTCGCTGGAGGAATCATCAACTGCGTGTACTTCTCCTTTGTACAACTTAGCTTGTATCACATACAAGGATCTCTGCTTGCTCCCACGAGCCACAATCAAACTTCCTTTGATAAGCTTGCACTTTCCACCACCAAAGTTGCTGGAGTAACCAGCATCATCGAGGAACCCAGGAGATATCAAATTCAGCCGAATGTCTGAAACATGTCGGACATCTCTCAACACCAAACTGCAACCTGTGGATGTCTCCAAACACACTGTACCCATGCCTACAATCTTGGATGAGCCATCATTCCCCATCCTTACATAGCCAAAGTCACCACTAGTGTAAGATGAGAAGTAATCTTGGTGCGAGGTTAGATGAAACGAAGCACCCGTGTCAATCACCCAAGTACAATCATCACTAGCTAGATTTAGGCAATGGTCACCAATAAAAAATAATTCATCACTTGTTGCAATTGCAGTGGTGTTGTTATCTTTCTCTTCTTGTTGTTGCCCGGATGTCTCACCCTTTTCTTTCCTTTCTCTGGACTTGTCTCTCTTCATTTTCCTGCAATGTTTTTGAATGTGGCCTGGCTTATCACAATAGTGGCAAATGATCTTACCCCTTGATTTTGATCTCCCCCTGGACTTGTCTCTATGCTGGGGATGTCGAGTCTTACTTCTTCCCCTGCTTGATTCTTGTGTCACATTAGCCTCTGGTTGTGTGGAGGAACTCATTTCCTTCCTTCTAGTTTCTTCATTCAACAAACTAGCTTTGGCAATTTCCATTGTCAGCGTGCCCTCTGGTGCGGAGTTGCTAAGTGATACAAATAGAGTGTCCCAACTTTCTGGCAATGAGCAAAGTAGTAGCAATGCCTGCAGCTCATCATCTAAATTCATCTTCATTGCAGACAACTTGTTAATCAAACTTTGAAATTCATTCAAGTGAACTACTATGCTATCACCATCTTTATATTCCAATTTCACAAGTTTTCTAATCAATGACGCTTTACTCAAGGCATTCTTCCTTTCATACATGGTCTCAAGTTTCTTCCAAAGAGTATAAGCATTCGTGTCATTGGCAATATGTTGGAGGACACTCATATCAACAAATTGTCTAATTGTTCCAACGGCTTTACAGTTCAATATTTTCCACTCACTTTCAACAACACCAGTTGGTATGGTTGCATTTAAAATTGGTTCATACAAATCCTTCACGTAAAGGATATCCTCCATTTTAGTTTTCCACACGGAGTAATTTCCAGAATTCAAACTAATCATTCCGTGCACACCAGATTTTTCATCCATCTTTAACAACACAACAAATTCACAATGACTCTAACCAAAGCTCTGATACCACTATGTTGGGGAAAGCACACAAATACACAAGCGGAAGCAACAAAGACTTTTTCCCCGGTTGTGATGCAAAGATGAGCAATAACCAATTCAAGCAACCAAACAATATTGAACCAAAATGACAGCAGCAAATGGAACTATAAATCAGCCCAAAAAACAGTAAATAAACAAGGAGACGCAAGGATTTACGTGGAAACCCCGATGTGGGGAAAAAACCACGGGACCGTTAACAAACGGTACCAAAACCTCCACTAATCAACAAATTAACAAGTGGGTACAACAATAGTTCTTCCCTAGATCAACTAGAAGTGTTCACAATCATCAAGGATCAACCTTGGCACAACAAGTCTCCCAAATCATCACCCAAAAGAGTGAAAATACAATTTCGTATAAAATAAGAGCTGAATTTAGAAAACTGACTTAGAGAGCTCCAAATAAAATTCTGACCGTTGGATTTGAAGAGGGGGGTGTCAGGAACAACGTGCTAAAATCTCGCGACGATCGGAGTTCGTTTGGTCGTCGATCGGGGCGGATTTCTGGGCTGCCAGCACCAAAATTCGTGGGTGGCTCCTCTTCTCTCTCTCCTCTTCACTTCTAGACTTTTCTCCTGATTTTGTGAGTGTCTAAGCTTTCTCTCTCTTGCACTCAGCCCTTCTAACCTTTTGGCTTATAAGGGAAGCCACTTGGGAGTGAATATACGAAATTGCCCTTCACTTAAACATCATATGGATAACCCATATGGTAAGCAAATATAACCCAGATTAATTGGGCTCTTCCTCCATGTAGGAGGGATACTCCAACATTACGCCACCTCCAAATCCACCAACACGCCATGGCGAAGGTTGAACACCACGCAGCACAGGGACCCGTAACATTCAAGGACAGCCACCCATTAATGTTGGGGTTGAAAAACTCACCATAAGAGAAAGGTGGATCAAGGTACGACCATATCTCCTTCGCACGTGGGCAGTCTCGGAGGACGTGAAGGCATGATTCCTCACAATTCCCACACTCCGTGCAGGCGGCCACGGAGGCTAGATGACGCTTGACTCGATTCGAGTTGCACAAGAAGCTGTCATGGGCAGCGAGCCAGAGGAAAGCACGGCACTTTTGAGGAGCGCTAATTTTCCAGATCTCACGCCATTTTAATTAATTAAATTCATTTCCAGTTTCTCGTATGATGTCAAACGCTGAACCAACAGTGAAGCACCCCGAGCTTGAGCCTCGCCAAAAAAACTAGTTTTGTTTGGTAATCCAGTTTTTTTTTTGCTCATCTGTTTGGTAATCCAGTTAACTACTCCTAGTTATTGTACGAATGTAACGTTGCGAACGTGTTCCTGATGGAAGATGGATAGGCCTCCACAACAATCGTATACCTCCTGGGTAGTGGGTACGAGGCCTGCAGTTCAATGGAGTTTAACCCTCTACAATGCTAGAGCCCATAATTGATTGTTACAAATGGTTTGACTAAAACTTGGCGCAGCCCAGGATCTCTTATACTTTAGCAAAAACTTGTGTGGACCTAGTCCATGGTGGATTAATGGTCTAAATGTCACCTCATATTTTACTTTGGAGTCACCCCTCTAATAGTGGAGTCATCCTCTACTTCTAGTGGAGCCACCCCATGGCGCCACCCCTCTAATAGTGGAGCCCCCCCCATACTTCACCTTGAGCCACCCCTCTAATAATGAAGCCACTCCCTGTTTCACCTGGAGTCACCCCTCAAATATATTTAATCCATGGTGGACTAAGTCCACACAAGACTAGCTGTCTAAATTAGTTATTAAAATTGGAATCCGTTCGTAATTGTTGAATCTCTAGTGTTACCTAACTTTTTTATTCAAATGTATTCTGATACTTTAGATTTCTATATTGTTAAATTCGATACTGTTTATAAGTGTCGTATGTCTATTTAATGAATCACGTAAATGTGTATTAGGTAAAATCAAGTCATACTCATACATACAAGATTCTCCTCCTAGTACACTTCATCACCAAAAGTCTAAAACTAGTTGTCCGCCCATTTAACTATCCTAGAAGCAACAATATTAAACTAGCTGTCCAATTGCAATAATTAAGCTATGGCTACGCATCAACACACCAACACCAAAATTAACCTCCCAGCCTCCCTTCTTGTGGTGGCTGTTGATCGAGATGAAAAAGATAAAAAAAATAAAAACACATGGAAGGTCTACATGACTACATCCAAAATGATTGTAAGCATCCTTTAATTAGAGCTAAGCACATGTTAAATAAGCATAACTTTAAAAGAAAAAGATGGAAATGAGATATTAAATGCATATTTATGTAACAATTTAACTAATAAATGATTGCACATGCACGCATTATGCCATAATGGGTGTGTTTGTTAAAACTTACACGGTCAGTTCAGTTCAGTTCAGCTCAGGTGTCAATTTAGTGATTTCAAATTCAGTTAAATGATGTTCAGTTCAGTTTAGTGGTGCTGAATTCAGAAACATACTTTTTGTCTCACATATCAAGTTGTGTTCAATTCAGTTCAGTTGTACGTGTCCAGTTCAGTTCAGTAGTGTCCAACTTAGTAATGTTGAATTCAGTTCAGTATTGGTAAGTTCAGCTCTAACAAACGCACCCTATGTGTTTAGGAATAACCTTGTGGTTTAACAACCCACACAATTTAATAGGAGTACTATTTAGCAAGCATGCTTCATGTGTTCATCATATGCTAAGATATAGCATAGAATGCTAGCTAACTACCAATTTGTACTCCTATTAAAACTACTAATGCTGCATTACTACTTTCCTATCCTGAATAATAGCAATATTATGCATAAAGGCACTTCTAACTTTAATTTTCTTATGCTAAAGCCTAAAAGGTCACCACTTTTAGATTGCTTTATACTTAAAGCTCTAGTTCTTTTGAATGGATGTCAGGTAGATTTGTAGCTAAGCTAGAAAGAGAGAAATAATGTATGCTGATTATGCAAGTCACAGTAACCGTGGGAGAATGATTTTAAAGAACACAATAAACTATTATGCATTTATAAATTAATTAGTTAGTATTTATTTTGGATATAAGATTCATACTGAGTATAAAAGTAAAATTATTGTACTGTACATACATGAGTTAAACAAAGTTGGGGAATTCCAATTGGTGCCCTTTTACTATTGACTTGTCCAACTGGTGCCCCTAACACAGAAAGAAGTCCGGTCTGTGCCCCTTTACTTTTTAAAAGTCTATTCCATGACCTTATTTTATGTTTTCCGTTAGACAATTTTTGCATTGTCAATTTTACCCTTACTAAAACGCAGGGATGCCATCTTCAAACGACATTGACGATTGAGATGTTGGTCTCCATCACACACACTCTCTCTCCTCCATGGACGACCAACTAACCAAAAATAAACCCCCAATTCTTCATCACTTCAATCAGTCAACCAATTTTCTCTCTCCTCAAATTTATCATCATTCAACCCTTTATCTAAAATGGGGGTAGAAATCAACCACCAAGATGATTTTTCTTCTAGAACCTCAATTTTGCTTGAATTAGCCGCTTTAGATGATGTCCAAGCCTTCAAATTAGCTCTCGAACAAACGGGTATGGGTCTCGATGAACTGGGTCTTTGGTATCATCGCCTGTTGTTGTCGACCGTCTCATTGCTAACTCCGCAACGGTGGACTCCAACGACCGTCTCTTTGGTATCCCCCAGGTTCCGAACAATCAGTACCAGCAACAGTTGAAGAAAAGGGTGGCTCCATCGTCCCTGGATACAAAGCCGCTGACTCAACCAGGGTCACCTGACAGGCAACAACAACAACAACAGCTACCAGATATCAACAACGAAGTATACATCTCGAATTGAGATGTTGGTCTCAATCACATAATATCTTCAAGAGTAATTATTCGTTCTAGATCTAGGTCAATTTGTTTGTTATTATACAGAATGAAATTGATTACTTTTTTGGGATTAATTTTTTGGACGATATTCAACTTGCTCTATGTTGAATTTGTTTCTGAATTTCCTGATTTAAGTAGAGAATTGTCGTTTGGTATTGATTTTGTTTCGAATTTCTGAAGCTCTGTAATGTTTATTGATTGTTTGAGTGGGGGTGGAGAAATTGGTGTACCATCGTTGTGCGATTAACTACAAAGAACAAAGGAGGGTGCCATTGTTGCAATTGTCGCCACCTCAAACATGTCGACATTGTCAAGCACGATTATTCCATCGCGAAACATCAGAGATATGTTGTTTATCCGGGAAGATCAAGTTACCAGCAATTCCTGTTCCAGAAGAGCATTTTTCTCTGTACTCTGATGACACACCAACCGCAATACATTTTAGGCGCAATATTAGAAAATATAATCATATATTTTCTTTCACTTCAATGAGACATCTTTCTTACAATGACCTGCAATCCGTCATGGAAGGAAATTACAGATGGGCTTCTTCCTGGTCAAACTCCTCAAGATCGTCCAGATTTAATAACGAAAAAATCGAGCTTTTATAATGTCAATTCCATTTTTGGGGGGAAATTGAGCAAAAAATGGGGGGAAAAGAAGAGGGACAATTTTGTCAGCATATTTTGCTCGAAAAAGACAAGGGACATGGATGGCATTAAATTCAGTAGCCACGTCATCACTTTGTAGCGGAAAAGAAAAAATAAGGAGACAGAATGGATATTTTAAATTTAAATGGGCACGGACTGGACTTCTTTCTGTGTTAGGGGCACCAGTTGGACAAGTCAATAGTAAAAGGGCACCAATTGGAATTCCCCAACAAAGTTTAACATGTGGCCTTCTTTGCATATGAATTATGAGGAAGTACTGTAATATATGTAAGGATTAGAATATTTCATATGACAAGCAAGCTGTTATATATTTTGATGATTTGTCAAGAAAAAATGCAACTTTAATTAGTATGTTGGTCAATATATATACGAACAGCATAAGATTCTTAGCTTAAAAAGCACTGTTGGCTTGTACTATCAGGTAATTAATAATTAACTTACTCTGTGATTGACTACGTATAAAAATAGCAATGCTTGAATAGGGTGATCAAGTACTCCTATAATTGTAAACATTATTGGACTATTGGTTAACTTGGACCCGGCTATAAACTGGGCAAAATGTCTCTCATGACGGTTATGACTTATGAGGCCGCCTCAACATGAGGTCACTTCTATATCCAAACATAATGTTATGCTTGTTTGAGGACCCCTTACGTTGAAGACGCCTCATATGAATTTTTATGTGAAGCGATTGACATTTCAAAATAGGTTAGGACGATTGGCAATGAGTGGAGTGTCTTATTTAGTCATAAACAAGTTCAAGGCATTTATCTTTTCACGTGAGAACAAACCCCCTCCAATACGTATAGCCCGATGCACATGAATACTAGCTTTGAACTTGAAACATGGATAATATGGGACTGAATTTACACGCTTTGATAACATTGGTTGATTTGGTGTCAATTGTAAACTGTGTGAAGTCATCCCGATATTATTCCAACTGAAAATCAATAATTATTGACACAATGAGTAGAGTACGTAACTCACTTAATTATACAACCACTACAATTTTCCATGTGAGACACAAACCGACTTTTAAGACTATGTAACTACTTCCTCTACTACTAAGAGCATTCAAGAAAAACGGTAGAATTAATTATATGAAAACGATGTACATCATTAGCATCTTACGAGAAACATAATCACCATCACCATGACTATAAGTTGATCTATGACCCTGAAGGGTTGAACCACTAAGTACTCGTAATTGGGTATACAAGGCCAACAACCTTCTCGAATTTCCTCATGAATTAATATCTTCTTTGGATTGCCCATACGAAACCATGTACACCATTATAAAGGAAAGCAACACATACCCATAATTCTGATGCGTAACAATCCTAAAACTCAAAGATACATTAATTGATCGAATAGGCCACCATAAATTAGGGACCTACATCAATTTTATTGCGTTGGAATATCAAAATATAAAATAAAATTAGTGCTTTAATTTGTTTAGGGCTTAGCTTGAATCTTCCTTCTAACTTTGCACTCTTTAATTCACTCTTGAAGCTAGCAAGGCTTAAGGATAAAGCTCAAGTAAAGTTGTGCAAGTTTTCCAATCGATTCTTTTACGTATGCAACAATTTGGTGTGTTTGTTAGAGTTGAACTTATCAGAACTAAACTGAACTAAACTGAACTGAACTGAACTGAACTGAACTGAACTAAATTCGACATTACTGAACTGAATTGAACACAACTTGATATGTGAGACAAAAAGTATCTTTCTGAACTCAGCACCACTGAACTGAACGTCATTTAATTGAATTTGAAATCACTGAATTGACACCTAAACTGAACTAACCGTGTAAACTCTAACAAACACATCGGTAATAGTGGTTGAATTACTGATGTTCTTTAATGGATAAAAGTTAAAAGTCTTTTTTTTTTTAAGTCAAAAGTTATTTTTAGTTCCGTAAATTATTCAATTTAATCGAAGGAGATTGATGACATAATTTAAATTGATATTCTTAGTTTATTAAATTATCTACAAATCATCGTACCAAAATAAAATTATCTACAAATCAAACTACAATAGCTTTTGGAATTAGGATTGTACTATGGTGTTTTTATAAGCACACAAAACCGCATTAATCAAACCCTATAGATTAGACAAATCATCAAATAATATTCTCGTAATAGTTGTTGGTGATGAGTACTATGGTGTCTTGGTGTTTGATTTAGTAATGTGATGATTTATGGCATGTGAGTGCTAGGGAGCTGGTAAATAATTTTGCTGTTTTTTGTTGCTAGCTATTTTTTGTTTGGATAGAAACTATGTTTTGTGTTGCTTGCTAGTGAGTATTGAAAAGAAGTTGTATTAAACAAAACTTGGTGTTCATACACTTTTTCTATTAGATAGAATTTTTTTTATCTTAGCTAAAAAAAAGAAAACCCGAAAAAGATTTTATAGGTATTTAACTATCAAAAAGTTAAAACTACGCTCATACTCTCTTTAGTTCTGCAACACAAGCCGATAAATACGGTCACTACGAGTCTACGATAAAGAGACCTTGTCTTTTTCATCAGTTGGTGCAAATTATTTGACATGATTTCAGTTTCTAAAACAAAGCAAAACGACATCAAACTAAACTTTCATAACAATTCAAAAGTTATTTGCATATAAGAATAAAATGGATCAAAGTGGAACTTACAAAACATAACGAGTAAAGCTATGTTAGATTATGAATTGACGGGATTGAAAACTCACAAAATCTTAAAATGCTCCATTATTGTTGACAAGATATAAATTTTGTTTTATCAACTAGTCAACTAGTTTAATTATAGAGCATATATACTACACACATCCAAATTTATTGTTCGTCTTTATCAAAATTTACAACTCTCTTGGCTTTTTTACTAGTTTAATTATAGAGCATATATACTACACACATCCAAATTTATTGTTTGTCTTTATCAAAATTATACAACTCTCTTGGCTTTTTTTTTTTTTTGGTGAGAACTCTCTTGGCTTTTGTTCATGAAGAGGATGGGGAAGAAAACATAATAGTCCATAACATTACAGCAAGTGTGGGCCAAAATTGATAAAGCAAAAAATAAAAAAAAAAATGGTCCAAATCACAATATAACCGAAACCGAATAACACAACAGTCCCACATGGCGCACGTTAGCAGTTTTAAGACGAGTAGTTTTAGGATTTTACAATTGTTTTTACACATGCTGATAGAATTAACCAGATTTATCTCTTATGGTAATAAATCTGAAATTTATAAATCTCAATATCCACTGAATTTACCTTGCTTTCTTTCTCTGCTTAACTCAAAATCCTTCCAAATCTTTTGTATCTCTCTCTGTAGCCTGTGATCTCTCAGATTTATCACCCTTAATTTTATATTTGATTCTTATAAACCCTAAAATAAACCTGAGATAACTTACCATTACCAATTACTTGCCATCTTTACGTCATAATAATCCCTTTTTTAGAAAAGAACTTCCACCTAATAGGTATCTTGTGATTGGTCAATTGAGGTGCATATTCTCTCTCTCTTCATTGTTGTTTCTTCAATTTTAGAGCAATGTTACCACATTGATTGATCCCAATGCTCTTTAAATATTAGGTCTTTCCTTATGCCCACTTGATTATTACTGGTAATAAGCAAAAGGGTGTGTGGTATTTTTGTTTTTTTTTTGGAAAGTTTTGATCTTTTATGAATTGGGTTTTGTTTAGAACTCACTGAGATCCCATTGTTTTAGTGAAACTAAGAACTTTGACTTAAATTTGAGGTGGGTTCTTGGGATTAGTGGATGTGGCAGGATTTGTGATTGATTTAGCAAGAGGTTTGAGTTTCATTTCTGAATTGGGTTTTATTTAAGAACACTCTGAGATCGCATTGCTTCACTGAAACTAACAAACTCTGACAAAAATTTTGAGTTGGGGTTCCTGAGATTAGTGATTCAAGTGAGTTTTTTGGATTGGATTTGGCAAAGTAAGGTTCTTTTTTTTTGATGAGATTTAGATAGAAGGGCAATGAGAGTTGAACTTGAGGGTTTGAAGACACAATGAGTGGAGGCTCATTGGGTCTGGGTCAGCGCTCAGCAAGTTATGGGTCTTTGCAACAACAGCTTCAGAACAGTTTGTTGCCAAACCAATTGCCATTGCCATCGCCGCCACCGCCACCGCCACCGCCTTATATATCTCGTAAACCAGTTAAGATGATGAAGGAAAAGGAGAGATTATTTCATTGGATTTGTAAGTTTGCTGGCCGGAAGAAGGTTGGCATGCTGTTCCTTTGTTTGGTTTCAGCAGCAGTTTTCGTTTGGGTCTTATATGTAGGGAAAGGTTTGATCTTCTTATCTCAGCTTTCATTCTTTGCTATTGTATTTGTTATGTGTGTTTTAATCTAATCCTTAATTATGGGATTTTGGCTTATTTTTTACTTAGTGATGTATTGTTGATTGTGATATTCTGTTGGAACTTTATGCATGATTTGTTTTGTGTATTTGGATTGTGTATTCATTGAATTTAATTGAGTGTGCTTAAGAAAGATCATAATCAGATCCTTTAGTATCCTTAGTCAACTGTAAAATACTTGAAACTTGGCTCAAAGGCTTAGGGGCAACAGTCTTCTGTGGCAACTTCTCCTAGATTGGTATTTCTGGCTATATATAGTGGTGCAGCTCATTCCTGTCTCAGGAATCATTGTTCATCTTGATAAATTTACAAGCTTGCAAATCACATTCATTGTGCAAGTTGAAGAAATCTCCGTACACAGTATCATGAAATATGCTCCTTTTTTTAATTTTTTTTTCCCCCTAAAGTCTCTGTGAGTTTGTGATGACAAGCATATTGTAGTTATGGCTGTTTTTTTTGACTTTGTCAGGTTTTTCTTGTTTGACAAGTATGGTGATTGAGACCAAACTTTTCTTGTTGAGGTTGTGACAATAATCTATCTTATGGAGTGTGTAGCTTGGTTTTTGCTCTTACAATGCGGAGTGTGTAGCTTGGTTTTTGCTCTTACAATGCGGAGTGTGTAGCTTGGTTTTTGCTCTTACAATGCGGAGTTTGTAGCTTGGTTTTTGCTCTTACAATGCGGAGTGTGTAGCTTGGTTTTTGCTCTTGCAATGTGGTCTGAGACAGCAGTTAACATTTCAGCTGTGGTCTTTTTTTAGGTGAAGGTACTGCAGAGAGAGATCGTGCTCCAAGTATGAGCTTTGATAACAGAACAGCTGTGATTTTTGATAACGGGCCTGCTAATAATGTGCCAAACGCTCCTCCTAGGTACTTCCAAGGGTATACCCTTCCTCCAGGAAATCCTTGTGAACATTTTGCATTACCACCTCCTCCAGCTGATAAGAAGCGAACTGGACCCAGACGTAAGTTTAATGTCTTAAAGAGTTCTGTCTTAATCTCATTCCTCTTAGCTCTGTAGACTTAAATCTGTGGGGAAGCCTAGTTGTTGTTTAGCTTACAGTTCTATTTTGTTGTTCAGCTTGTCCAGTCTGCTACCTTGATCAGGAGCAAGCGATTAAGTTAATGCCTGAGCTACCATCATATTCTCCTGTGTACAATTTAACCTTTGTGCACGAAGATAATCCATCTAAAACCGAGTTTGGAGGCTCTCCGTTTGGTGGGTATCCTTCTTTGAAGCAAAGGGATGATTCTTATGATATAAGAGAGTCAATGCATCTGCACTGTGGGTATGGTCTCTTATTGATTAGTTTTACTTCCCAAACCATTCCATCAGCTACAATATTTAATCTCTCTGTTAGTTCTTGCTTCGAGAACTTTCGCATCAGAGTAATACATCTTCCTTCTGTTTCAAGCAGATTTATCAAGGGAACAAAGCCAGGTCATGGGGCTGGATTTGACATTGATGACGCTGATATTGTTCATATGGAACAATGTCGGGGGGTAGTTGTTGCCTCAGCAATATTTGGTATTGTTATGTACTTATGTCATTTGAGTTATTGTCTGCAAAATTTGGCCTTGCTTCTAACTTCACCCATTTTGCTTCCAGGAAATTACGATTTGCTGCAACAGCCAAGGAATGTCAGTGAAGCTGCCAAGAGAGATGTTTGTTTCTTTATGTTTTTTGACGAGGAAACAGCAGCAGCTATGAGGAATGCTAGTATTCTGGATGAAAGTAAGATGGTTGGTTTATGGAGAATAGTTGTTGTACATAACCTTCCTTACACGGATGCAAGACGCAATGGCAAGGTACACCAATGACCGGTATCTGCTTGACTCTAGTAAATGACTTCTTGAACTTGCAATGTCTGTAACCAGGCTTCTGTTACTTCTATAATCGAATTCCTCATCGGGGGCACGGAGGATAAGAGGATGCCTGTTGTTGATTGCTCCCTTTTTCAATATGCTTTCTCAAAACTCCTTAAGAGAAACTGAAAATTTTGATATATTTTCTCATAGTTATGTGAGCCACTGATTGCATGTATATGTGGTTTCTGTTCTACGTTGCCCTACAATTCACGATATTGATCATCTATATGCCCAAAAGTTTGGATGACCACCTTAAAAATGTAGATAATGGATGATAGTTCTTTCCAAGAAACTTCAGGTTAGCCTTGAGCCCTTCTAGTGATATAAGTGGGTGAGTAGGCAATAGGCATATCGTCCTGTTGTTTTGTTGTAACTTTATTTATCCTGGCACCTGGTTGTCAATCAGTGGTGTTGTTATATTGTATCAATCTGTCATTATGGAATTCAGAGGTTAAGACATGTTGGTGCTTGGAAAATCCATACACGCTGACATCTTCCATTGCTATAGTATTTAGACAATCCCAATTAGCTTTTGGTCATCTGTAAACGATGGCCCGATAAGCTGTCGTTATATTATGGTGTGGTTTAGAAAATGTAATTCTGGACCTGAAAACTTCTTCATTTCTATGCCAATCTGAGCTCAAATTATCCTGTAAGCTTCCATAAGCTAGATACAATTCCTTGTGTCTGCTAGTGCACTTGTGTATATATTTTCCGTTTGGAATAATCAAACTTCTATAGAAACCTGCACAATAAAGCTTCCTCTGGTCTCCATCTTTGCTAGATTCTTGGTGCACTGTTGGTCTGTTGCTGTTAGTATTAGCTTCCCCATGTTAAAAAAGCTCCTTTTTCAGATAGTAAAACTGCATCGAGGAAGATTTTTTCCAAGTACGCCTGCTGTAGGTAGACTGATATAATGGATACTTTATCTGTGAGTATAATATTTGCTCATAGAGTCATAGGTGTGAAAGAGAGGAAAACGTGGAAAAGCATGCGTGTGCAGCTGCTCTCCACTTCATAGGCAATTAGGCACTAGGTAGACAATCAAGGTTAAACCTGGAAAATGGTGAAATGCATAGATTTCTATCTGGTTAACATATTTAATAATTATGATCAAGCATGGCCGTCAGTAAACAGGAAAAGATTTATTTTATACATTGATTGTTCTTATTTTTTGTTCTTTTGATTTCTTTGAGGCATCCTAATATTTGTGACCAATGTTTGGAGTTGTTAGATGTAATTCATAGACTATTAAAATTATTTTATGTTGAAATTGCAATCAGTGGTCAAGGGAAGCCATGTATGATTTCAATGATATTGTGCATGATGAGACAGAAGAAATTATATTGTGCCGTGTAAATTCACCTGAAAGAGGAGTTGAAATGATGACTTAGGTGTCAGTCTAGGTTGTCCAAAGTAAACTGGTATACTCTGTGCATCTCATAGAAATTATATTGTCAGCACACTACTGTCACAAGAATTCTTATTTTTGCTATTGTGCCAATTAAACATCAATGTTAACTCTTGTCCACAAGGTTTTCTTATCCTTGTCCTACCTTAAGTTTTATGGCGTTGATCTTTTCAAATTTTTTTTTGTTTTTTTTGGTTCAGTCCATTTAAGTTCGGTTCACTTCATTTAAGAACTTATCTAATTTTTATTTATTTATTTCAGTATACCATGTCGATAATTGTGTAAATGGAATGATTTTAACAATAACTACAAATGAACCCAACATTGAAGGAATTTTAATGAGTTTTATAAAGGGCTAAAGGTCACGCAGAGTCCAGAGAGAATCAATTCAGTTCAGATTAGCTCAGGTCATTTTCAGTTAGTTCAATTGTTCCAGTTGTAAAAGAATAGAGCCTCTGTGAGACTGAGAGAAAGGAAGTAGCATATTAGCTCTCTCATTGATTTGAAATCTTAACTTTGCTTTACAATGATACGTGCCATTAATATGACTATATTATCCATTTCCCCTTATTGACAGGTTCCGAAGCTTCTATTACATAGGCTGTTTCCGAATGCTCGTTATTCTATATGGATTGATGGAAAACTCGAATTGGTTGAGGATCCATATCGAATCCTTGAAAGGTGAGTGATATTCTTAGAGTACATGCTAGAGTGTTCAATATTTCGCCAATTTTACCAGGTCCCACTAGTGACTATAGCAAGGAACTGTCCTGTGGAGTTTCTTTCCTTGTGGATTGTGTGAGCTTGTCTAAGTATAATATCTAACTAAAAATGTTGAGGGCACTCCCTAGTCCCTAATCTATCACAGAAGGGGGGGGGGAGGGGAGGTTATTCAAGAAATAACTGATGCTTTGAAAATGCCCTTCTATTCAATGAAACCATCTTTTTCATGTCTGCTGCCTCCTTGTGGTGCGTGCGTCATGTTTTTGCGTCTCTGTACTAATAGCAAATACATGTGGATTACCTTTTTTTCTCCGTGTTTCACTTTCCCCACCTTATGGGGAGTCGAGGAGGAAGGTATATTCTGGACACGCGTGCTTCAGCTCCTATTGTGCTTATTGTGTTGGAACCAGCAAAACCAAAAGTCTAAGCTGATATTTATAATGCCCAACTAATGTTATATTCCTTATTACGTCTCTCACATGAATGTGTATTGGGCTTGAAGCGTGAATGATGCACAGACCCTCATACCATCTGCTGAAATATTATTTTCCACTTAGGGAATGGGAGCTCCTAGGATTCGAACATGGGACCTTTTGGTCATCTGGGTCTGATATCATGTGTTTGAACCAACTCAACCAAAAACTTAAGCTTATAGTTGGAGGCCCAATTAGTGTTAGATTTCTTAATACGCCCCTCACACAAATGCCCATTGGGCTTGAAGTGTTGATGATGTACATGCCTCCTCATACCAAATGAGAGAATATTCCACTTGGGGAATTTGATACTACGTGTTGAAACCAACTCAACCAAAAGTTTAAGCTGATAGTTGTAGGCCCAAATAATGATATAGTTATTATTACTTATGTTCCTCATTATGAGCTAGTGAAGATGCCACCTTGTTTTTTTATTTTATTTTAATTTATTTTTTATATTTTAATTTAACAATATTGATCCAAAACATTGGTGCTAACAATTGGAGACTACTGTACTTCCCAGTTAATGAACCAATACCTAAGGTGAGCTGTATGCAATCAAACTACCCTGTATTGCTTTTCTGCAAGAGAATTTGCTGCTTTGTGCCAATCTTCTTGCCTATTAGACTTGGCTGAGAATGGGAGCTATCTTTCTCACAAGATATAGAGAAACGCAAACCTGGTTCAGTCCCACCTTCTGTCATTTCAATACTCGAGCTTGAACTGATGTCGGGGCCTTTAGTTCAGGAGTGTAAGCTAAGCATGACAGAAGACCGAATCCAAGCATCGTTTCACATTTTCTTAACCTGAAATGACTGAATAAATGGTGGCTTCGGCACATACTTCATTGACATTTGACTGATTATATTTCCTTGAAGCGTGTTCATGCCTAGGCGGAACATGATTATTGTTCAAAGAAATAATTAGCCACTTTCTTTTGCGTTGGTTTTCTCCAGCTGTTCTTGTTCATGATGAGCCCATATTTGCCAGTTCTTCCCGGTCCTCAAAATTTTGCATGGGTTCATTCTATTTGATTCTAACACATCTTCAAATACATTATGGATGTTCAGTGGAGACTCACTACATATGAGGTTAACATTCTCTGTATGTTCACCAGTCTCTTGGTACATCTTGTTTGTTCTTCGAAGCCAGAAGTTAAAAAACAAGCTATTCAGAGAGATTTTTGTAGATGGAATATGTACTCTTTGTTGAGCATCGTACAAGAGAAACTGTCAGCTACACATTCCAATCCACAATCCAGCTTATGGACTAACTAGCCATAGCTAGCTGCATATCCTTCCCTCAATTTCTATGGAGACTTGACTTTTAAGATGTAAACGACAGTGATTAGTTCCAACCAAGGAATTGAAATTATTGCATAGATCTCACAGGTTTACAATGTTAGGAGTTCCATATGGTAATCTCAACCTTGGTTTGATGGAAACATGGAATATGATGATAGAATCTCATGGTCTCAGATGCAATTGTTAGAACTAGCCAAAATGATTAAATATTACATAAGATCTATATCATATTTGTTGGCGGAATGTGTCTTGATCACTTAAAAGCTAAAACATATAGGTTTCCTTTTCTTTTTTTTTTTTTTGATTCTTGTTGCTTTACCCTGGGAGAAGTTCGTAGCTTGGTGTGTGATGGTTGTTTCATAGTATTTATGCCTTTCTTTGCTGGAGAAATAGTGGGGTAATGGCAGGTGATAGGTTGAGATAAAAGAGGAGAGAGTGATGGGAATGCTTAGAATTGTGAGTACAGTGTTTTCTTCCAAATAATGTAATGGTTGTATGGTTCACATTAGGCAATAATTTATGGAGGAAGTAAATCCTTTATCAATTTCCTTCATCAAATTGTTTGGTTTGGTGTCCATCTATGTAAGTAACTTTCTGCAGGACACTCTACTTACATAGGGGGTACTTGGTATGTTACTTCTTCCATTTTGTGGGACATAGAAACTCCCAGGAAGTTCTAATTCTGCCATTTTTTCAACCAAATAACTCAACAAGTTGCTACTTCTGCATTTTTTCTTGTCAACCAAATGACCAAATAGTTTATTTGTATTCGTTACTTTATTAGTCTCATAACTGCGTGTAAACGCTTAAGGGCTAAGTATGATCATGCTGATATACTTAGTGGTGCTCTAATTATAGTTACCTAGTGTAGAGTATAGACTGGACATTGAAGGGTCGATGAGAATATGGTGATAAACTTGCTCAAGGTCTTTCGGCAAAGGATAGTAACCTGTTTTCAGCGTGCTTGGACTTAGTATTTCTATGTTCACTATCTTAAAGAAATTATTTCTTGATTCAGGACTTGACATGAAGATGCATTTTTGGGTACCTTGCTTGAGATTTAGGTTTGTATTTATATAGATAGTGGACTTTAGGAACTTCAAATGATGTGGGGCTAACTTATTATACTGTTGTGTGAAAAACCATATTATAGCCTTATAGGGGTTCACCTTGAGACAGCTGACTCACTTAAGGGATTCTCGTTGTTCCATCGACTTCTAATTTTAGGATGGTTGAAAAACAGACTTCATTCTAGTGGTTTGATTTTTGACTATCCTCATGGTTTTGTTAAATCTGTCAACTCAAGAATTGTTGTATACTAGTGGATGTCTATAAGAGAAACATACATTTGTTGGCTGCCAAGCCAGTCAAATAATGATGCAAGTTATTTTTCTGTTGAGTGGGGCTTTGCCTCTGCTATTTCCTGCCTATTCACTTCTAATACTAAATGTTATCATCCAACAGATTCCTATGGAGGCAAAATGCTTCTTTTGCAATATCCAGACATTATAAACGCTTTGATGTATTTGTGGAAGCCGACGCTAATAAAGCTGCAGCAAAGTATGACAATTCCTCCATTGATTCCCAGATTGAGTTTTATAAAAAGGAAGGGTTGACACCATATTCTCTAGATAAGCTTCCAATTACAAGTGGTAAGAGGCTAACTGTTGCTTGTTCTATTTCTATTTCTTTATATTTTGTTTTCAGATGTTATGGATTTTCATGACGTGCTTCATTTCACAGATGTCCCTGAAGGATGCGTAATACTCCGGGAGCATGTTCCCATCTCAAATCTCTTTGGTTGTCTCTGGTTCAATGAGGTTGATCGATTTACTTCCAGAGACCAAATAAGTTTTTCGACCGTAAGGGATAAGATTAGAAAGAAGGTGAATTGGACTGTCAGCATGTTCTTGGACTGTGAAAGGCGCAATTTTGTTGTTCAGGTGAGCACTCATAACAATCCTGACGTTAGATTTTAACTTATCAGCAAATGTTATGCATTGCAACTCTTTAAATAGACAGCATTATTACTTGCTCTCGAAATGGTTTGATAATGGTAAATGCATGGAAAAATTACATTTAACTTCTGCTTAGCATATTAGAAGGATGAATCAATTTGCTTTATTGATATGCCTACTGCTAATTTATGATTAGGGTTACCACAAGGATGTGTTAGCACAAAAGGCTGCAGCATTAGCCGCTATTCATCCTCCACCACTGGCGCTTCCACCACCTCCTCCTCTGCTGCCACTGCCACTGCTAGCCAATCAAACGGAAAACCCTTCAAACCGGAGAGTCCCACCAAGGCGTGGAAGGGGTAGAAGGCGAAACCGCAAGGTTGCCGCGGGAGCTACAGACGTGGACAAAGGTGCAGGTCAAAATTTTGTGTAGGCGAAAAATATACAGAAGATGAGTTTCGCCTTCCCTGCATGAAAGGGTATTGCATTGCGGGGCTAGGTGTATTGTTCAGGACCATATTTGTTGTATCTCTATCATCCACAATACTGCTACGTCACATCAATTTATTTTTTATTTTTTCAAAAGAAAAAGCGGAAATTAAAAAAGAAGAAAAAAGAAAAAAGGGATTGACATTCATTATTTGTTGTATATATAAGATACAATTTTGTAATAAATCTGTTAATTTGGGTTGCCATAATTATCTTAAATGGCAGCTAATTTCAATAGCATTAATTTTGAATCACTTGTTGGTTTACTAGTCTTTCGTAACGCCTTTCAATTATAAGATCCTAGGAATCAAGAGATGCTCCGGTAGTTAATAGAAAAAAGTTAAATCATTCTCCTCTATTTTTAGATCAAAATTTTACATTTTATTTAGCTAACATGCCTGTTAATTCCACAAAGCTTGTTAACCCAATCTATGACCATATTGCTATTGCACAAGGGTAAAAGGTTTGCTAAAAGATAAATTGTGACTTAAAAGGTAATTAAGGTAAAAGCATGCTATGAGTATTTACAACTACATATTAGATTTTTGATATAGGTTAACACAGTTTTTCGTTGATCCTTGATACACGTCACTAATAGGCCCATCCCCAAAAGAAGGCGATATATCACTATTGTACTAATATTACATTACATATTAAACAAAAATATTACTTCTGAATTAAAAGGTATCAAAATAATGCTACATTTTTATTTGGATTGAGAGCGTGGATCGTCTTAGCTGAGGTGGTCCAGGGGCCGTTCGACCTATGGATAAAAAGAAAGATGCAAGAATTTAAAAAAAGAAGAAATATACTGACTATCGCATTACAAATGCGATGCTCTAACCTCTGAGCTAAGTGGGCCCCGGGGAGGGAGAGACTGGACGTCCTTCAGAGAGGGAAAAGAGGTGTTTATCTTCAAAATGTTTGGAGATTTATATATAAAATACCCCGGGGAGGGGAGCAGGAAGAGCTTAATCTACGAGATTCCGGTGTTAATAGATCGGTACGAATATCTCTCAGACCTATAAAAGTTTCGTTTTTGAGTAAACTAAAAAAGACGGGCTTTGCTGCGACGAGGAAGAGCAGGCCCCATTGAAGACGAGAGTGACGAATCCTAGGAGCCTACAAACAACCTTGGAAACCTCCGACGCCCAAATCAGCTCAGTAATAGTATGTGGAGTGTAAAGACAGATTGTAAGTTGGCATTTACCTTCCCCTCTTAGGGGTTTTATAGTAGATAGTGTAGTGGGTTAGGTCACTTAGATGAGAGGATGAGGTGGGAGCACAAGTGGTAAGAGCCACATCCTCACAACCCAATGGTCATGGGTTTAAATCCTCATCTATGTAGGAAGAAGTTGGCTACTTGACTTTGCCCAGCGTGTGTGGTTTATATTAGCTTTCCACCTAAGAAATCACCTCCTTAAAACCTCCTAAGAACCTGAAAACCTTCCTGAATCACTTCTCTCACCTTCATTTGGCCCCTTTGGCATTTGACACAATCCCGCGAAATGCAAAAATTGAGAGGCACTTACAAAATGTGAATAAGATCAAATATTCAAATTTGATGTAATCCGCCACAACTTGTCTCGATTACCATTACCTTATATCATTGAATTGATAAAGTAGACTTTTCAGCTTTACAAATCACATTATTAATGTTAAAAAAACAGAGTTTGGAAAGGAAATCTGGAAAAGTACATAAAATATGTCATTGAACGTGAACACTGTTTGAGGATCTAAGTTTTTTTTGGGTGATGTTGACTTTTCAACTTCTCTCAGACATTACAGTTGGATTCACTTTAATCTTGTAAAATTTAGTTAGTTCAGTAAAATAAAATGAAGTTCAGTTTAATAGAGCAATTTTACACTTTCAAATTGTAGATTAAGTTAAAAAAACTCAATTCAGATAAGTTGAGTAAAAGAAAATGACCGAATCCAAAGCCGAAATTAATAACGGTGAACGCTTTCGGTATCTCCTATTTACTTTTACTAGAAGAAAAAACAAAATACGGCAAAGCCATGGGTCCAAACTCCAAAACATGTTTTTTTGTTCTTATCACTAGGTATATAATTGTACTAAATGTAGTAAACGTGGAAAAGTCTTTTCTGGATTGGATCTCAATCTTGTGGCAGAAATAACCAAAGACAAAGATTGCCATTATCATTGTATCGACTAAACGTTAGGGCCATTCAATTTAGATCCCACTTGGAGACCTGACTTGGAACTTTTTGCATTAGTAGTAGTAGGGTTTAGAGCCCAGATAATGTAGTCGTATAAACTCAATAAAACTATATCATCAATAAAAAAAGCTATACTAGTGAAAAGAAAGTTCTTCACTGGTGTCTACATTTATCAATGCCTTTACAAAGCTCCCGCCCAAGCAGGCTAACCAGGCTCGGTTGTACACAACCTCACAGAGATTGTTTTCTTTTGACCATTGGTCCGATGAGTGACAACCCACTGCAACTTCATAAAATACCAGTGTAGACACTTTTATAGGCCATTCTAATTTACTTCACCATATTCGGAAATAAAAGAGTAGTTACTCTTTTTGGCTCCATTGGAAATGAACCATAGGTTCGTGAATCAGTGTGTACATTCAGGTTGTACAATTATTCCCTGTCTTTAAATAGTAGGCAATTACAAAGACGAAAGTCATAGAACAAGGTACACCAAAGTATGGAATTTACAGAAAATACATACATCCATGATACTTCAACCTCCGTCTATCAGCAACGCTGTTAAGTGTCAAACCAGCTTGGCATGCATAATTACAGTTATTACAAAACATTTACAGCCCGGTTAGGCAAGGGCAACTCCAGCACTGTAAAAGGGGAGCTAAGAAGTGGTATACTCCCAGTCAATCCCACAGCATATCAAACAAAATCATGGTGTTTCGAAACTCACCTAGATGCGCAACACCAACAATCATCTCTCAGCAAGGATCCCGCCACAAGTGGGATCTGAGAAAACTCATTGACATACAGACGACCCACAGATGTCTTTCTACAACACAAATAGAGATAATGATAAGGACAACAAATTCTAAGATAGTATTACCAAGAACCTCCATCACTGTAAACACATGTTACATGCCTGAAAAAAGCAGCAGCCACTCACCATACGACATACGTACGTAACATAATGCCACTGTCTTAGTGCCCCTAAATTAATGAGACAAGATCTTGAAAGGGGCAAGATACCTACCAGGCTACTTGCTCTTAAAGCTCTCCCGTAATCATTAACAGATAACAGTATAGGCTAAAAGTGGTACTACATGTTAATCGTGTAGGATATGAAGACAAAGTTGTAATTTGAAACTCACCAAGACTTGCAACGACAATTATCAAGTGCAGCAAGTGTCATGCCACAACCGGGGTGTGGGAAGAACTCATTTTTCATTGAAATATAGTACTACCAAGAACCTCCTCACTTAAAAGCACACGATTCAAACCAGAGGGGACAAAACACAGCAGCCACTTACCCTATTTAGGTTTGATACAACTGTCTTCCTACCGTTATCAGATGCAACAAAATCTTGAAAGAAGCAAAAGTACCAGCCTAATTGCACAAGAGCAGAGCAATGGCAACAACTAAAGCAATGTTCAGTTCACCAGTAGAAACACGTAATCAGAATTTCATCGGAGTATGTAGTGCCCTCATATGCCATTCACTCCAAAGGCAAATCGAGTTTCCTTCTAGCTCAACACTGTTTGCCAATAGTAAAGGAAAGAGTCCATCTAAGAAGGGGGTGAGTAGAACACCCACAGCTCCAACCAGGAAAAGGTTAGAAGTTACTGCACTGAACCTGGGCCCGTCCTTATTCAAGACTACAGCAGTAGTAACATTAAGGAAGAGTAACATGGATAGCTTGAGGGAAATGGCATCAAATTGGCTGGAGGGCTTGTCTAATAAGCAATCCGAAGAAAGTGAAGGATGCGTCACTCTCCAGCTAATTAGTACGGAAACAAATCCGGGTAGACTTTTATTCGTTATCATGAACTATTACTTTTCTTTCTCAATACACTTGGCACGCTTCACAATTATATGATTTTTATTTGGTTTGTTGGGGGGGGGGGGGGGGGAGCTAGCATGTCAAACATGGCTAAAGCTATGGGAGGAAGATGGGCATTATTTTAAAATATCCCAAAAAAAAGCAATTACTAAATTTTCTTGAGATCGGAATACATCTAGGTATGCTTAGGAAAAGAAATCAAACGGTTCGAACAACTAGATAGACACCATTCACCATCATCTTGACACTATGAGCTCCAAAGAACCAAAAAGAAATAGAACCACATAAGGCAACAGCACTGGGCCACAAGAATGTGGGGATCGGGGAGTATCATTTATAAATTATTCAATCCATTGAGGATCCATATCCCTTCCACTTCCACATCTATTTATCAACTCCATCAGTGAGCGTGGTAGAGTTGATATCCCTACTTGAGAGATACCATTGTCTTGCATAAAATAACCTGTTTCTAATGCGAATTCTTCTAATATAATTCCCCTCCCCGCAAGTTAAAAATATAAAACCCTTGTCCTCACTGGCAACTGTGGTTTCCTCGAAATCTAGGTTTTTTATGAGCATTCACTAGGGTTTAGTCACTGGATTGCCTGCTATTGAAAGGGTTTAATGGTGTGAGTCAGTTATTTTGAGCAGGATGGGAGTACTTTCTGAAAATTCAGTATTTAATATTTTATCTACTTGAGACATGTTAATAGGTACATACCATTCAATTCCAATAGAGATTACTGCCTACAGTGAGCATAGTAACATCCCTCATTTAACAAACTTGGTGTAACAATGATAGTTCGCGTCTTTTTTTGCACATGAAAGTGGGTGATAATTTTCCCTACCAATTCTTAGACATCCCAAAAAAAGCATGACTTTTTTACTTAAGACACAACTTCATGCAAAGAATTAGACGGAAACCAAGCAACATCATGTTGAAAAACCAAACTAAAAGACAAAAATATTCCTGGATTAGAAGAACAAGTGCAATATATTCTCATCTTTGATTGTTCTAACTTCTAAAAGTTGTACCTTCCATTAGCTGACGGTATAATGGTGCCAAGATCAAGCAACAAAGCTGTGTTGTGGTGGCCGGCAAGCTTACGAGTTGAAGGTAACAAGTTCACTTACAGAGTTGAGTTTACATTAGATACCAGTTTTGGCATGCCGGGAGCCATTTTAGTGGGTAACAAATATGAAGAGGAATTCTTCCTGGAAAGCATCAACTTTGAAGGGATTGTTCAGTTTGAATGCAATTCATGGGTTCAGCCACTCAAGATTCACCCAGAAAAAGGGTATTCTTCTCTAACAAGGTAATCTAACTACCCCCTCCTTCTAAACCTGTACAGGACATATCAGTCTCACATGTTTCAGTACTGCACATAGGAACACAACAATATTAATTCACCCTTAGCAAAAAATAAACACTGTAATCTGTCCCAAACGAATATTTGAAGAGTGAAATATAAAGTGCACTCCAACGAAAATCTCTAGCTGGAATGGTTGGGAAATATGAGGTTCTCTATCATATAGCCTCAAATAGTAAAATGAGAGACAAAAATTATGAGAAATGTCTTCTATCCTGATGGAGGTCACAGAGTGAAGAGTGAAAATACTAACTGCACTGCAAATACGAGCATTTTTAACTCTTAATATAGTTATTCCTTCAAGGTTGCATAACTTGGAAATACTTAACATGAAATTTTTCAAAGAGTTGCACTTGCACATAACTAAAGCTAAAAACAGGATACCACCAATTACAGAAAAAGAAAAAAAAAGAGGGTTTGTGTCAGTAAAATGACACCATCTTTGGTGATATTTACTATTTAAGTGATCCTTATTCCTGTCAAATGTCACGTGTCAACTAGGAGCATATTTCTTTTCCCCAGAACTGAATATAAATATAAATTTTCACTTTTTTTTTTTGCTTGGCAAATATAAAGTTTCACTTAATTTGGTTAAACAGGCATATTTACCTTCCAAGACACCGAAGGGGCTTCAACTGCTGCGGGAAAAAGAACTTTCAGAACTGAGAGGTGATGGAAGCGGACAGAGAAAACTATCTGATAGAATATATGACTATGATATCTACAACGACTTAGGAGATCCAGACAAGGGAAGAGAACATGCAAGGCCTACCCTTGGGGGAGCAAAGAACCCACATCCCAGACGATGCCGGACAGGACGCACACCAATGCAGACTGGTAAGACCCCTCTTTCAAGTTGCACTTGCAATGTATCAGTTATATTAGCCTAGACAGCTTCAGTGACCAGTATTGTCAGTGCATACATATGCATGGTAGCTGCATCTGTTTCTACAAATGTGAGAAAGACAGATTATTAGTATTCTTAAATAAAAAGCTGGCGCAGAAAATTCAACAAAGTTTACAGGTGTTGGCCTGTTTGATATATTCATTATATTATAACTGATGTACTCATGGCCATATATGGAACTCTGTAGATCCTAAAGCAGAAAGCCCTGCCAACGACCGTGTCCCAATGTATGTTCCAAGAGACCAACAACCAGCCGAGACTAAGAAAGAAGACCTAAAATCACGGCAAATAAAGGGAATATTGCGCAATGTGATTCCATACTTGCAAGAAACCTTCTTTCCAGATTTCGGTGGGTACACCAATATTAGCAATTTCTATAAACAACGAACTTTTTCCCAGCTGAAACCTAATGAAGGCTCACTTGGACGACCTCGACTGCCACTTGGCAAGGCTGTCAAGAAAACTAGAGAGTCCCTAGATGACATCTTCAAATTTGATCCTCCAAGAGTATCCAGTAAGTTTGGGAAAAAAAATCTATGTAAACACGGACCTCAGTCATGATGGATTTTAAGCAATAATGGTATCTATCCTGAAATACCTTTGACCCTGTAGATGACACCTTCATTTTGAGGGATGATGAATTCGGTCGTCAAGCAATTGCAGGCATGAACCCATCAAACATAGAGAAGCTTACGGTGAGAATAACACAGGATCAAGTATAAGGTTGAAGTTTTCATCACAGTTCATAGGCATTTATATTGTTCTATGACTTCTCATGTCAGGCTTCTCCACCAAGAAGCAAACTTGACCCTTTCAAATATGGTCCTCAAGAGTCTGAACTTAGAGAGGAGCATATCTTAGGCAACCTCAATGGGATGTCTGCGCAACAGGTAAAAAGTTTTGTTATGTAAAAGGGACGCATGGATAATCTCCGTTAAGTCCCAATGCATGTCTCATATATATCCTTCTCGAACTATCTGAAGTGTCTGTTATCTGTGCCCAATAACCCTCAGCCTACAAAGGCAATCTTTTGGAGGCCCTTCATTGTATATTTAATTTTTGAATACAAATTTATATAGCACAACGATTGTAGCATCATAATAACATAAGTAACATAAGAGTTCGTCTGAGAAAGATGACACTCAAACATGAAACTGACAGCCTATTTTGATGATTACAGGCAATAGATGGGAATAAATTATTCATTCTTGACTATCACGATTTGTACCTTCCATTCCTAGACCTAATCAACAGCCAGAGAGGTCGTAAAGCACATGCAACCCGTACAATCTTCTTTCTAACAGATATGGGTACATTGAAGCCCGTTGCTATTGAACTAAGCCAACCACCAGATGAATCAAGTTCTTTGACAAAGCAGGTTCTCCTTCCCCCTGTTGACGCCACCACCAGTTGGCTTTGGCAGCTGGGTAAGCTGCATGTACGTGCAAATGATGCTGGTATCCATCAACTAGTGAACCATTGGTACGCAAGACCCATCCCGTGATATTGATGATAAGCTAGGTCCATATGAAAATTCAAAATAGTTGTCCCTTGGTTAAAAGAGTTCTCTACAGATGAAGTTCCCTTTGATTAATGGATTTTCCCACGATTCTAACAACAGGTTGAGGACGCATGCTTGCTTGGAACCTTTCATTATAGCAGCTCATCGGCGGTTGAGTGTGATGCACCCAATCTACAAGCTTCTCCAATCTCACATGAAAGATACACTTAATACCAACGCAATGGCTCGCGAGGTGCTGATTAGTGCTGGAGGGATTATTGAGAATGAGTTTACACCTGGCAGATACTGCATGGCGTTGAGTTGCACTGCCTACCGTGACTGGTGGCGCTTTGATCTGGAGGGCCTTCCAGCAGATCTGATTCGAAGGTAAAGTGCAACTGGTGCATATTCACATTTCAAATGTGCAGTACAAGCCAAGCTATACACATGGTCTCTGTACATATAGTTCTTTGACTACTTCTGCCGATAACTGAAAATGACAAGTCCCTCTCCTTTTGTACTTCTTAAAATCAATGTAGGGGAGTGGCAATACCAGACCTAAGCCAACCCCATGGACTAAGATTGCTAATTGAAGACTATCCCTACGCAAATGATGGGCTTCTCATATGGTCTGCAATCGAGGAGCTGGTTCAAACATATGTGAGTTACTACTATACTGATGCAGATCAGGTCCAATCGGACAGAGAGCTTCAGGGATGGTATGACGAGTTCATCAATGTAGGCCATGCCGATCATCATCATGCGAGCTGGTGGCCTAAACTCCATACACCAGAAAATCTTGCCTTTGTTCTCACTATTCTCATTTGGCTAGCATCTGCGCAGCATGCAGCTATAAACTTTGGCCAATACGCATATGGTGGGTATGTACCTCACCGTCCACCATTACTGAGGCGGCTAGGAACATGATCCTGAATATAAGAATCTAATGGCAGACCCACAAGGATTCTTTCTAACATCATTGCCAAGTTTGCTGCAAGCAACAAGAGTCACAGCCATACTTGATATACTCTCAGCACATCCACGGGATGAGGAGTACATAGGGCAGCGAGACCTATCAGCTTGGTCAGCAGACCCAGAAACTATTGAGGCATTCTATAGATTCTCCACAGAGATGAAAGGAATTGAGCAGCAAATTGAGAGGAGGAATGCTGATCCGAAATTGAGGAATAGATGCGGGGCTGGGGTCGCGCCATACGAGTTACTTATACCTAGCTCAGGACCCGGAGTGAGCTCAAGAGGGATTCCTAATAGTATAACCATGTGAATTCTGATAGCTCAATTAGCCATCAGTCTTTATTCATGATTCATGAAAATATTGTATCGTGGTTCCTTTCCCTGGTACTCCATAACTACTCCCTCTGTCCTAGAAGAACCTTTACATATTCGACTTTGGTTCGAACCCAGAAAAAACCTTTAAATTTCTGTAAATGGAAACAATTGAACAGAAAATATACACATTACCCTCACTCTTTCCCATCATTAACTCATTAACTAATAGGCCACTTGCACTTTAAACCATGAGTTGAGGCCTTGAGGGCAACCTTTCTTAACTCTCCTAAAGTAACACCGTGCCAAAAGCAAATGTCCAGTTTAATTACCAAGTTCAAGGCAAACTATTAAAATCTCAAAATCCTCCCCAATAGATTAACTTGTTCATGATGTTAACTTGTTCATGATGTTAACTTGTTGATGATGAGATGTATAATGAATTGAAGCATTTTAGACATAAGGTGGCTAAGAATGACTTTGCACAGTAGCTACACATGCACCCTAATGTAAAAATCAAGTTATCTAAAAAAATACAGAAAATTAACCGTTTAATTATGCATGAAATTGAAGGACCATGTTGCCAGATGAACATTTTAAGATGACAACAAACAAACAAACAATAAATAGAGAATTTAATAAATAAGGAGGCACAAAGAAATGGTATTGCATTTGAAATTGAAAAGAGCACTCACCAGTCACCACATCTAAAATGAGCAAAGACCCAAGTCTCAATCTCCCATGGTAGCCATGAAAATAGTCATCGAACAAAAACGGAAAACCCACGAACAGATGTTCATAACCAAATTTGACGGGCAAATGTCAAAGATTTGGGATGTTACAAACAAAGAGTGGTTGTGAATCGTTGGATGGAGCGCAAAAGAATTCACAAGAAAAAGAAAGGCGGGTCATATGGTTCTATAAACGAACCCATCGGAAATTTGGGAAGGAAGCAGCCATAGCCATGGGACTATGGGGGTATGTCAGTACGTGCGAGGATTAATGGGAAAAGAGAAAATAAACACACAAAGACTAAGAGCTAATTAGGTAGAGAGGAAAACAGAGGAAAAGAAAGGAAGGAAAAGGAAATTTGGTACCTTTTTCATGTTTGATTTTCAAAATAAAAAGAAAGGGAAAGGAATTGATGAAAAAGTTTTTCTATGAAATTTTCTCTTTTCTTTCCTTTTAAATCGGTGGAATTTGGATGGAAAGAGAGTTTAAAACTGTTATTCCTTTCCTTTCCTTCCAATTTATATTAACCAAACAATAAAAAATATTATTTTTTTTTCAATTCCTTTTTATACAACCAAACGTACGAAACATAATTATTTTCCTTTCCTTTCTTTTCCTTTTTCTTCCCTTTCCTTTCTTTCTTTTCCTTTCCAGTCTTATTCATGCAACCAAACAAGCTGTAAAGGTTATGTTTCGCATTACATCCAAACTGTGATGCTTGTATGAGAGGTCTTATCTTGATGCCGCTTTATACGAGAATTTGTGATGTTTGGCATGCAACTTTTTACAGGAACCCATAAGAGATGGGGCGGGTCGACCGAGTCTTATATTAGTTAATGTTAGGGATATGTTTGGTACACAACTATTTAAAACTTTTTTCTTATTACGAGTTTTAAAATACCTCGATAAATAATTTGTATGGTGGCTACCACATTCGTATAACCACCATAATAATTTAAATAGTAATTACTAAGTAGTTTTTACCATTTGCGTGAATGGTTTTATATATTCTAACTAACATCTAATTAAGATTTTTAAATAAGTAAAGAATTCAAACCAGGTGTAACTAAAGTGACATCATAAATTTATTTGATTCTATAACTTGTTACGACCAAACTCACATTCAAAAAGTTAATCTTAATCGGTTAGTGTTAGATATGAAATTTGTATTACCCAATCGTATTGTGGTAGTTATCAAATTATTATGGTGGTTACAAAAATGGTGGTAACCACCATATAAATACCGCTGAAATTGTGTTCCGGAGCACTTGTGAACTCATAGTTTGGGATATTTTTTAAATTTGATCATAAAAATATAGATAATTTGACTAAAATCCTCCTAATTTTACCATGAATTGCCAAAAGCCCTATTAAAAGATCACTTTTGTTCAATACCCGCTAATAACTATAAAACCTAGTTGTGACCCTTTTCCGATAACTTTTATATGTGGGCAATATATTCTCACGTCTTACGCATATGAGTCATTTATTTGTTTTTACTGCCCCTATTCTTCTAATTACTCCCCCTTAATATAATTTTTGGAAGTCAAAGTTAATTGGGTAAGTGGAAAAATAATTAGAAATTGGAGTAAAAGCACTACTAAGTGATTCACACGCGTAATAAGTGAGGTTAAATTGGTCACATAAACTTAAAAGTTGGTCGGAAAATGGATTTAGGGGGGTCACGATTAGGTTTCATAATTTATTAGGAGATACCGAAAAAAATGGATCTTTTAAACGAATTCCTGACAATTCTTGATAAATTTAAGGGGTTGTAGCTAAATTTCCTAAAAATATAGATGCTTCACATGTAGAGAGGTCAACTGGTTGAATTTGGATTAGACCCAACAGGGTTCAAGTCCGATCCACCACAGCTTTTGAACACCTAGCAAATAGATTTGTCAGCCATACATTTATTTTCTAAAAACAAGTTTCAGATTGAGTACTTAAGATGAGATCCCCTGTTGTAAACCCCTGTAATATCTCCCCCAGTAAGCCATCAAAATCGTGCCACATCAGCCATTGTTCCAGGTTTGGGTAGAAGTTCAGATTTTTCTTTTCCTTTTTCTTCTCATGGTTCCTGAGTTGCAGGAGGAAATACCGTAGAGTTTTATAACAGGGGATCTCATCTAGGGATGACAATAAATTAGATTCGGATTGAATTATGTTAAATTCGAATCCGCTCCGAATACTAAACGGATTCTAAAATCACCTTCGAATCCGAATAATCTTCGATTAGGGAGGATCCGAATCCGATCCAAATCCGATCCATTTACTCGATTTACTTCCAATTTTTTTTTATTTAAATGCAAAAATATATAAGATAATACTAAATAGCTAATTCAACAAAAATAAATATGGTATATATATTAAGGATTTAAGATACAAACAAAGGTGAACATATATACTTAATTCAAATATATTAAGGATGTAATGCTCTTTTTTTTAAGAAAATATTAAAAATAATCTGATATTCGGATCGGATTCGGAAGTGGATCGGATTTTCGGATTTCACACAACATCCGAATCCGTTCCGAATCCGATTCGATTTGGAGCTTGCTAATTGAATTCGGACTCGAATTTTTTTGATTCGAATTCGGTTCGTATTTTTTTGACCTAAACAGATCGGATTCGGATCGGGTTAGGACTTGATTGCCATCCCTAATCTCATCTATAAGTGACTCTGAATCCTCTTCATTTACTTGGGTAAATGGAGGTTAGATTTGCTTCTCTGTACTTTTAATATAAATAAACAAATAACTTACAAGAAGCAAATCTGGCTCTCCATTTAGTAAACTAGGTGGATGCCCGTGAGTATGTCCGTGCGCAGCACGGACTGTGATTATATAATAAAACTAATATAACGTGGTTATTTATCTTATCGAAAAATCAAAGTGTAATTGTCACTTATGAAAAACTATTAGTAATATATGGATAAATATTTATATAATCCATTTAATATCATGAATGCCATATAATAAAATTACTATAACTTTATACGGCGTCTCATCTAATTTAAACTCTTATCATCAATTTCAATTAACTATTAATTAACTCATCCCATATGTTACATGATCCAAGAGGTAATAGTTTCAAAGTCTTTCTATACTTGATGTTGGTACGCTAATACTCTTATGCTGATATAAGTGTATAACTAACATTCCAAATATATGACCCTTCTTTTATGGTATCAGTTTAAATGTCTAATGTATACATAACTACTTTTCAAAAAATAAAAAAACTTTTAAACGTAAACCTTAGAATAGCAAAACATATTTCAATGCTTGCTTGTTTTTTCAAAGCTATATGCGGTCAAAGTACTGCTTTGAAGAACGCAAATAGTCCAATGTATTTTATTTGTTCGTAGGGAGTACATTAATAATTATAAAGTTGAAAGGAACATAAATTGGAACCCTAAAATTACATGAGGGGTCAATATATTACGTACAGTTATAAAATTATACGTGATAATGGTAAAGTTTCCTATTAAAGATTATTGGAGCTAGAATCATTTTAGATTCATCGTTTATTTCTTTATTTTACACATACTCTTTTTATCATATTTTACCTTGAGATTGCTTTTTGAATTTTTATAACTAATATACATATCTTTTCTATTATTATTTACCTTTTTAAGTGGACGCATCTAATATTGTAAATCAATAGAACATACTACAATTGAGTCTCATTTTAAAGGACATTTCGTACTCGTTCCAATGGTGTAAGAAATTTAATTTCTTAATGAAACTAAAGTTATATGTTTTTTAGAATCTAATAGTCTACTCTTTAATGACGTAGGAAAGTACAACTTTAGTATATCTTCTAAAACCTCTAATTAATTGTGTACTCTTTATGGATTTAGAAAAGTACAACTTTAGTATATATTCTATACCAAAACATATATTTCTATTTTATATTTATTTTAAAATTTTATTACAATAGCTCGCTTAGGTGGACGCCTCCAATGCTGTTAAAAAATGCCTCTAATATATAGATATTATGATTATGATTATGATTAAGATTGAGTGGAGAGGATCCTATTCCATATTAATATGTTGCCTTCTCTATAGGCCAGATTGACAATGACCGTTGACTAGCCAAAAAAAGAAAAAAGAATAAGATTGACAATGACAGTACCGGATTGCATTTAGTTAGCTAAAAAGTAGCCATTCCCACAGGCCACACTATATCAAACAAAATCATGGTTGCTCGAACTCACACCAGACAATAATCCCGTCACAAAGTGGCCTGGGGAGACTCATTGACAATTTGACATCAGACGTTACAGTTACAAGATTTGCAACACAAAAATATGAGGACAACAAATTAAAAGATAGTATTACCACTTGAAGCACATGTTTCATAGCAGCAAAAAAAATAAAAGCTATAAGTAGCAGCTATATAACGTTCCTTGTACGTAACAATGTAACACCACAATTGCCACCAAGATAGATGGTTACTGCCCTATAAATAGACAATACAAGATCTTGAAAGAACCACGATAGATGGTTTCGAAACTTCCGTAATCACCACCAACAGATAACAGTATAGTGTTCAAGGGTGTACATCGTCTGACAAAGTCCATGGCTATGGTGGTTTGAAACTCACCTAGACTTGCAAGTTGCAACAATGAATAAGAGTACTAACCTGAATTCCGCTGAACTGAATCGAACCAATTACTGAGTAAGTGGAAAAGAACACACCCTAATTACCATGCACAAAAAGGGTCATGTTACAAGTACGGTCTTTCTGCGCGCGTCTGTGGAAGAACTCATTCTTCATTGATACGTATATAGTACTACCAAGAGCCTCGCTCTATCGTCCATTTAAAACAGTTGTCTCATACCAAGAAAACAAAAACGAAATAAAAATAAAACAACAGCCACTCACCATAGAATTCTATGGTAGCAGTATAACACAACTCTGTCTAAGCTTACTGTCTTTAAATATAAGCAACAAATTCTTCAAAGAATTAAGAAGATAAAACTACCACGCAAATTGCGCTGCGTAAGAGCTTAGCCATGGCAGCAACTAAGGCAATTTTCAATCCTCAAAACTTCACTAGAGCACGTGCTGGCGCTCTCAAAGGTCGTCATTCAACCCAAGGCCCAATGATCAAGTTTCCTTCTACTAGCTTAACACTGTTTGCCAATGCTAAGATAAACAGTCAGTTTAAGAAAAAGAAGATGAGAAGACCGCTCACAGTCACAGCTCTCGTCCAGAATATGCTATGAGGTTACAGAACTGGACCTGAGCTCATCCTTATTTAAGGCTACAGCAGCAGTAACATTAAGGAAAAGCAAGATGGATCGCATGAAGGAAATGGCGTTTCATTGGCTGGAGGGCTACTTGTCCAATAAGCAGTCCACAGAAAGTAAACGGTGTGTCACTCTCCAACTAATCAGCATGGAAACAAATCTAGGTAAGAGTCGTAAAGAGTTTTTCTTTTTTTTTGGAAATTCTGCATGGTGTCTCTTCCTACATTTTGCACCTGGGTGCAATGTGCATTTTGCACCCCCAACCCCCATTCGCCAATTTTCCAGACCCTGCCGCTACCTCCTGATGCTGCCGGTGTAGCTGCCATTGGCTGACATTGGTTATTACCTAAACCAAGTTGTAAGGGGCCGACGAAGGGATGGTGGTCGGGGAGAGTTTCATTTAGGCACCATTCTCAACTTTTTTCTGAAGTATATAGCAAAGTTCAGGTCATTTTAGTAAAGAGAAGTTCAGTTCATTTTAGTAAAGAGAAGTTCAATTCAGTAAACTTCAGTTCGGTTTGCTAAAACAAAGTACAACTTTACTCCTTATTGCAGATTCAGCAAAAAACAAGTTAAGCTCAGTAAAATTCAGTTCATTTTTGTGTAGAAAAGTTGAATAAAAGGAACGTGAAGAGAACATGGCCTTAGTTTCCATCGCCCGAGTGTACTACGCAAGGTAGACACAGGTTCACAATATAATAGTCATTAATATTTATAAAAACTCGTGACAAGTTCAAAGTACAAGAGTACCAACTAGAATAACATTTCTCTTGGGAGGGGAGGAGATGTTGGGGGAAGAGTCGGTAGCATATGATCACAATGCTAAACCTCTAGGAGGAAGATGAGCAATCATTTTGACTTCTGAGGCATCATCCAAAGATCAATTACTAAGGTTTTCTTGAGATAAAGAATAAGTTATATGATTTCTTGTTGAAAAAGGAGATCAAACGGTTCAAAGCATCAGATGGATACCAATGAACATCATGTTGACAGTTAAAGGAAAGTACAGTATTACCTGCAGTTTACTTCCCATCTTTGGTTATTGTAAAAGTTTTACCTTTCATCAGTTGAAGGCGCAATGGTGCCAAGAGTAAGCAATGAAGCTGTGATGTGGTGGCCGTCAAGCATACGAGCTGAAGGCAATAAGTTAACTTACAGAGTTGAGTTTACAATAGATACCAATTTCGGCATGCCAGGAGCTATTTTGGTGGGTAACAAATATGAGGAGGAATTCTTCTTGGAAAGCATCAACTTTGAAGGGATTGTCCAGTTTGAATGCAATTCTTGGGTTCAGCCCCACAAGATTCACCCAAAGAAAAGGGTCTTCTTCTCAAACAAGGTAATCTAGTTACCCCTTTCTAGACCTGTAAAGAACATCGTTGACATGTTTCAATACCGTGCATAGCAAAACAACACTTTTCATATGCCCAAGGTAGCGAAAAAGAATACATACTTCTTCATTCCCAAAAGAACACAGTAGGTCTGAAGAGTGAAATGTCAACTGTTGAGTGAACTTCCACGAAAATATCTAGCGAGCATGGTTGGAAAAACAAGGTTCTATACAAAATAGCCTCAACTGGTAATATGAAAGTATCTAATCATGAGATCCAAAAAAAGAAGAAAGAAGCTAATTCAGAAAAGTTGTCAGAGAGATACCTTCTATCCTGATGGTGGTCACAGACTCAGAGTCACAGAGCGAGTGACAATACTAACCTGCACGTTGTGCAAAGATGAATATTTTAGAGACCTAAAACCGTTGTTCCCTTCAAGATTACAGAATTGGGAAAACATTAACCTGCATTTGATTGAAGAGTTGTACATCATAAAACTTGAAAACAATACACATTAGAATATAAAATCTCCTTTCGTAATGTAGGGAGTATATATTTAGGTGATCCTTGTTCCTGTCAACTTTCAAGTTTCAACTGAGGTCTGAGAACATATTGTCTTTCCTTTATGGAAGCTAAAGAACATATATTTACATTATGGTTTACCTAATTTGGTAAAATTAGGCCTATTTACCTATCAACACCCCAAGGGGACTTCAACTGCTGCGACAGAGAGAACTACTGGAACTGAGAGGTGATGGAAGCGGACAGAGAAAACTATCAGATAGAATATATGACTATGACATCTACAACGATTTAGGAGATCCAGACAAGGGAACGGAACATGCAAGGCCTACCCTTGGAGGAGCAAAGAACCCACATCCCAGACGATGCCGCACAGGACGCACACCAACGAAGACAGGTATTCAGAGTTCAGACCCTTTCTTTCTTCTTTGTTTCTATTAACTCCTTTTTTTGTTTTGTTTATGCAGTAATAGGGGATCATATTGAAGTTACTTCATTGCGATAAAAAAGAAAGAATTACAGTTGTGCTGATATTTTAGACCGCACTTCCAAGTTATACCTGCAATGTATCAGTTATCTTAGCCTAGACAGCATCAGTGACCAGTGTTTTCAGTGACGAAAACAATGATTATAGGTGTTTGCTTGTGTTTCATAGATTCATCTATTATCTCTGATGTATTCCTGGCCATATTTGAAATCTGTAGATCCTAACGCAGAAAGCCCTGCCAATGATCATGTCCCAATGTATGTTCCCAGAGACGAACAATTAGCCAAGTCTAAGAAAGAAGACCTGAAATCACGCCAAATAAAGGGAGTGTTGCGCAATGTGCTTCCATACTTGCAGGAAACCTTCTCCCCAGCTTTCAGTGGTTACACCAATATCAGCAGTTACTACAAAGAACGAACTTTCCCCCAGCTGAAATCTCATGAAGGCTCTCGGGGAAGGCTTCCACTGCCATTCGGCGACGCTGTCAAGGAAACTAAAGAGACCCTAGATGACATCTTTAAGTTTGATCCTCCAAGAGTGCCCAGTAAGTTTGCGAAAAAGCATCTATTTACACATAAACTCATTCGTGATGGATTTTAAGCAATGATTGAAGATACCCTGAAATATGTTTCACCCTGTAGATGACACCTTCACCTTGAGGGATGATGAATTTGGTCGACAAGCAATTGCAGGCATGAATCCGTTGAACATAGAGAAGCTTGCGGTGAGAGCAATACAGGATCAAGTATAAGGCTGACATTCTCATACAGTTCACCTGTCGTTTAATGTTGCTACAATTTCTCATGTCAGCAGGCTTTTCCACCAAAAAGCAAACTCGACCCTTTCGAATATGGTCCTCAAGAGTCTGCACTTAAAGAGGAGCACATCTCAGGCAACCTCAATGGAATAACTGTGCAACAGGTAAGAGGTTTTGTTTATAGAAGGGACGGGTGAATAATCTCGACTTAAGTGCCATAAATATTTTGGTAGAACTAACTTAAGTATCGATCCTCTGTGCCCAATAGGGCAATAACCCTCAACTTACCAAGGCACAGCAGAAATACTTTGGAGTCCCTTCATAAAATCTTCATTATCAGAATATCAATTTAGACAACATGGAAGTCCATATGTAATAATAAGAGCTCGTCTGAAAAAGATAACACTCAAACACGATGCTGACAGGCCATTTTGATGAATCCAATCAATGCAAACAGATTATTCATTCTTGACTATCATGATTTGTACGTTCCATTCCTAGACCTTATCAACAGCCAAAGAGGCCGTAAAGCACATGCAACCCGTACAATCTTCTTTCTCACAGACATGGGTACATTGAAGCCTGTTGCAATTGAGCTAAGTCGACCAACAGATGAATCATGTTCTTTGAAGAAGCAGGTTCTGGTCCCCCCTGTTGATGCCACAACCATTTGGCTTTGGCAGCTGGCTAAGGCACATGTATGTGCCAATGATGCTGGTATCCATCAACTAGTGAATCATTGGTACGCAAGCGTCAACCCTTGATATTGATGATATACTACGTCCTTGTATATGACAATTCAAGATTTCTCTATAGATGTAGTTTCCTCTGATTAATGGGTTTGTCCATGATTCTACCTATAGGTTGAGGATCCATGCTTGCCTTGAACCTTTCATTATAGCAGCTCATCGGAATTTGAATGTGTTGCACCCAATCTACAAGCTACTCCTTCCCCACATGAAAGATACACTTAATACCAATGCAATGGCTCGTGAGGTGCTGATTAATGCTGGAGGGATCATTGAGAATGACTTTACACCTGGTAGATATTGCATGCAGTTGAGTTGTGCTGCCTACAGAGACTGGTGGCGTTTTGATCTAGAGGGCCTTCCAGCAGATCTGATTCGAAGGTAAATTGCAACTGGTGCAAATTCACATTTCAAATATGGAGTACATGCCAGCAATGCACTTGGTTTCTCTGTACATATTGTTCTTTGACTACTTCTGCCAATAACTGAAAAGTACATTTCTTCCTCCTTTTCTAATTCCTGATATCACCGTAGGGGAGTAGCAATACCAGACCCAAACCAACCCCATGGACTAAGAATGCTAATTGAAGACTATCCCTATGCAAATGATGGGCTTCTCATATGGTCAGCAATCGAGGAGCTGGTTCAAACATATGTCAGTTACTACTATACTGATGCAGATCAGGTCCAATCGGACACAGAGATTCAAGGCTGGTATGACGAGACTATCAATGTAGGTCATGCTGATCTATGTCATGCTAGCTGGTGGCCTAAGCTCCATACTCAAGAAGATCTATCCTCCATTCTCACTATTCTTATTTGGCTAGCATCTGCACAGCATGCAGCTATAAACTTTGGGCAATATGCATATGGTGGGTATGTTCCTCACCGTCCACCATTTTTAAGGCGGCTAGTACCCAACGAACATGATCCTGAGTATAAGAATTTTTTGGCAGACCCACAAGGATTTTTTCTAACATCATTGCCCAGTTTGCTGCAAGCAACAAAATTCACAGCCATACTCGATATACTCTCAGCACATCCTAGGGACGAGGACTACATAGGGCAACGAGACTTATCAGCTTGGTCAGGAGACCCTGAAATTATCAAGGCATTCTACAGATTCTCCACAGATATGAAAAGAATTGAGCAGCAAATCGAGTGTAGGAATGCTGATCCGAAACTGAGGAATAGATGCGGGGCTGGGGTCGCGCCATATGAGTTACTTATACCTAGCTCAGGACCCGGAGTAACTTCAAGAGGGATTCCTAATAGTGTAACCATGTGAATTCTTATTGCTCGTTTAGCCCTCATTCACTGATTTATAGAAATGTTGTATATGGGTTCTGTTTCATTGTACATTTCTACCCCATAACTAGTTGAATTAGGTTCAAGATGTTAACATTAGCAAACAATTAAAGTCTCAAAAACCTTCCCAATTAACCAGCTACAAAACACCCTAATGTAAAAGATAAGTGAAACATCAAATACTCCTAATTGTTTAATTATGCATAAAGACTAAAAAGTACCATGTTGCTAGCTGAACTAGATGTGTGATAATTTTAGGCAGCCATCAACAACAACAACAACAACAACAACAACAACAACAACAACAACAAACAACAAACAGAAAAGAGGCCCAGAAAACAGTATTGCATTTGAAATTGGGAAACTCACCGTACGTGGAAATAGCCATCGAACAAGAACAGCGAACCCAGGAACTGATTTTCAAAGGCAAATTGCAAAGATTTGAGATGATACAAACTATGAGCTCTTTATCAATCGTTGGATGGAATTGATTGGGAGAAGAAAAGGACTAATTGGGTGGGGGCAAAAACCCCTGGCTAAGGGAAAATGAATCTTGTAGACTTGTACAACGCCTAAGGCACCTAATAAGTACAGTACCTAACACACGATTCCCAAGAGGCTCTTCAAACCTTAGTGTTTATTTTCACTAATTTTGAAATTGGATTAGGTTCCATTTGATTGTGGAAAAATATCTCAACTGAACTGAATTGATAATTTTTTTAATTTGATCGTTAATCATTTAAAATTCATTCAATCATATTCAATATTGGACTCATTTGAAAGTATGTTTTGAAATCTTTCTGATGAAATAGTTATATCATTAATTAATTTCGGAATAAAAAGTTATCTTAGCGATGCTCATGAACTAAACTGAACTGGACTGAACTGAATGTAAGTAAAATTAAGTTGAATCAAATAGAACCTTAGTTTAATTCATTCACGTGATTATTTTTCTCACTTGATGAGGATGCCCCAAATTATTAAGAGCTGTCTTTTCTTAATGATGAATCGCTCTAAATTGATCTTGATTCTTGACTATAGTTAATGATGTTTAGCATACAAAAAATGACTCCTTTAGTTACAATGTTACATGGCAAGCAAGTTAGTTGCTTTTTGGCCTTCTCTATAGACATGGTTTACTATGATCGGATTGAATGATGCCATCTTCTAGTGTTGATGATGATGTATATGAATTGACAATAATGGATGAGTATTTCTTCTTTTAGAGCTTGTATGACAATCGAGCTATCCCTTCTCATTTGAAGATGTTTGAACTTTGAACCCTCGTTCTACTACTACTAATACACTATTTTGCGTTTTTGTTAATTGCTTTTATTTCAATTAGTTGACTTGTCATATTTATAACGGTTAAACATGCATGCTAGATCTCCATCTTTTTCGAGTGACCCATCAAACTTGATTTCACATGGAGTAATGGATAAAAGGGTTACGATCTTCTTAAAAATCCCTCCTATTTATAGGTACAAAAATTTTAGTGTTATGAAAACTGTAGATTATACAATCTGATATTATACTAATCTAGAATTTTTCTAAGATCTACTAAATAATATTCTCTAACAAAGGCCTTAGTATCTTGTTGTGAGCATAAATTACGGATTAACTCCATATTGTGTCTGGAAAACATAATTGCATAACAACTTTATGAAAAAAATAACTTAAAAAATGATCGGGGGGCCAAACTCCTTCCCTCCCAAAGGAATATCGGCCCTTGAAAATGACAACCCCTAAAACATGCTCTTGATTAAGTAATTTGGCTATAGTCATTGTCAGGTTAGGGTAATGTGATAATTTTACACATGATATATTCAACAAATCGCCCCTAATTACCTTCTTGTGGCTGGATTATTTCAGTCTAGCGAGTGCCACTTATTGGTTGATGTTGTTGGATTAATATTGTTATAGTCAAGAACTGATCTAATCTAAAAGAATAATAATCAAACAATATATTTGGCAATTGAACTGTCAAATGAGACAAGTTACTCGCCAAACGGAGCCTATTATGGTAAGCAAAAGGTTCCTTTATTTTGTTTGTTTGGGAGGAGAAACTCCCCAACTACGTATAGATTTCCTACGAACCAAAGAAAATAGGGTAAATTAGTGATATTCCCGTGTGTTACATGGTTTATGTAAATGAATTTGTGTACATTTAATTTTTATGTAACATACCAAGTTCTATATTAGGAATTTGTGACTGTTATTATGTATAATTAGTGTACATGTTCGTGCGATGTATGTGATGTTTCAATTCCTTTTTGTTATTTTTTTTTTAATTTAATGTTTTCAAAGGGGTTGCCTTGTTTCTAATTTTGTTTTAATAATTTGCCTTTTCTTTTTTGGTGCTAATTTTGTGATTAACTGGTAAATAAAACTGAAACAACACCAAGGCGGGATTCGGAGAGGTTAATCCGCAGCCTGACTCTTAATTTATTTAGGGCAAATATTAATATGTTGGGAAGAGAGGATGCCCTCAAATTATGGAAGTAGTCATTCACTGGCCGTATATTAGCCTTTGACAAAAAAAAAAAAAGTCATTCATTGGCTTGTGATGCCTTTATAAAAGTTAGAGGTATTTAAATGACATTGTTTGATGCATTATAGTTCTATTTATTATGATTAGTAATACTTTAAACTTTGATCTATATTTGACCAAGTGCCCTAGGAAACGATTATTAGTCTTTTATTAACAAACTTGGTAATACACTGTTATAAAGTTCTTCTACCAAAGTTATCATAGTAGAATGGATCGAAATGAACTAAGTACATCAAAACATTATTGAAACAAAATCTGGGTGACCCATGCCCCAGCGCCCAGCGAGCGCTATGTCCCAGCGCCCATGTCCCATGTTCCATTGGTGAAATCGGAGTTCAGGGACCTGAATGGCCATCGCGAGACAACAGAGGTCCTCTAGTGTGACGACAGACCCCCCCCGAAGAAGTTTGGCCAAAAATGAAAACCGTACATCGGGAAGCCGAAAATCAAAGGCTATAAGCTTATAATCCACGTTTTTTGGGCTTCAGGGAGACCCCGAAACAAAAGTGGATATTTTCGCTCCACATCGCACGGGACACCCTTAGGGAACATAAGAGGCCCCTAGGGTCCGTTACATGAGTCCCTGATAAGCTTGTAAAGGTGTTTTTACGGGACACTAATGTAAGGCCGAAACACTGAATGCATGGGTGATATTAAAGTTCGGGGATCTGTATGACACTTCCGGAGCATCGAGAGTCCTCTAGGGTCATGATAGAGCCCCTAGAGAAGTTTGGGCAAAAATGACACTCGGGCCCTGCAAACAGAAAACGAAGGCTATAATCCACGTTTTTGGGGCTTTTGGGGCTTCCGGGAGGCCCCGAAACGAAGGTGGATATTTTTCACATCACATCGCACCGAACACCTCTAGGGGACATCGGAGGCCTTCGGGGTCGCTTATCCGATCCCTGATAGGCTTGGAAGGGCGTTTTACAGGACACTGGTGTAAGAGTTGGAACACCAAAGCTAAGGCATGGGTGATATCAAAGTTCGGGACCCGGATGACCCTTTCGGGGCACCGATGGTCCTGTTGGTCATGATAGACCCCCTGGAAAAGTTTGGGCAGAAATGACACTTTGGACCTGGGAAGCCGAAAACGAAGGCTATAGCCCACTTTTTTGGGCTTCTGGAGGCCCCGAAACGAAGGTGTATATTTTCGCACCACATTGCAAGGAACACCCCTAGGGGACATGGGAGGCCCTTGGGCGCTTATCCGGTCCCTGATAGGCTTGGAAGGACGTACGGGACACTGGTGTAAGGGTCATAACACTAAAGGCATGAGTGATATGAAAGTTCGGGGATTCGGATGACCCTGCCGAGGCAACGAGAGTCCTCTAGGGTCATGGTAGACCCCCTGAAGAAGTTTGGGCAAAGCCCCAAAAAGCCAAAAACAAAGGCTATAATCCTTGTTTTTTGAGTTTCCGGGATGCCTCGGAATGAAGGTGTATATTTTCGCAGTACATTGCACAGGACACCTCTATGGAACATGGTAGGCCCCGGGGTAGGTTATCGGATCCTTGATAGGCTCCAAGGGCCTCTTACTGGATATCGGAGGCTAATTCATGATTTTTCGGTACTGAGCATGGCTCCCACCACCCTGTGTCGCCAAACCTAATCCCAAGCCCTCTCTACTCTTATAATGAGGTCTCATAAATTTTTCCAATTTTTAAAATTCGTAACTTAATACTTGAAAAGTTTGAGGTGAAACTTTTGCAAAATAATTCTCCAAACTCTCAAAACCCCAGTATGAAAGTAATGCACGCATTGGGTATGTCTACTCCTGTTAGGACCACTAAATCTTGAAAGACTCTTTAGTGGGTAATTGCTTGAGAGAGGGGTTGTGGGCGAAAGAAGGCAAGTGACACAACAAAGCGCCTACCATTATGAAAGTTATGCAGTTAGCATGTCTACTCCATGGTTTTTGGGTACCGAGCATGGCCCCAACCACCCTGTGCCACCAAACCTACCCCCAAGCCCTCTCTATTATTATAGTGAGGTGAGGTCTCATAATTTTTCCCAATTTTTTTGAAGCTATTTCTATTTTTTTTTTTTTCTGTTGGTTTTCTGTTTTTCAGCGTAACTTTTTAACTAAAAGTTAAATTAAATAGTTTTAAATATTCAAGTTGGTATAACTGTTCAGAGAAAACAATGTAACGCATATATGGTACAAAATTTAATGAAGTTCGAAGGGTTATCTTGCAAAGAGTGGAGGTTTTAGATACCAAATGCCTATTAGCAATCGCAAAGAAAAATACGAAGACATTTGGGCTCATCAATACGTGAGAGAAATTAGCTACTACTCAATTTCATGGATTTGTAACGTCTGACAACTTGCGAGATTTGAATCTCGTCATTGGATACGGAGCAACTTTAAATTTCTTGGCCAGTTGTTCTACCCTTTAAAGTGCCTACAAGCTAACACAGGGAAATAGTCAATGTAATCAACAGTGGATACCCTTAATTGTGAAAAAAATAAAAATAAAATAGTAGAGTATACAAAACCAATTTGTCTTGAAAATATGACACTTGTCACAACCATGCCCAAGACATGATAATCCAAGTCAAAACCAATTTGTCTTTACATATATGCATGCACTTGGATCATAAGTTCATAATCATAGGGTCCTTAAGCCAAGCAACAATCTATGTCAAAACCAATAATTTGACACTTGTCACAACCATAGGCCAAGCAACAATCTAATTTAAGTTTCTCTGCCCCTTACATATATGCATATGCAAATTCAAGGCTTCAAGCACATCAACAGATGAGACACATTCTATTTCTACCCCATATAGGTAGCTGTTGTATTGAACACGTGCCTTCACTGAAGAGTTCGTTATGAGATTACTGTAGTACAAATCATTGATTGATTCACGTACGGTATGACCTAGGTTCGTACCACAATCTACATACAATTCTATTAGGCCTTGGCTTATACTAAATTACTTGAATAACTTGTGTTATTGACCCATAGTTAGTTAGGATAATATGCTACTCTCTACGTCCCAAATTATATGATAATTTTGAAACTTATGACTCACATTAATTTGGAACGGAGGGAGTAACATTTAGGTGTGTAATAGGTACATAAGAAGTGTAAGCTTAATTGGTTAGAATTAAGGGCTCGTTTGGCCTAGTTTTTTTTTTTCTTCTTTTTCCAAATTATACTTCTCTCACATTTGCTCTTACATATGCCCTTTCCATCAACTCCCGCCTTCACATTTAACTTTTAAGAAGTTGAATTAACGCTACAATTAAAATAGTAGTAAAAGATATAATTTGTAACTTCTCCTTCTACTTTACTTCTACATTTACTTCAATTTTGTTTTAAAAGTTGAAGGTAGAGGTGAGAGCAGATGAGAAGGGGCTAGACAAGGAGAAGGAGATCGAAATTGAAATTTGAAAACGAGAAGTAAGCCAAATGAATCCTAAACAGTTTATGATTAGATCACAAGTTCAAGCAATAATCAATCGATCATATTTTTTTCCTTGAAATTTTTATTCAAATTTTATGCTTCTCATCGAAAAAGTTGAAGTTCTAGATTGAATGGCTAGGGGATTATGTTACACTAATATAACAAACTAATAGTCTGCTAAGAGAGAATTGGGTTGGAGAATAGTGCCTTTCCCTCCATATTCCCTAGTAAAGATCGTCGTAATCACTAATTAGTAGTAGTCTAAGTAGTAGCTCAAATGTTTGGGTGCTCCTATGAACACCTAACCAGGTTATTTAATTGAGTTTTAAAAGGAGGTCTATTTGATTTTTTAGATTAGACCTACTTATTCTAAAGATCCGTCCTTATTTTTAAGAGTTTGATGCTCCTAGTAGATAATACACTACACATAGAAGTATCCGTAGAACATTGTAGTAGTAGCAACATATACATCCCAAAGTAAAGTGATCATACTAATCGAACTCACCTACACGCCAACAACGTAGCAATCACCAAGCCTCAGCAAGAAACACGCTAAAAGTGGACTAGCTAATAAGAACTATAACCTCGTCCAAAAAAAGCACATGTTTCATTCGTCCACCATTTTCAAAAGATCCATTAGCTTTTGCAGGGGCGGACCCGCCGTGTGGGGTATGGGGTCAGTTGATCCAATACTTTCAAAAAAAAATTGGAGAAAGTTTTTGTACTTCTCCAATTGAACCCATATTATTTTGAGAAAATTCCTATTGCACCCATACTAATACCAAAAGAAATTTAAAGTGAGAGAAGGGTAAAAGGGCAATGGGGAAAGGTGTCTGTGACACCCACGTGAAGAGGGGACTGCCTGTCAGTCTCTCTCATCCTACACACATCAACTCAGAAAAAAAAAAAAAACAAAAAAACAAAAAAAAGTTCTTTTTCTCTCTCTCCCCTCAGAGGCTCAGGCACGACATTTCAAAGAGTGAAAACTGAAAAGCAATTAAGAAAACCCAAATTTTCAGCCCTCTCTCCCCCCCGAATTTTCTACTAAAATAAATAAATAAAAATAATTAAAACTCGGGCTAAAATTTCGACAGTTTCTTTTATAAATAGGCATCCCAAGTTATCGACTTTACAAAACCTGCTTAAACAGCACATTAAAACAAAATCCAATCAACCCAGCGGAAGACTCTAATAACTCGGGGCGCTACCGCCACACTCACTCATAGGAATGAGTGTAAGGCTCTTCAACTGACTTCTAGTAATAATTTTGTGAATTACTATAATGGTCTATTATTACATTTAATCAGTAAACTAGAAACATAATTTAAATCTAAAAGCAAGCTCTTCTTGCCAAGACTCTATTTAGCTACTATCTTGAGCGTCCTCACCACAAAACAACCTGCATACAAATAATCTGTCACCAGGAAAATACACGATTCACATTGTGGGTGACAGCCCGAAAACGGGTCAGCGTGAACTGAGTAACTCACATCAATCACGTAAAGACCATCTTAAATTCATTTTAAGATATACACATATATGCATAACTCAGATAAGACACTTACATGAATCATACTTAAACTGTAAATCATTATACTTATAGTATATAAAACATAAAGAACTATACGTTCCAGTCTATCTGCTTTATCTTATAATATGGCATTCACAGTAAAGGAAGCACCAACAAGAATAACCCAGGTAACATAAATAGCTTGTCATTTCCATTTTCTCGTGCTTTATGCTCTTGTTAGCTCAATTGTTCTTCTTTAACTTTAGTTTGGTGGCTTCACACTTTTAACTTGGCACAAGGGAGGTTAGAATCCTAGGGCCGCCACATCTAGAAGCATTTAAAACCTCCGACCACATCTGGGGTCGCTTAGCCACATCTGGGGGCTCTCGGAACTGTTGACCACATCTGGGGTCAATAGCCACATCTGGAGGCTAGGACACATCTAGGGTCCCAGTTCAAAACTCATATGGGACGTCTCCCGAACTTATCTGTTGTTACCCAAAAGTTCCTAAACTACCAGGTGCCATCTTCCACTTTAAATGATTAGTAGCTTTTATTAACTTATTCTTTCCTTTATCTCTTATGACGTTTACACAATACGTCATATACTTGCTCATAACATAACATAGAAATACATTCTCATTCCTTTTCTTTCTTCTTGATTCACTTCTTTAGCCACTTACACATCACAACTCCCACAGATAGCATCAAACATGTAAACATTTGAACTAACACCTTATAACAAACATCCACACTTTCACTGGTAAACTAGAGTCTTAACATAATCGTTCTCACATGATGCAAGTTTGCAGATAGAATACTTAATGCACAACCAGAAACAGTAGCTAGATATTCTTGTTCATATCAATCATACCAGTACATAAAACACATTAATAATCATTCACCTTTCGTATAATTTACTTGTACTAGTATATAACTAAAAGGAATATCTCCTTGCATATCCGTTACTAACAAGCAAGTACACCTTTAATCTAACACATTAGCTACAAAATATCCACTAAGCAGAAATGAGTTCATTCATACATGTCTCTTAACATTCCTAGCATACTATTTCTAGAGTAGTATCTAACCTGTAACTTACTCATATACTCCAATCAACCAATTCATATGGATAAAAAGTAAAATTTGCTAGTGCAGTTTCTCAAACAGAGTTATAATATTCTGGACAGCATGTATTTAGATTCCAATTAATCTAACAAATAGCTAACAAGTAAAATCTCTTCCCTTTTATCATATTAGACATGAAAACACCCTATTTAGCTTTGGTGAAGCAAGTAAACAACAAATACATGTTTCCAAATCACCAAAACAAGTTAACTTACACAGAGTTTATTCACCCATTTAATTTACACATAAAATTAATCTTCACCATAAATCTATAATACTAGTTAGGATTTAAATAGGTACTACTCCGCCCAAATCTTCACATCAAACTCAGTCAAGTCACCCATACACATAGTACACTCAAAATAAATCTAAAAAGGACCGTACGAAATAGATATAAGTTACCTCTAATAGAACAACCCAAAGCCAATTAAACATTCAACCCTTCAATTCAATCCTCAGCCATCTATCATATAAGCATACAAACATGTTTATATAATCAGAACCCAATTCAGAAAATTAATCACTAAATACCCAATTTAATTTTGAGTTTAGGGTTTGTGGACACAAACCAACTTAAAGGGTGAACTAAATCGACTTGGGTGGCGTCTAGGTGGCGTTTGGGTGCTTGAAGTCGCCGGAATCTATGGCAACTTAACCGAACCAGCAACAGGGGAAACAGAACAGAGGAGGCTCAGATGACCAGAACTGAGAGGAGAGAGAAAGTGGCGAACATGGGGTGCTGCGTGATGAAGAATCGTGGTGGTGGTGGTGGTGGAGAACGGTGATGGTGTTACATGATGGTTTGTGGTGGTGGTGAGACTGGTGTTGCGTGAAATTGATCAGCAATGATGTTCTCTGGTGGGTTTTAAAGAGAGAGAAAGCTAGTGGAGTTTAAATGGGAAAATGGAAGTCGGTTGAAAGAGGAGATTTCCTTAGCTTATAGGTTTATTTGCTACTTAAATCTAATTGGACCCCTTCTTAAATGGATAATGGGTACTTTGGGTTCACTCACAAGCTTAGATAAACATACTTATACGTAATCTACATGGGCTTGAATAACTAGGCCAATTCCATTCACCAGATGCAAGCTAGGATTGCTAACTAGTCTTGTCTAATTGTTTCATAGTGTCTTTCTTTTTTCCTTTTTCTTTTTCTTTTATTTTTATTTTTAGAAAAGCTAACCTAGCTAGTACAATAATACTAGCACCACATAAATCATCAAATGACAATGACATTTAATCATAAGAACCATCAACCATAAAAAGAACATTTCATGTACAACATTTCTTTTTCATATTTAGAAAATACTATAGAAGTACTTGGTATTACACACGGTCACGGACTCACGGCTCACAGCTCACGCTCCGGCGAGTCGGCGAACGGTGACGCGACCCCTTCCGGCCAGCGCGGCATGCGCCCTACCTGAGCCCGCCCCAGTCCCCACGCGGCCACGCCCACCAGGCCACCACGCAGCAGCTTGTCGCGACCCAGATCTCTCCGGCGCGGCGGTCTCCTCTCCGGTGCGACGGTCTACTCTCCGGCGCGACACTGGACATCAAGGTATCATTAATATTTGTTTTTTTTTGTTAAACCCTAAATGATTAAATCCTCAATTTCACATGTTAATGGTTCAATTTATAAATTAGGGTTTAGATTAAAATTGGGTAATTTTGTAAAGTGAGTGATTTAATGTTGTTAATCTGAATTTGTTAGTTAATTTAAGGTGTTGATTTAATTGATAAATGATTATAGACTTTTTGATTTGTTAATTGATTAACATGTTGTTTTAATTGATATTATTGAATATTGAATTATCATTTTGTTTGTTAATATATATTGTTAGTAGTTTATCTTAATTGCTATATAATTGTTGCTGAAATTTGTTAATTTAGCTATATATGTTTATGCTAATTGTAGAATAGATGAATAAGTCATCCAGAATTGTTTAGAATTGTAGAATTGTTTGGAATTGTTTGAAATTGTGGAATTTTTGGAATTGTGGGATTGTTTGGAATTGTAGAATTGTTTGGAATTGTGAAATTGTGTTTATGTCATTTGTGGATGAAAGTTGACAATGATTTAGTATAAAATTTGAAATTGACACAAGTCTAATTATATTTGTTAGAAAACATGCAAGGCTCATCAAAGAAATCAAAGACACTTGATATAAGAGAACTCTTATTATGCTAAAAAAAAAGAAAAGCCGAAGATGTTTCTTCCCCACCACCAATTGCACCAAATATTCCTTCTAGTCATGAAATTGCTCAAAATTTTTCTCCATCACAAAATACATTTCGAACTCAAGATACGCCTCAAACTCATGAGACTCCTCAAACTCAAAATACTCCTCAAACTCAAGAGACTCTCCATACTCCTCAAACTCATGATAGTGTCCACTCACCCTTGAGGGAACGATACTTTGATGTTAATAACCTTCCCCATGATCCGGCAAAAAGGAAAAGTATTATGGAATATCATCTAAATGATCGAGATGTTGTGAGGAGAGCTTATATACAAAGAGGTCCTTGTCAACCCCGTGGTCATAATTTTCCTCAAACAACAATTGGGGGACTAGATTGTCGGTTTGTTGAAAACTCGTACCGATGAGGATATCATAGACCGCTTTCAAAATATGAAAACTCGTAGACAACAATTGTAATTTTTATTTGGTTGTTATTGTACTACGATGACTATGTTGATTTCATTTAATGTATTATTATGATTTTTGAGTTGAAAAAAAAAACAGGGTATTTGCGGATGTGGGTGAACTTGACACCCCTAATTTTGGATTGCCCCTACATTTTCTTTGCACCCATACTCTTATTTTTCTGGGTCTGCCACTGAGCTTTTGCCTTCGAAATATAATGGACTAAATCAAAATGAATCATAAATAACAAGTGTAGGGACTTCTTATTTATTGTGAATTTGCCAGTGGTTATTGCACTTCGAATTAATGGTCAAACAGAAACAACCTATTTATAAGACTATAATAGGTTCTCACAAAGGTAAAGTTGCATACAACCGAACTTCCTTTACCTTGTCTAGGCGGGGCCTCTTCGGAGGTACTAATGTTGATGAGATGTTTCATTAACAGCCAAAAATATAAGAAAAACAAGAACAAATATTGTATACACGTTTCATGCTAATTTGGATCTTAGTGCCTATAAATAGACAACACAATTCCTGAAATAAGCAAGATAACCAAGCTTCCCGGTTAATAACATGGCAACAACTAATGCAATCTTCAGTTCCACAGCAGAAACACTTCATCCTCATTACTTTGTTAACATATGTAGTGCTCTTAAATCTCATTCATCAACCTTTAGGCAAAACGAGTATCTCTCTAGCACAACAATGTTTGCCTATAGTAAAAGAAAGATTAAGTCTAAAACCGCGGTGAGCAAACCTCTCTCAGCTCCGATGAAGGACATGCATGAAGAAGTTACAGCAGGGGAATTAGGTTTATTCAAGGCTACGGCAGTAGTAAGTATAAGGAAGAGTAAGATGGTTCGCATGAAAGAAATGGTGTCAGATTACACAAAGTGAAGGATGTGTTACTCTCCAGCTAATCAGTAGTGAAACAAATCAAGGTAAGAGAACTAAAAATTTTGGAATGAGAATGTACTAATTAACTGTATTGTACTCTGTGACGAGCAAAAAAAAAAAAAAAAAAAAAAAACTGTATTGTACTCTGTAGTAGAGAGTGAAACGTCTTAACATGTGTTAGACACCCGTGTCGTGTCATGATCGTGTCTATGTGTTACGTACATTTGAGACATGAGGCCTAAATTTTATTGGGTTGTCCTTATTAAAAATAGAACAGTTCAAGGATTTGCGAAGGCGCTGGTCCAACATTATATAAAAAAAAACTGAAATCTCAGAAACAGCTTGAAGGACTGTTTACATCATTTTTAAGTACAATTGACATCACTGTATGTTCTAAAGCTTGTACCTTGCTGTAGGCACAATGGTGCCAAAAGTTAGCAAGAAAGCTGTGTTATGGTGGCCGTCAAGCATACAATTAGCTGCAGAGAAGCTCACTTACAGAGTTGGGTTTACAATGGACACTAACTTTGGCATGCCAGGAGCCATTTTGGTGGGTAACAAATATCGATTTCGAAGGAATTGTTCACTTCGAATGCAACTCTTGCGTTCAACCTCACAACATTGATCCAAAAGACAGGATTTTCTTCTCTAACAAAGTAATTCAATTAGCTTACATTTCCCCTTCAATGTGTACATATCATTCTCACATATACTGTACATGGCAGTTGCAACACAACTCTTTCAGAAATTATTCTAATTTTCGAAATTTGGTAAACAGATTTATTACCTTGTGAGACACCAAGGGGCCTTCAACTGCTGCGCGAAAAAGAGCTATTGGAACTGAGAGGTGATGGGAGCGGGCAGAGAAAACTATCAGATAGAATATATGACTACGACGTCTACAACGATTTAGGAGATCCAGACAAGGCAATGGAACATGCAAGGCCTACCCTTGGAGGAGCAAAGAACCCACACCCCAGAAGATGCAGGACCGGGCGCATGCCAACGAAAAGTGGTATTTTCTTTAACCACTCTTTCACCTGCAAATCTGCAATGCATCTGTTAGATTAGCTTAGACAACATCAGTAATGTACCGGTGTTGCTAGTGCTTTATGCTAATTGCTAGCTACATCTGCATTTACAATTTGTTCTGCATTATTGTTAGTGCTTAATTACAGATGTTGGCCTGTTTTGATCATTAAGGTACTCATGATCATGTATGCTATTGATCTGCAGATCCTGACACAAAAAGTCCTGTCAACAACCGTGTCCCAATGTATATTCCCAGGGACGAACAACTAGCTGAGTCTAAGAAAGAAGCTTTAGAATCACGCCAAATTAAGGGGAGGTTGCGCAATGTGATTCCATACTTGAAGGAAACCTTAGCTTCCAGTGGGTACACCAACATCAGCAATCTGTACAAAGAACGACGTTTTCCTCAGCTGACGACATCTCTTGACAGTTCTCCCGGAAGGTTTTCACAGCCACTCAGCAAGGCTCTTAAGATAACTAAAGAGTCCCTAGATGACATCTTCAAATTTGATCCTCCAAAGGTCATATCTAGTAAGTTTGAAGAGATTGAAGCATCTATTTAGACACACAAGTCATTGGTGAAGGCTTTTAAACAATGATGGTATTATGGTGTCCTGAACTACATTTCACTTTGTAGGTGACACATTAATCTTAAGAGATGATGAATTTGGTCGTCAAACAATTGCCGGCATGAACCCTGTAAACATAGAGAAGCTTAAGGTGAGAACAACCCAATATATGTAAGAAATCAAGTTTACCTGTTACTGAATTGTTGACTTAATTTGGTGTTGCTATGATTTCTCATGTCAGGATTTCCCACCAAGAAGTAAACTTGACCCTTTCAAATATTGTCCTCAAGAGTCTGCACTTAAAGAGGAACATATCATAGACAACCCTGATGGGATGTCTGTGCAACAGGTATGCAAACTTAATTTCCACTCAAGACATCATCTGAGTGAAATTACAAACAGATATGAAACTAACAATCTTTTTCGATGAATTCAGGCAATAGAGGAGAACAAACTATTCATTCTCGACTATCATGATTTATATGTTCCATTCCTAGACAAGATTAATGGTCAAAGAGGCCGTAAAGCGCATGCCACACGTACAATCTTCTTTCTTACAGACATGGGTACACTGAAGCCAGTTGCAATTGAGCTAAGCCAACCACCAAGTGAATCAAGTTCTTTGACAAAGCAGGTTCTCACCTCACCTGTTGATGCCACCACCAATTGGCTTTGGAATCTCGGCAAGGCACATGTTTGTGCCAATGATGCTGGTGTTCATCAACTAGCGAACCATTGGTAAGCAAGCCCAGCCCTCGTCATTGATGATAAACTTTGTCCATATCATCTGTCACAATCGACGATTCCCTTAGTTAACAAAGTTTTCTCCACATGAAATTTCCTTTGATTAGTGGGTTGTTTGATATGAACGAAAAAATAGGTTGAGGTCCCATGCGTGCTTGGAACCTTTCATCATAGCAGCTCATCGGCAATTGAGTGTCATGCACCCAATTTACAGGCTTCTACAACCTCACATGAAAGATACACTTAGTACCAACGCAATGGCTCGCCAGGCACTGATTAATGCTGAAGGATTAATAGAGAATGATTTTACCCCTGGAAAATACTGTATGCAATTGTGTTGTACTGCCTACAGAGATTGGTGGCGCTTTGACATGGAGGGCCTTCCTGCAGATCTGATTCGAAGGTAACCTGCCCTTGGTATTGTGTTGCAGTTTTTCAAGACATGCACATCTATATCCATGGTTTCTCTGCACATATGTTCTTTGTACTTATAAACAGCTAATTCTGTAGACTAGATTGCCCATAACTGAAAATTACAGTCCCCTCTTTTTCAACTTACTGGTATCATTGTAGGGGAGTAGCAGTTCCAGACCCAAACCAACCCCATGGACTACTAATGTTAATTGAAGACTATCCTTATGCAAACGACGGGCTTCTCATATGGTCTGCCATCGAGGAGCTCGTTCAAACATATGTCAATTACTACTATACTGACACAGATAAGGTCCAATCAGAGAAAGAGCTTCAGGGATGGTATGACGAGTTTATCAATGTAGGCCATGCCGATCATGGTCATGCTTGTTGGTGGCCTAAGCTCCGTACCCCAGACGATTTATCCTCTATTCTCACTACTATCATTTGGCTAGCATCTGCACAACATGCAGCAATGAACTTTGGGCAATATGCATATGGTGGATATGTTCCTCATCGTCCACCATTACTAAGGCGGCTAGTACCAAACGAACATGATACTGAGTATAAGAGCTTTCTGGAAGACCCGGAGGGATATTTTCTATCAACATTGCCTAATTTGTTGCAAGCAACAAAATTCACAGCTGTGGTCGATGTGCTATCAGTACACACACCGGATGAAGAGTACTTAGGACAACGAGACCTATCAGCTTGGTCAGGAGACCCGGAAATCATAAAAGCATTCTATAGGTTCTCTACAGAGATGAAAAGAATTGAGCACCAAATTGAGAGTAGTAATGCTGATCCAAAAATGAGAAATAGGTGCGGGGCTGGTGTCACGCCATATGAGTTACTTATACCTAAGTCAGGACCTGGAGTCACCTCAAGAGGGGTTCCTAATAGTATAACCATGTAATTAACTTCTTATGGTTCTATAAGACTTTGATCTATCATATACTTGTACATTTCGAAGCTGCACGGGTTACTGAGATTAGTACTACCAGCATATACTGGCTACCAATCCCGTGAAGCCGAAAACGTAGGCTTTACTCCATGTTTTTTTGGTCCCGTGAGACCCTGAAACGAAGGTTGATATTTTCACATCACATCGCAAGGGGCACATCTAGGCCTGTCAATTCCCGCCCCACCCGACCCATTTTTTCAGGGTCTCGACACTGATTTTCCAACCCGTAACCCAGTTTGATCCGAACTCGATTAACCCAGTGTTTTTTGGGTCAAACCCGGCCTGTCAGTAGGTCGACCCGTTTAACACGAAAAATAGAACAATTGGTAATTATAAACAAAAAGTTTGACTAAAGTATCCTAAAAAACATATAAAACTTTTTTTTGTTTCTTTAACTTTTTCTCTACCTGTTTGTTCTCTCAAAATAAGAATTTTGCCTTTAACTACGCTAAAATGGACGAAAATATAAATTACAACTTATCGAATAATTAAACAAAATATAAAGAATATCATATGCTTGTACATACATATCAAAACTTGAAAAAAATATACGAACGTAGTTAATACCACTTATAAATTAGAATGTATATTTGCAAATATACCGTTTGAAAGCATAAATTGGCCATATAATTGACGGTAGAAAATAAAATTATTGGGTCACTCGACCGGTGGGTTGACCCGAACCCGATGGGTCAGGGTCAAGCATTTCTCAACCTGAACCCGAAACGACTCGACCCACTAGTGACCCTAACCCGACATGACCCAAACTCGAACCCGACCCGCCCGACCTAATTGACAAATCTAGACACACCTAAGGGCCATGAGAGGCACTCGGGGTTCGCTATTGGGTCCCTAATAGGCTTGGAAGGACGTTTTTATGTAACACCAATGTCAGAGGCCGAATACCGAATGCATGAGTGATATCGAAATTAAGGGATCCTAATGACCCCCCGGGGGTACCAAGAGTCCTCCAAGGTTGTGATAGACCCCCTGAAGAAGTTTGAACAAAAATGACAACCGGGCCCCGTGAAGCCCAAAACATAGGCTATAATCAACGTTTTTTTGGTTCTAGGTAAACTCGTAACGATGGGTGGATATTTTTGCACCACATCGCAAGGGACACTCCCAAGGGACATGCGAGGCACCCGAGGTTTGTTATTGGATTCCTAATAGGCTTGTAAGGGCCTTTTTACGGAACACCAATGTAAGGGCTCGAACACCGAAGGCATGGGTGATATCGAAGTTCGGAGGTCCTGATAACCCTCCCGGCAAGGGTCCTCTAAGGTCTTGATAGAGCCCCCGAAAAAATTTGGGCAAAAATGACACCCGGGCGCCGTGAAGCCGAAAACGTAGGGTATAATTCACGTTTTTTGGCTCCTAGAAGGTCACGAAACGAAGGTGTATATTTTCGCACCACATCACAAGGACACGCCTAAGGGACATAAGAGGCACCCGCGGTTCATTATAGGGTCCCTAAATCTAATAGCCTTGTAAGGACGTTTTTATGGAACACCAATGTAAGGGCCTGAACACCGATGACATGAGTGATATCGAAGTTCAGGGATCCTGAAAACCCTCCCGGGGCACCGAGGGTCCTCTAAGGTCATGATAGACCCCCTTGACAAGTTTGGGCAAAAATGACACCCGTGCCCGAGAAGCCGAAAACATAGGCTATAATCACGTTTTTTTGGCTTCCAGTAGCCCCCGAAACGAATGTGTATATTTTGGCACCACATCGCAAGCGACATGGGAGGCACCCGGGGTTCGTTATTGGATCCCTAATAGGCTTGGAAGGGCGTTTTTACAGAACACCAATATAAGGGCCCGAACACTGAAGGCATAGGTGATATCTAAGTTCATGGATCCTGATGACCCTTTCGAGTCAGGGAGGATCCTCTAAAGTAATGATAGATCCCGCGGATAAATTTGGGCAACAATAACCCTCGGACTCCGTTAACCCGAAAACGTAGGCTTATCCACGCCTTTTTGGCTCCCGGGAAACCCTGGAACGAAGGTGGATATTTTGGCACCACATCGCAAGGGACACGTCTAAGGGACATGGCAGACACATGATGTTCACTATTGGGTCCATAATAGGCTTGTAAAGGCGTTTTTACGTAACACCAATGTAAGCGCTTGAACACCGAAGGCATGGTGATATCAAAGTTCGGGGATCCTGATGACCCTCCCGGGGTGCCGAAGGTCCTCTAAGGTCATGATATACCTCCCAGAGAAGTTTGAAAAAAAATGACACCCGAGCCCCGGGATGCCAAAAATGTAGGCTATAATCCACGTTTTTTTGGCTCCCGGGAGGCCCCGGAACAAAGGTGGGTATTTTCGCACCACATCAAAAGGAACACACCTAAGGGACCCGGGGTTCTTTATTAAGTCCCTAATAGGAGTGGAAGCGCGTCTTTATGAAACACAAATGTAAAGGCTCGAACACCGAAGGCATGGGTGATATCGAAGTTTGGGGATCCTGGTGACCCTCCCGGGGCACCGAGGGTCCTCTAAGGTCATGATAGACCCCTAGGAGAAGGTTGGACAAAATTGATACTGGCGCCTTTGGAAGCCGAAAACGTTGACTGTAATCTACGTTTTCTTGGCTACCGGAAGGCCCCGCAACGAAGGTGGATATTATCGCACCACATAGCAAGGGACACGCCAAAGAGACATGGGAGACACCCGGAGTTCGTTATTGGGTCCCTGATAGGCTTGAAAGGGCGTTTTAACGGAACACCAATGTAAAGGCCCGAACTGAAGGCATGGGTGATATTGAAGTTCGAGTATCCTGGTTACCCTTCCGAAACACCGAGGGTTCTCTAAGATTATGATAAGAACCCCCAGAGAAGTTTGGGCAAAAACGACACCCGGGCGCCGGAAATCCAATCCACATTTTTTTGGCTCTGACCCAGAACGAAAGTGGATATTTTCGCACCACATCGCAAGGGACACGCCAAGGGACATGGGAGGCACCCAGGATTGTAATTGATACCTAATAGGCTTGGAAGGGCATTTTTACGGAACACCAATGTAAGTGCCCGAACACCGAAGTCATGGATAATATATAAAATTCGGGGATCCGGACGATCCTCCTGAGGCGTCGAGGGTCCTCTACGGTCATGATAGGCCCCCTGGAGAAGATTGGGCAAAAATGTCACCCGGGCCTCGGGAAGCCGAAAACGTAGGCTATAGCCACGGTTATTTGGCTCCCGTGATGCCCTGTAACGAAGGTGGATATATTCGTACCACATCTCAAGAGACACGTCTAAGGGACATGGGAGGCACCCGGGATTCGTTATTGGTCCCTAATAGGCTTGAAAGTGCGTTTTTACGGAACACCAATGAAAAGGCCCATACACCGAAGCCATGGGTGATGTCAAAGTTCGGGGATCCTAATGACCCTCTTGGGGCACCGAGGGTCCTCTAAGGTCACGATAAACCCCCTGGAGAAGTTTGGGCAAAAATGACACCCGGGCCCCGTGAAGCCGAAAACGTAGGCTATAATCCACTTTTTTTTGGCTCACGGGAGGGCCTGAGATGAAGGTGGATATTTTCGCACCACATCGCAAGGGGCACGCCTAAGGGAAATGGAAGGCACACGGGATTCGTTATTGGGTCCCTAATAGGCTTGGAAGGGCGTTTATACGGTGCACCAATGTAAAGGCCCAAACACCGAAGGCATGTGTGATATCGAAGTTCGAGTATCCTGATCACCCTCCCGGGACACCGAGGGTTCTCTAAGGTCATGATAAAACCCCCAGAGAAGTTTGAGCAAAAATAACACCCGGTGATGTAACCAAAATACTGCATCGACCCTCACCCCGACTGTCATCGAAGAATCCCGATCTCCCATCATCGACGACAGCAACGGAATGCTCTGTCATCATGGATAGGAGCCTCTAATCGAAGTAACCCTCTACCCTCTGTTCAAACATCGCCGACAGACCCGAAAAGATTTACACCAACCCTCGGTTCAGTATAGACCCAAGAACTACAATCATGCCTCGGCTCGACCAGAAGGATCAATTCAAGCCAAAAAGTCGACCCTCCGATCTCTTGTGTGCTCAAACCTGACGCCAGCACCTGTACTACACGAATATTCCTACAAAGATCCGACTGATTGCCTTGGCGCCCACGCTCTCTCAGCCCCAAGGACAGAAATGACGACATCAAGTGTACGAACCCCTACGTGGGATTATCCCACGGGGTCGTACTGAAACTCACGTGTCTATCCAATCTAAGCCGACTTAGAGAGGAGCATGTGAACAGTGCTACGTGTCCACTGTTCATTCGACGAAGCTAGCCGACCTTTGCCCTATAAATACCTGCGCAGAAATCAAGGCAAAGGTAAGATCATTTTCACTCAGAGAACAATCACGCTGTCTGACAGCACGCTCTGACATCCTCAGCTGTGACGCTCTGTCACATCCTTACAAAAGTACCTCACGTACACAAATCTTCACATACTAACTTAAGCTTCGGAGGGGTCTTCTCGGGTCGACCCCCCGAGCTAGTTCACCGTTGCTTGTTCTGTGCAGGTAACGATCGAGGAACCAGACGCGCAACTCCCCCGTTCACACATCTCAGTCCCATTGCCTTCCCAGTGTTCGACCCCTCATCAAAATTGGGCGAAACACCCGGCCCCCGGGAAGCCGAAAACGTAGGCTATAATCGACGTTTTTTTGGCTCTTGGAAGACAAGAGAACAAAGGTGGATATTTTCGCACCACATCGTAAGGGACACACCAAGGAACATGGGAGGCACTCGAGTTTGTTACTGAATCCCTAATAGGCTTGGAAGGGAGTTTTACAAATGACCAATGTAAGGGCCCGAACACCGAAGGCATGGGTGATATATGATGTTCGGGGATCCCGATGACCCTTCTGGGGCACCAAGGGTCCTCTAAGGTCGTGATAAACCCTTCGGAGATGTTTGGCCAAAAATGACACCCGGCCCCCGGAAAGCCGAAAACGTAGGCTATGATCCACTTTTTTTGGTTCCCGGGAGGCCTTGGAACACAGATGGATATTTTCGCACCATATTGCAAGGGACACGCCTAAAGGACATGGGAGGCACACAGGATTCATTATTTGATCCATAATAGGCTTCGAAGGGCGTTTTTACGGAACACCAATGTAAGGGCCCAAACATCGAATGCATGGGTGATATCGAAGTTCGGGGATCCTGATGACCCTCCCGATGCACCAAGGGTCCTTTAAGATCATGATAGACCAGCCGAAAAAATTTGGACAAAAATTACACCGGAGCCCCGTGAAGACGAAAACGTAGGTCATACAATCCACGTTTATTTTAGCTCACGGGAGGCCCCAAAACTAAGGTGGATCTTTTCGCACCACATCACAAGGGACACGCTTAAGGGACATGAGAGACACAGGGTTCGTTATTGGGTCCCTAATAGACTTGGAAGGGCGTTTTTACAGAACACCAATGTAAATGCCCGAACACCGAAGGCATGGGTGATATCGAAGTTCGAGTATCCTGATGACCCTCCCGGGCACCGAGGGTTCTCTAAGGTCATGATAAACCCCATGGAGAAGTTTGGGCAAAAATGACACACGGTCCCCGGGAAGCCGAAAACGTAGGCTACAATCCACCTTTTTTTGGCTCCCCGGAACGAATGTGGATATTTTTACACCACATTACAAGGGGCACGCCTAAGGAACATAGGAGGCACCCGGGTTCGTTATTGGATCCCTATTAGGCTTGAAAGGGCTTACTAAACACCAATGTAATGGCCCGAACACTGATGGCAAGGGTGATATATGAAGTTCGGGATCCTGATGACCCTCACGAGGCACCAAGGGTCATCTAAGGTCATGATAGAACCCGCCAAGAAATTTGGGCAAAAATGACACCCGCGGGCCGTGAAGCCGAAAACTTTCCACGTCGTTTGGCTCCCCGGAGGCCCTGAATCGAAGGTGGATCTTTTCGCACCACATCGCAAGGGACACGCTTAAGGGACATGAGAGGCACACAGGGTTCGTTATTGGGTCCTAATAGGCTTGGAAGGGCGTTTTTACAGAACACTAATATAAATGCCCGAACACCGAAGGCATGGGTGATATCGAAGTTCGAGTATCCTGATAACCCTCCCGGGCACCGAGGATTCTCTAAGGCCATGATAAACCCCATGGAGAAGTTTGGGCAAAAATGACACCCACGCCCCGTGAAGCCGAAAATGTAGGCTACAATCCATGTTTTTTTGGCACCCCGGAGGCCCCGGAACGAAGGTGGATATTTTTGCACCACATCACAAGGGGCACGCCCAACTGCCTAAGGGACATAGGAGGTACCCAGGTTCGTTATTGGATCCCTTTTAGGCTTGGAAGGGCTTTTTTACTGAACATCAATGTAAGGGCCCGAACACCGATGGCATGGGTGATATATGAAGTTCGGGATCCCGATAACCCTCACGAGGCACCAAGGGTCATCTAAGGTCATGATAGAACCCCCTAAGAAATTTGGGCAAAATGACACCCGGGCGCCCTGAAGCCGAAAACGTAGGCATAATCCACGTTTTTTTGGCTCCCCGGAGGCCCCGAATCGAAGGTGGATATTTTCGCACCACATCACAAGGGACACGCCTAAAAGACATGAGAGGCTCCCGGGGTTCGTTATTGGGTCCCTAATAGGGTTGTAGGGACGTTTTTATAGAACACCAATGGAAGGGCCCGAACACCGAAGGCATAGGTGATATTGAAGTTCGGAGATTCTGATAACTCTTCCCGGGCACTAAGGGTTATCTAAGGTCATGATAATAGACCTTCCGGAGAAGTTTGGGCGAAAATGCCTCCCAGGCCCGAGAAGCCGAAAGAGTAGGTTATATAATCCACTTTTTTTGGCTCCCGGGAGGCCCCGAGATGAAGGTGCATATTTTCGCACCACATCGTAGGGGACACGTCTAAGGGACATGAGAGGCACACGGGATTTGTTATTGGATCCTTATAGGTTTGGAAGAGCATTTTTACGGAATACCAATGTAAGGGCCCGAATACCGAAGGCATGGGTAATATCGAAGTTTGGGGATCCTAATGACACTCACGGGGCACCGAGGGTCCTCTAAAGTCAATGATAGACCCCCGCTAGAGTCTGTGCACACTAGTTACATGAAAAGCTAAGCCTCCTAGAGCCAAAATATGAAGTATCAGCTTACTAGCTCAGAATCACAGGTTGACAATCTCTTAAAAACTTCTGTTTTCAGAGTTCACGAAACAAACAACTAAAGACTAATTTTACTTGTGCTCAGAATGAAACATATACTTTTACTTGTGCCAACAATGAAACGATTCATGCTTATATAAGGAAAGTAATGCAGGGATCATAGCATTTAACTCATACAACCTTGTTGTCATGTAAAGTCACATCTACAGCAATGGCCTGCAAGGCATTCATATAAAACATGTAGAATCATATAACACGTAAGCTCAACTTCTTAATTGATCCCAAGCATAGGCAAATATGTTTCACGCTCACTCTTGGACGGCTTCATTAGTTTTATTCCTAAGCACTTTTCAAGTTTACCTAGTCTTTCTTAATCCATTCAATTCTAGACAATTGTATTATGCTTAGATCATAACGACCCTTGCATTGACACTATATACCAAAGAGCAAATTGCTCTGACTCGACTAAAAAACAATACAGATCGTACCTCGAAAGGAACGAACTGCTTTGATACCACTTTGTAACACCCCGAATTTTCGTCTAAAATAAATAAATAAAAATAGATAAAACTCGAGCCAAAATTTCGGCAGGGTTTCCTTTGTAAATAGGCATCCCAAGTTATCAACTTTACAAAACCTGCTTAAACAGAATATTTAAACAAAATCCAATCAACCCAGCGGAAGACTCTAATAAAATCTGGGTGCTACCACCACACTCACTCATATGAATGAGTGCAAGGCTCTTCAATTACTAACTTATACTACTAATCTGAAATATACTCTAGGTGATCTGTTTATTACATTTAGTCAGTAAACTAGAAACATAATTTAAATATAAAAGCAAGCTCTTCTTGCCAAGACTCTATCCGGCTACTAACTGGAGCGTCCTCACCACAAAACAACCTGCATACAAATAATCTGCCACCAAGGAAAGACACGATTCACATCGTGGGTGACAGCCCGAAAACGGATCAACGTGAACTGAGTAACTCACATCAATCACGTAAAGACCATCTTAAATTCATTTCAAGATATATACGTATATGCATAACTCACATAAAACCCTCACATGAATCCTACTTAAGCTGTAAATCATTACACTTATAGTAGATAAAACATAAAGAACTATATGTTCCAGTCTATCTGCTTTTGACTTATAATATGGCATTCACAATAAAGGAAGCACCAACAACAAATAACCCAGGTAACATAAATAACTGTCATTTTCATCCTTCTCGTGTCTTATACTCTTGTTAACTCAATTGTTCTTCTTTAACTTTAGTTTGGTAGCTTCACACTTTTAGCTTGGCACAAGGGAGGTTAGAATCCTAGGGCTGCCACATCTGGGGGTATTTAAAACCTTCGACCACATCTCGGGTCGCATAGCCACATCTGGGGTCTCTTTATAACTTTTGACCATATCTGGGGGTCACTTAGCCACATCTGGGGGCTCTTGGAACTGTTGACCACATCTGGGGGCCAATTCAATGCACATATGGGACGTCTCCCGTAACTCATAATTGTTACCCAAAGGCTCCCAAACTGCCCAAGTGCCATCGGTTAGTAACTTTTATTTCACTTCTCTTTTCCTTCCTCTCCTATGACGTTTACACATCACGCCATATAGTTACTCATTACATTCATAGCTGGTAGCATGAGAGCTCAGTCTCAATGCATTTTCTTTCTTATTGATTCCCTTGATATTTACTTGCATATCACAACTTTGCAAGAGAGTTTCTCTTTAGTGCTCGTTATTCTGATTTCAATCTTTGGTAAACATGAGAATCTAAATCAATTAGCTGAATACATTACACATAACACTAAAACACATTTTCTTGCACCTACTTAGCAAGATCAGCATATGTACTTAACACCATTTTTATATCTAAGTTAGGCAAGACCGCAAGAAAACTACATATAGTAATCTTGTAAGAATATTGAGTCTCCCTTTCTAAATGCAAAAGCTCAATTCTAACCCTCACACACATACAGTTGGCATAGCATTCAGCATCGCTTTGACATAAAATCAACAGGTAGTAAAATAAAAATAAACAGAGATACCTCTCACATAAGCCACAGATACTAGCTAGTTCATATATCTCCTTATTACTGCTATACTTAATTGAACTTCAAAACTATCTTTTACCAAGTATAGAGGATAGCGTGTAGTCAAGTTCTAGCAGTTGCTCTAGTTAGTACCCAATGACTTCTTCTCTTCCCATAAGGCATATTAAGTGAAAAACATACCAACTAGCTTTAATGTAGCAAGTAAACAACATACGCATATTTTTCTAATCACCAAACAAGACTAATTTACATACTCACAATTTACTCACCCATGTAATTCAAATTCTATAAATCTATAATACTAGCTGGGATTGAAAGAGATACTACTATATCTTAATTTCACGTCAAACTCAATAAAATCACCCATACACATAGTATACTCAAAATAAATCTAAAACGGAACGTACGTAATCGATGTAAGTTACCTCTGAGTACGAATAACCTCCTAATAAGCCAATTGAACTCCTAACTAGCGTGTCCATCAACTAACTCTTCACCTTCTACAAAATTGAAACACCCAACTGAATTGGGGGACAACGGTGAGTTTCTGGTGGTCGTTGGTGGCTGATTCTGAGTGAGCGGTTGGCGTTTTTGGTGTCTCCCTTTGTCCGAAGTCACGGCTGGTGGTGTTCGTAGTTATGGCGGCTGATGATGAAGGGGTGGTGCTAATTGGTGATTGACGATTGACGATTGACGATTGACGATGGGGCGCGGTGCTGGTGATGATAGGTGGTGCTGGCGGTTGATGGCGGTGGCGATGAGAGAGGACCGTGACGCGTGATGATGGTGATGGTGTTGTCTGGTGGAGCAAAACAGAAAGAGAGAGAAAGCTGTCTTTGTGGGAGGAGGGGTTTAGAAATGAGGAGAGAGAAAGCTATGATGGCTTTTATATGGGTGAAAGAAGAGAGTCGGTTAAGGCTTTTTGGGTTTAGCTTTAAATAAATTCAATTTGAACTCTTCACGTATAGACTCAGTATAAATTAGTGGGATTATATTTCTAACTCAAATTGCTAACTTAAATTCTTAGTAATCTAATTATTTCTAACGCTATAATTGGACTGGTAGTAGAAGATATAATTTGTACTTCTTCTGCTTCTACATTTACTTCAACTTATAGAAGTTGAAGGTGGAGATGGGAGCAGATGAGAAAATGGGGTGGACAAAGAGAAATGTGAGAGGAGATTGAAGTTGAAATTTGAATTAAGTAAGCCAAATGGATCCTAGTCCTACAAAATTATGATTAGGTCACAAGTTCAAGCATAATCAATCGATCACAGTTTTTTCCTTGAAATTTGTTCGTTCTTGATGCTTCTTATCGAAAAAGTTGAAGTTCTAGCTTTAATGGCTAGGGGACTATGCTACACGGATATAACAAGCCAATAGTCTGCTAAGAGAGAACTGGGTTGAAGAGCGCGCAATAGTGACTTTCCCTTCATATTCCCTAGCAAAAACCATCGTAATCACTAATCACTACTAATCTAAGTAGTAGCCCAAATTTTTGGGTGCTCCCATAAACACCTAACCAAGTCATCTATTTGAATTCGTTTTTAAAGATCAAACCTACTTATTTTAAAGACCCACCCCTATTTTTAAGAGTTCGGTGCACCTAATAGAAACACTACACATAGAAGTATCCGTACGTTGTAGTAGTACTGTAGTACTAGTACTGTAGTAGTAACAGATAATCCCACCCAATACATCCCAAAGTATGTGATCATACTTGATCGAACTCACCTACACGCCAACAACGTAACAATCACCAAGCCTCAGCAAGAAACACGCTAGAAGTGGACTAGCTAATAAGAACCAGAGTCGGCTATAAGCAGGTGCAACAGGGGCGGACGAACAGGGCCACACCTTTTCAGGGGCCCCAACTGAATATATTTAATTCAAAGTGTTTGCTGTACAATGAGAAACATTGGGTGCAGTGGTTGAATTGTCTAGCCAAAGTGTATATGGAATTAGTAGGTTGGGAGTTCGAATCTCTCCCAATGCTTGTTTTTTTTTTTTTTTTTTTTTTGTTCTTATTTTCAAACTTTACAAATACAAGCTTACAACATGCTATTATGAGCTTCATTGCTAAATGCTAAGCATTATTTAGTTCTTCTTTTTACTTATATTTTTGTTGATCATAATTCTCACTTATATTTAAATTATCTATGTTATGTGTTTTTATTCTTTTTAGCTACTTTCAGTTTTCACACCCACATAAAAAAAAGACTATTAACTTATATCTTTCATTATTATTTGGGGCCTCATTTTTAATTTTAGCACAGGGCCCCCAAAATATCAAGAACGGCCCTGATAAGAACAATAACCTCGTCCATTCAAAGCACATGTTTCATTAATCCACCATTTTCAAAAGATTCATTACTTTTTGCTCTCGAAATATAATAGACTAAATCAAAATGAATCATAAATAACAAGTGTAGGCGTACTTCTTATTTATTGTGAATTTGCCAGTGTTTATTACACTTCGGATTAAGGGTCAAACAGAAACAACATATTTGTGAGGCTATAGATTCTCACAAAGGTAAGGTTACGTACAACCGAACCTCCCTTACATTGTCTAGGCGGGGCCTCTTCGGAGGTACTGATATGTTGATGAGATGTTTCATTAACAGCCAAAAATATAAGAAAAACAAGAACAAATACTGTATACACATGTTTCATGCTAATAATCTGGATCTTAGTGCCTATATATAATAGACAACACAATTCCTGAAATATGCAAGATAACCAAGCTTTCCCGGTTAATAACATGGCAACAACTAATGCAATCTTCAGTTCCACAGCAGAAACACTACATCCTCATTACTTTGTTAACATATGTAGTGCTCTTAAATCTCATTCATCAACCTCTAGCACAACGCTGTTTGCCTATAGTAAAACAAAGATTAAGTTTAAAACCGCGGTGATGAGGAAACGGCCTCTCTCAGTTTCGATGAAGGACGTACAAGAAGAAGTTACAGCAGGGGAATTAGGCTTATTCAAGGCTACGGCAGTAGTAACTATAAGGAAGAGTAAGATGATAAACATGAAAGAAATGGTGTCAGATTTGCTGCAAGCCTTGCCTAATATGCAATCTACACAAAGTGAAGGATGTGTTACTCTCCAGCTAATCAGTACTGAAACAAATCAAGGTAAGATCAGAGAACTAAATATTTTGGAATGAAAAGTTATATAGTACTAATTAACTGTATTGTACTCGTAGTAGTAGAGGGTGAAACATCTAAATATGTGTTGGACACACGTGTCATGTCATAATAATGATGCATGTTGTATCATGACTATGTGTTACGTACGTTATTTGAGAGACGTTGCCTAAATTTTTATTGGATGTCCTTCCTTTTTAAAAAGAATAGTTCAAACATTATGTTAAAACTGAAATCTCAGGATCAGTAAGATACCAACTTGAAGGACTGTTACAGCACTTTTATTTACAATCAACTGACTACATCAGTATTCTGAAGCTTGTACCTTTCTTTAACTGTAGGCATAATGGTACCAAAACTAAGCAAAGCTGTGTTATGGTGGCCGTCAAGCATACAATTAGCTTCAGAGAAGCTCACTTACAAAGTTGAGTTTACAATGGACACTAACTTCGGCATGCCAGGAGCCATTTTGGTGGGTAACAAATGTGATGAGGAATTCTTCTTGGAAAGCATCAACTTCGAAGGGATTGTTCACTTTGAATGCAACTCTTGGGTTCAACCTCACAACATTGATCCAAAGGACAGGATTTTCTTCTCTAACCAAGTAACTTAATTACCTTAAATTTCCGCTTCAATATGTACTATAAGTCTACACTCATTCTGTGTTCTTAAGAAAGTTATTCTAATTTCTGAAAATTGGTAAACAGATGTATTTACCTTGTGAGACACCAAGAGGCCTTCAACTGCTGCGAGAAAAGGAGCTATCTGAACTGAGAGGCGATGGGAACGGGCAGAGAAAACTATCAGATAGAATATATGACTATGACATGTACAACGATTTAGGAGATCCAGACAAGGCAATGGAACGTGCAAGGCCTACCCTTGGAGGAGCAAAGAACCCACATCCCAGAAGGTGCAGGACAGGACGCATGCCAACGAAAAGTGGTATGTTTTTTACCACTATTCTTTCACCTGCAATGCATCTGTTAGATTGGCCTAGACAACATCAGTCATGTACCGGTGTTGCTAATGCTTCATGCTAATTGCTAGCTGCATCTGTATTTACAAATTTTACTGCATTGTTGGTATTGTTCTACAGAAATTAACCATGAAGCTGAAGAATTTAACAGTGCTTAATTATAGATGTTGGCCTGTTTTGATAAGGTACTCATTGTCATGTATATATATGCTATTCTGTAGATCCTGACGCAGAAAGTCCTGTCAACAACCGTGTCCCAATGTACATTCCCAGGGACGAACAACTAGCTGAGTCTAAGAAAGAAGACCTGAAATCACGCCAAATTAAGGGGAGGTTGCGCAATGTGATTCCATACTTGAAGGAAACCTTAGCTGCCAGCCGGTATACCAATATCAGTAATCTGTACAAAGAACGACGTCTTCCCCAGCTGACGACATCTCTTGACAGTTCTGACAGAAGGTTTCCACAGCCACTCAGCAAAGCTCTCAAGAAAACTAAAGAGTCCCTAGATGACATCTTCAAATTTGATCCTCCAAAAGTTATATCTAGTAAGCTTGAACAGAATGAAGTATCTATTTAGGCAATAGAATGTATATATGGTGTGTCCTGATGAACTACCTTTCACTTTGTAGGCGACACGTTAAACATAAGAGATGATGAATTTGGTCGCCAAACAATTGCAGGCATGAACCCTGTAAACATAGAGAAGCTTAAGGTGAGAAAAATCCAAAATATATGAAAAGTTCAAGTATTAATAGAACTATTCATCCCAATTTACCTGTTGCTGAATTGTTGATTTGTTGTTGCTAATTTGCTATGATTTCTCGTGTAAGGATTTCCCACCAAGAAGCAAACTTGACCCTTTGAAATATGGTCCTCAAGAATCCGCACTTAAAGAGGAACATATCATAGACAACATTGATGGGATGTCTGTGCAACAGGTATGCAAAATTAATTTCCACTCAAGACATCATCTGAGTAAGATTACAAACAGATATGAAACTAACAATCTTTTTCGACGAATCCAGGCAATAGAGGAGAACAAATTATTCATTCTTGACTATCATGATTTATACGTGCCATTCCTAGACAAGATCAATGGTCAAAGAGGTCGTAAAGCGCATGCCACCCGTACAATCTTCTTTCTTACAGAGATGGATACACTGAAGCCAGTTGCTATTGAGCTAAGCCAACCACCAAGTGAATCAAGTTCTTTGACAAAGCAGGTTCTCACCCCACCTGTTGATGCCACCACCAATTGGCTTTGGAATCTGGGTAAGGCGCATGTTTGTGCCAATGATGCTGGTGTTCATCAACTAGTGAACCACTGGTACGCAAGCCTAGCCCTGTTCGTTGATGATAAACTAGGTTGAGGTCCCTTAGTTAACAAAGTTTTCTACAAATGAAATTTGCTTTGATCAATGGCTTTGATGTTAATGAAAAAAACATATAGGTTGAGGTCCCATGCTTGCTTGGAACCTTTCATCATAGCAGCTCATCGGCAATTGAGTGTCATTCACCCAATTTACAGGCTATTACAACCTCACATGAAAGATACACTTAGTACCAACGCAGTAGCTCGCCAGGCACTGATCAATGCTGAAGGATTAATAGAGAATGATTTCACCCCTGGAAAATACTGTATGCAATTTTGTTGTACTGCCTACAGAGATTGGTGGCGCTTTGACATGGAGGGCCTTCCTGCAGATCTAATTCGAAGGTAAACTGCCCCCGGTATTGTGTTGCAGTTTTTCAAGACATGCCACATGCACATCTACATTCATGGTTTCTTTGCACATATGTTCTTTGTACTTATAAACAGTTAATTCTGTAGACTAAATTTGCCCATAACTGAAAATGACAGTCCCCTCCTTTTCAACTTCCTGGTATCATTGTAGGGGAGTAGCAGTTCCAGACCCAAACCAACCCCATGGACTACAAATGTTAATTGAAGACTATCCTTATGCAAACGACGGGCTTCTCATATGGTCTGCCATCGAGGAGCTCGTTCAAACATATGTCAATTACTACTATACTGACACAGATAAGGTCCAGTCAGACACAGAGCTTCAGGGATGGTATGACGAGTTTATCAATGTAGGCCATGCCGATCATTGTCATGCTTGGTGGTGGCCTAAGCTCCATACCCCAGACGATGTATCCTCCATTCTCACTACTATTATTTGGCTAGCATCTTCACAACATGCAGCTATGAACTTCGGGCAATATGCATATGGTGGATATGTTCCTCATCGTCCACCATTACTAAGACGGCTAGTACCCAATGAACATGATCCTGAGTATACGATTTTTTTGGCAGACCCTGAAGGATACTTTCTATCAACATTGCCTAATTTGCTGCAAGCAACAAAATTCACAGCTATTGTCGATCTGCTCTCAGTACACACACCGGATGAAGAGTACTTAGGGGAACGAGACCTATCAGCTTGGTCAGGAGACCCAGAAATCATTAAAGCATTCTATAGGTTCTCTACAGAGATGAAAAGAATTGAGCAGCACATTGAGAGTAGGAATGCTGATCCGAAAATGAGAAATAGGTGCGGGGCTGGTGTCGCGCCATATGAGTTACTTATACCTAAGTCAGGACCTGGAGTCACCTCAAGAGGGGTTCCTAATAGTATAACCATGTAACTTCTTATGGTTTTATAAGATTTACATTCATAGATCTATCATAAAGTTGTAAATTGAATAATGTGTCATAGTACTTTAACCTAGCAAACAATCAAAACCTCGATCAAGAACCTCAGCAATATAATCAACTTAGCTAATGTTGATCGATATGTAAACTCAAGTAGCTCTTCGAAGCTGTATGCACGAATCACTGAGACTAGTACTACCAGCATATAGTGGCTAACAAGGAGAGTCTTTGCACACTAGCTACATGAAAAGTTTTAAGCTTCCTAAAGCCAAAACTTGAAGTAACAGCTTACTAGCTCAGAATCACAGGTTGAATGAACCATCACTAGTGGACATTGCACACTTGCATATGACACAATCAATTCGACTCAAGGTCCGTCGATCTCTCTAAACTTTCGAGTTCCAAGTTCATGAAACAAACAACTAAAGAAACCCCAATGAGCAATACTTTTCCATACCTAAACACCTTGGATCATGAGACAGGGCTTTCTTTGTAATCAGCAGTTACAAATGCCTTGATCATTGTTCAAACACTCCAAGTTCATCAAACAAACAGATTAAATTCTAATCTGATAAAACCAGTTTGTAAAATCAGTCTTTGAGTTACAGTGAAATATACTCTATACACAAGGGTATCCTTCCAAAAATCAACCCAAAATTAAGAAAGAAAACACAAAAGAACTGGTGATTTCAATACAATAATGTTAAGAAAGAAAACACAAACAATTTTGTTCCTATTCTGATCTAAATATGATTGTTCATCAATTATATGTATGATCAAAGGATCTCATCAATTATTCTAGGAGATCATTCTCAAACATAGAAAATTTAGTGCTTTTTGGCATTTTGATCCAGTTTCTCCTATAGATAGTACATTGGTAATTTCACAAGCTATGAACTATTCATGATTAAAACCATACCAATCCTTTCAAAACTCATTTCAAAGTTTGGATGGATAGATATCAAATCTAATTACCCCACCACTGCCTTTGCCAACACCTGTGCTCATGTCTATCTGAATAATATAAGCCTTTTTTACTCTAAAAGCTCACAACAACAGTTCTTTTTATTTATATTTTGAGGTCTATAATCTTTTCTTAATCGGAACCTTTTAGATGTTCTTGCATTGAGAGCTCACAAAAGTAAGCATGCATAATTGCATGTGCAAGAGCTTAAGTAAGGGTATATATTTATTTATTTTTGAAATTGCAAGGAAAGCCGCCATCTTTATTTGAGGATGATGAGACTCGATCTCAGGTCATTGTTAGCCGAGGACAAGTGGAGAATGCGACACTCCGGAGCTCTAGTATATATGCTCTGCTATCTTCATTCCATCATTGTTTCAAACTAAACCGGCCATGCATGTACAAATACTGCATCTATACAGGCATACAGCATACCCTCATCCTCATGGGGGCCAGAGATAAAACAGGATCAATGCAGTCCCTACCAGGAAATCTGATGCAATGTATCAAATAAAAAAGCCATACTTTGCATTTGTAACCCGGCCTTTTATAGAAAGAATAATATCCTGTACACTTAAAACTTATCCATTTTCTAACATATATTCAGTTTTCAAGTACATTTGAATTTCCTAGTAGCCAAAAATCACTCTCATTTGGAGTAATAATCATGTTTCAAAGAAAAATGGCTACGACACACCACAAAGAAACTACTCCCTCTCTAGCTATTTAGCTAACACTCAATTTCATCAAGGTAAGCTTATATAAAAATCACTCAGAAAAGGAAAATATCTGAAAAGGCACATACATGCATGGGTTCATACTTCTATTTACCATTTAAAAATATCATACTACTCCATAGGCCTAGACAAGGTCCATGATGAGGAGAGCAACATCAAACATAAGCCAAATGAGGATTCATCCTATCTAAAACCAATCGGTAATAGGAGGAGTAACCCTAACCCACTTAACTTATTATACGATGGTGATGTTTCTCACAATTCTTCATTCACTTTAACACTCCACGATTACTCTTTCGACATAACTCAATAAAATGATCTTTTGCACCATAAATATATTCCAAAATGATCTCTTTTTAGATCTCTTCCCCTTTTATTAGACACCTTTGGATCTTTGCATAGTTATATTTATACACTTGTTCAATTTTTAAGAAGTAAAACAGGTGGAGCCATGGAAGTTGCTTAGAGGCCATGAAAAGTGACCCCAAATACAATAGCCTTACTTTTTCTCATGTAATGTTTACTTTAATAATTATAAAGTCTCTACACATTTTGGGTCTAATAATTATAGTTTTGTAGGTGTTTGAAGGGGCTATAGTTGCAATGTAATTGGAGAATATCCCCTGTTCCACAAACCCCAAGTGGCATTCAAGTGGAACATCACTTTCTCTTTCCACATATCCAGCAACTACTACTAAGAAATTTACATGTCAAAGCAAGTGTTGTTAGTGCGCCCACTATGTCTTAATAATTCGTTTTTATGCTAATGGACTTTGCTGTCATAATAGTGCCTCCACTTCAAGCAACACCCCTAAATATGCCCTTCAAACGAAACAAATAAAGGGAAATGAAAAGGAAAGAAAAATATGACATGAATTGATTTTGCTATGTATGTCAAACTGTCAAAGCAAAGTTTCTTTTCGCAATCACATGGGTGGCCTTTTACACAAACACTTAAAAGAGGCGGCCCTATACTTGAATACTCTCAAGTCTCAACTCTAAATGCGCGCGTCACTCTCTCTCTCTCTTCTCTCATTCTTTGATTGACAGCATCCACACCCCACACCTTCTCTCTCCTCTCCTTCCTCCGTGGACGGACCAACTCATTACTCACCCCCACTCCACACCCCAGGCCACTTTCTCTCTCCTCCGATCCCTTCCATGAGTTCCCGGCCCCCATGGCTGAACGACAGAACCTCCCCCCCCCCCACACTTTCTCTCTCCTCCTCTCCCACCACTTTCTCTCTCCTCCGAGAAGGAAACAAATTGACGCTGAATCAAAAATACATTAACTTCACAAGTCACTGATGTCAAATTAGAACAAACCTAAAAATTACATATTGACACTAGATCAAAATAAACGGACACTACACAGAAAAAAAGTGATAATATTTACAACCCTCTATAAATTAAAAGTAGTGATACTACATCAAAATAAGCTAACACCACAAGATAATAACCTGACACTATAGAAAAAAACTAACCGGCAATACAAAGCAACAAGGTGACAATCAATGCAGCAAAATAAACTGACCATAAGGAATTTAAGTATAACACCACATCAAAATACATTAACACTAATTAATAAGGCAATAAAGTGACACTACTACAATATAGATGCAAACTGAATTTAAATCAAAGAAATGGGGCGCAATAATTTGTTACATTGTTACCATAAGGTAACGAAGTAACACTAGAGCAAAATAAATTCATACCACAAGAATCAAGGAACAATGCAACAATATAACAATACGATAAATAAATTGACACTAGAGTTTAAAAAACTAACACCACATGTGGAGAAAGTGACACTAAAATTTTATAAACTGCCATTACCAGAAACAAAGCGATGATAGCAAACTAAAAATGGACAAACATGCACCACAAATCCACGAGAAAACGAAGTGATTCGAGAAGAAAGTAAACTAACAGCACAAAACATAACGAAATTATAACAAAATAAATTTGCAACATATGTTAACAAAGTGACACTACACCAAAAAAAACTGTTACTGGAAGGCAATAATGTGACACTACATTTGAAAAAATATAAAAATGTAATGTGTACTTTAGTGGGACTGGAAAAGAAAAATAAAAAGAAAATGAGAAAGCTGAAAGTAAAAACGTATGAATAAAACAAAAGGAAGAAAAAGACAAGGAAAGTGCAAAAAAGAAGAAAAAGACAAGGAAAGTGCAAAACTCAACTTTTTGTATCAGTTGAGGACGCTAATAGTAAGTACACAGAAACAAAAACGAAACAAAAAAAAAAAAAAAAAAAAAAGCGGAATCGCCGCGTGTTCAGCATCGCGCGTGGCCTATCGTATACCGCCCTATACCATAGGGCAGCCCTTTAAGAGACCAATTGGACCTTTTATCATCTCAAAGATGTTATTGTCAGGTCAATAAATATTATTGTCAGACTTAATATAAAAAGAATGACTTTTTTTTATGTTTCCATATATGAACTGATAATAGTGTTTATACACCGGTAACCATAACATTACCCTAAAATTAAGTTTCAAGTACTCTTTATCTCACAAAAATCTTTATGCTTTTAATTTTTACTTTTTCATATTGGTGTAGTAGTCCTATCCGTAAACGATGGATACTAGGCGCTGTGCGTATCGACCCGTAAAGTGTTGTAGCTAACCCGTTAAGTATCCCGTCCGGAGTCCCTTAGCAAGGGTTTAGATCACTACCAATAAGGAGTGGTGCGAAACAACGTAGGTCTTAGGTGAAGGTTTCTGTTACTAGACTTGTCTCATTTAATATGAAAAACTGGCAAGCTTGATCAGTTCTCTTAGGATATTCTACTATATTAGAATATAGAAAGATTATTCACTTAAGATAAAGAAAAACAAAGGAGTTGGTTGATCCACGATTTCGTACCTGGGTAGACGTGAAGCTTAAGGGTACACCTATACGTAGTAAAGAGAGAGGTTATAACAATTGGATTGCTTTTTTTTTCTCCTAGAACGCATTTTCTTCGGGAAAAGTGGAAGTCATCTTCGATCTTTACGAAATCTTAACTTGTATCATTTAAAAAGCCAATTCTCTTATTTACCCTCTCATTATGTTTCACCCCATGTGCTCAAATTCTTTATGATCACTCTCTCCATCCTAAATTTTGACCCACGTGCTACACTTACAAGCATTTGCAAGGGTATTGTTCGGACATAAGAGTCAAAATGGAATTTCGTTGGCCAGTGTGACAATTTCAAGCGTAAAGATTTTTGTGGAATAGATAGAGTATTATGTAGCATGTAGCCCTATTTGGCAAAGAGTTTTATGAAGCAAAAATGAGCTATTTGGTACATTTAGTTGTTTGACTGGATCATAAGGCTAGTTTTTGTGTTTATAAACAACATTGTAGTCTCAAAAACTATTTTCCAAAAGGCCCAAAAGAGCACCCTATTATACATTAAATGACCATTTGGTCTAATACTTGTGTAAAATTGCATACACTACATCGATAATAGCAAATAAACTCATGTCATTGGATGTCATTTTACATGTTTAAACAGCTAACAACTAATATACCTACCAAACATCTCTGCATAAACAACTAAGTCAAACCGTTGTTCAAAACAGCTAAAAAAAAGCGAAAAGCTAAAGTTAATATAATCGACTAATAATTAACAACTAATTGCCAAACAAGACCATACTATAAAATTCCAGAAAAGGCCAGATGCTATCTACCCTTCATTTTGAAGATCTAAAACAGCACTACTGCAGTAACATAAGACATTTATAATTTGATTCTTGCAAAGAGAAATTGCACCTTTTTGCAGAGTTACGTAGATATGCATTATGTCGTAGACCTCGTAGTTATTATTGATCGATGATCATCTAAAAGGAAATCACTAAAAATAATTCTGTTGCATCATCTCTCTTATTATAGCATATAAATTGCTAAAAAAACATCACTTAACCCTAATGAGCTAGCAGTGTAGATTTTGAACAAACATCGTGTATTTTACTCTGGGTATGTACATAAAGACAAATGATTAGAGTAATATTTTATGGAAAAGTACAAAAATTTACACGTAAGAGCCTTTGTAACTTTTGGTTTCATAAGTACTAAAACTTAGACATGGATAAACATGTACGTTCGCACTATGGGCATCTAATATATGTTAAGTTAGTACTCTTTGGTAAAAGGGTATATATTCCTCAAAGACCAAAAGCATAAGTTTGTGATGTTCCACTTTCATTGCTCGAATGATTTCAAAACCAAAATTCAATTCTGTACTTCAACTATCTAATTTGGTCAGCTTAATTTTACTTTAAGTTCAGTTTGGTTGAGTTTAATTATTCATTTGTAACTTATAGTTAACTTAGGGTGTATTCTTTTCTATATATTGGATCTTACTCAATAAGTGAAAATCAGTGACAAGAACATTACCCAATCAGTAGAGATCAATCAGTAAAAAAGAGCACATTTATACTCACAGAACAGTGACAAGACCAGAGCTGGCAAAAACTGACCCGACCCGCCTCAGATCCGACCGAAACCCGACGCGAAAAGATTCAAACCCGAAATGACCCGCGATCGAAATGACCCGATCCGAACCCGAAAGTTGTGAGACAATATTTGTCAGATCCATTGAATAACCCGAAACCGAACCCGTATTTGACCTGATGTATTCGACCCGACCCATATTTAACCCGATCCGTATTTAATCCGACCCGAACCCGATCTGACCAATCTGTTTGCCAGGACCCTTACTAAATTTGTGGCAATCTTAATTACTAAATAAATTTAAAAAGGTGATGTGTGAAATGAGAAACCAAATAAGATCAAAGATTTTTAACACAAAAAATATGCAAGAAAAGATAATCATTGTTGCTCATTTGCCTGTCTTTGCATCTTCACTTTGGAAGGTGCCACAAAATTAGATTTTTAAGAGATACTATTATTGTGCTGTAGCTACCCATCTACACAAGAATTGCATATTTGAGGCTGCAACAAATTAAGGGGCCAACTGGGGAAAAGATATCGACTACAGAGTCGTACATGGCTACATGCACAATCTAATAAACCACAATTTAATGCCATGAGAAACCTTTTTTACAAAAAAATTTAAAAAATTAAAGCCATGAGAAAATTGACTGCTGGTTGATCTACATAAATACCAGCCATGAGATTTTCTTTTTTTTTTTTTTTTTTTCCTGTGCTGCTCATGTTTACTCTAATAATTTGATAATTACTACGGGTAAATGGTTATACTTTATTTCGATTGCTAGTGAGTGTTGGTGAGTATTGAACACAATAAAAAAATAAGCCTCCAAGCATAATAATGGATAGTTGTTTCTTGGAGGAACAAAGATGAGAGAATGGAGGAGGTCGCGGCTTCTAGTAATATCTTGTTACCTCAAAAGGTTACCAAAAAAATGTTCTTCCTTTCTAATACAAATGATGTCATTCCTTAAGCCTAAATTTAGCTGAATTATGATCTTTCACAGTCACTAAACGTCGTAGATGACTGAGAAATTATAGAGTATTTTACCCAATAGTTAAAAGTACTATGATGGCAAGGTCATAATACCTTTTTCTCCACTCAAAATTAAGTAAAATTTAAAAATTATGAACAATTATTGGAGAAAAAGATAAATTAGAACAACTATTTGGAGTTGTCATTTTCATATGGCCCAATGTATGATGTATTTTGTGTCTTTCCAAACAAGGATAATAGTCAGAATGTTGTTAGCCTAAGGTGACTCTTGAAGCATTTGCAAAGTTAAAAAAGGATACAGATTGGATCATTAAGAAATTAATTATGTGAAAAACCAAGAATTCTACTAGTACCTACTACCTAATAAGGACATTTGTACTAGCAGACACACTTTAATGTTGTTTAGTGAACTAAGATTATTGGCCAATTACATTGTGGAAACCATAATTAAACTAGATTAGCTTAAGTAATCCTTGTTGAATGAGCATTTATAAACTAGATTTCTTTGTATGTATTCTGACCTAGTTGGTAAGAACATTCTTTACCCCTAAACCATGCTACAAACATTTGCACTTTAATTTGTTGGACTTTCTTCATCTGATATTCGGACATTCTTTATCCTAGCTAACATCTAATGCTTTTGGTTAGGTTTTATTGCAAAATATATGAGGTCAGAATATTTTTGTGATAGTGACACCCTTCTTGTTCTTGTTCTTACGCTTCCTCTCCCCTCCCCCCAATTAAGCCACATGTGAATGATATGTCTAGTTTTAGTCCATGTTGACATGAAATTTTGAAAGAATAGGAGAATTATGAGTCGAGTAAGATCACATTCAGTACATTCAAATTATAAAATTATCTAGCAGATAAGATTACAATTCGAATGACTTTTTTCAAAGATTGTCTCCCATATGGAAACTTTTTCATGAAAGATAGATGTCGCCATAACTCTCTTGATAAATAATGAACATATGTGAAATTGTTGATTGCCTCACGAAAAAGAAGATTCATCGTAGAACATACAGACGAAAACCCTTAAAAGAAATAGTACTCTCAAAATACGAGAGATAACCGCACCCATCGATGAGACAAACTAATTAACACAAAAAGAGAGATTGATCTTTTCAAGTAGGAATCGACTAGAAAACTAAACAGACTGTAAAAACTAACGGAATTGGAACATCAGCGTAAAATTGATGATGTCAACCCCTAGAACTATATTCATATAAATTGTACTAAATTAAAAATAATGTTCACTCAATTAAATGAAATTAAGTTTAGTTGAACCGTTAAACTAGAATCCAAATCCCCTAAAGTCAATCCCTCCAACTCTCCGTACGAACAAGGTTATGATGTTGCCGCATTAGCCAATTATAGAACATATCCTCTTTTTCAAACTAGAGAATTTTTTAAAAATAAAATAAAATTGTGAGAAGCTGCGGGATATGACGGATGGTTTTATTGGAGATGATCCCAACTCGACAACTAGTTGGATGAAACCGTCCTGCAGAACAACAATCGCGGAAAAATAACACTAATTTTTTTCCAAAAATTATTTGCAAATTCTTCATAAGGAATGGGCAAAAAGTGGCAGCACAATCTTGACATTATACTCTTGTTCCCATTTTTGTATTTGTAGAAAACTATGGTTAGTGAGTTAGTCATGTTCTTTTCGTCGTTTCTGTGCTGCATTTCGTTCCGCGTTGTATTCTGTACTTTATTTTGCCTCATATATTTTTGAATTATCCACGTTGCGTCGTTCCGTTCCGTTTCTCACCGTTCCGCACCATTCTGTTGAAGAAAACCGGGCCTAAGTGACTTGACTATTGATGTAGGAGTCTAAAATCTAAAGCGAATAAGCGATGCTGTTGGTATATACGCTAATAATGGCCCTCGTACTTCTTTAACATCCGGTTGCTAATTAAAGGGATATTTATCGACCTCTGTCCACAACGGTTAGACAAGAGCCCAATACCTCCAACAGCACCAAAATCATACAGTGGAGAGAGAGAGAGAGAGAGAGAGGAGCAACTAAGAAATTTGCAAAGTTGTGAAATGTTAAGTGGTGATGGCATGATGAATGGATTTTGGGGAAGGAGCTGCTAAACAGGCCTCTCTCAAGTCCCCAACTTTCCTGCTTGATTACTTCTGTTTGTTTGGTTTCTCCTTTTCTGAACTGCTGGTGGGAAATTGGACTTTAAGAGAAGTGCAAGAAAGTGAGGAATAACATGGAAAAGTTGACAATTCCACTGTTTCAGCATCTGGGTTTCTTTCCTTCAAACAAGTTTTAGAAGAATTTTCATGGGTTTTTAGAATCAATGGTCAAGTTCTTCCATGATTTTCAAACCTGGTATGTGGTGATTCTAGCTATTGAAAAGTTGGAATTTTTTTTATCAAATTTTGATGTGGGTATGTTGGCTTTGATCATATTCTTAACTGAAGCATTTGTGGCCGAGCAGAAAAAGAAAAAAAAAACTGAAGCATTTGTCAATTTCAATGGATTATACTCATTATTCTGGGTTTCTCTCTGTCTTTTAGTTTTACTTGGATTTGGATTGTGTGAGGACCATAATAGGGTTTTCTTTTAATTTTTTTGTTGTTTGTGTATTTGCTTTGAGTTAGAGATTTGCTTTTTAAGCCATTAACTTGAGGTTTGGGCCTTTTCTTCTGTTAATTGAGTAATTTGTAGAATTTCTGAAGTTTTATGAGTTGTATAGTCTGTTTTCTTTCTGTATATTGATTCCATCTGCAAGTAGTAGTAAATGTGGAAAAAAAATTTGTCCAAGTGTTAAATCAGAAAATACCTTTGATATTTTGATACTGAAGTGAAGGTGAGGTTTTAGTAGGTTTTGGTAAATTTTGAAAGTGAAGAGATGCCTGTTTCAACTTTTCATATAGTTTCAGAATCTTGACTTATCTTAATTGTGATAAACTGAAGAAGTGATTCAGAATAAAACCCATTAACAACTTTTTTGTGCTTTCTGGCTGAGTCATTGTGGCATTCTCCAATCTTAAGCAACAAAGTTCTTGTCAGAGTTGACAATTGATTTGCATTTGAAGAATAGAAGGTATAATATGATAAAGCAGAAAAGAAATTCTCCATTTTACTTTAAGATTATTGATTAGGGTAGACTTGTTTTAGCATGATAAATATCTTTCATGTTTGTGGACTTTATTTCAGTAGCTAGCATCAGTCTGCTATATTTCACAGAACACTAACAATTCTCTTTTGACAGGTCCAATGGAACTTTTAATCTGGTTGCTCTGGCTGTTCTATATGGGCAATTTGAAGTTCTCTAGTGCTTGAGTTTCTGTGAACTAATCCAATACAACTAAAAAGGGAAAAAAAGAAGAAGAAAGGAAGAAAAAAGAGCACTGTTGTTTATTCAGGGTGCTTGTTGATTTATGAAAGTGCTTTGTGGGCGGATCCCCTCTGGTGGTGGAAAGCTCACAGAAGCGCTGATTCCGTTTGGGGCAAATCTCCTTTGGCAATATAGTTCTGGTTTTCAACCAGAACGACTTTATCTAAATTTATTGGCTACGTAACTATCTTTATCTGACGGTTTAGCTTTTCTGGGCAAATCTCCTTTGGCAATATTACTGTGTTCTGAAAGTTCCATTCCAGATCACATAGCTTCCTACAAAAGTAGATAAACAAAATTAGCTCTTTAGGGCAAATCTCCTTTGGCAAAAATAGTATCTACACTTCAGTTGAGTGACTCTGGACAGGCAATACCTGAGGAGAGATCATCATCTGTTGGATAGTACTCCTATCTGTTCACTTGTTCCTCCATCTCCATCTTGCGTGTTAACCATCTTCTCTGTCATTTTCTATCCTGTTCCTTTACTATCTTTGGCATAACTAGTTGCATCTTCGTTCGATAGAACTTGTTCAGCAGTTTCTTTAGTTAAAATCATAGTCCATTACTTGGGCAAATCTCCTTTGGCAATCATCCCATTACTGGGCCAAATCTCCTTTGGCAATCAGTCCCTTTACTTGGGCAAATCTCCTTTGGCAACTTTCAGTCCATTTTGTTGGGCAAATCTCCTTTGGCACCCGGGAGTCCTAAACTGACTCCTGTTATCTTTAGGGGCAAATCTCCTTTGGCATTTAATCACCTGTTGGAGATACTATCTATCTCTCTGTAGAGAAATCAGGTCCAGCAGGACAGACAATTATCAGGTCACTTTGAGAATCTTAACCATCTGCAAGTCCTTCGTGCAGTACCTGTCAAGTGAACATTTGCGCAAGCAGATTTATCAGTGTACCATTTGGTGAGCAGTTCGTTCATCTGCAAAGTTGCTCGACGCCGACCGGACCTCCAAAGTATGTCTCCTTTACTTTCTTCTAGACCTAGTGTATCTCTCACGTAAGATCTATCTGAAATTGTGAATATCATCAGAGAGTTGAGTTTGACAAAACTTTGCAACCTTCTGATGCAAATTAGTATGTCCGGCCCTTTTGAAAACATTGTTATGAAACTATTTTTTGTATGACCTTTTTGCTTCATGTTTCAGCTGATATACTCCTATGTTTTAATTCGTATGTTGGTGTATATACTATGCAGGAATTGTGACGATGGAATTGTTTGGTGATTCTGATGTTGATAGTTTCAGTGAGACCAGCACTGATGATCAAGATGATATCTTTTCGATCTATAGTGGACATGCTCAGAGTATCTTGTCCAGCCTCGAGGACAGTATTGGGAAAATAGATGATTTTCTCTCATTTGAGAGAGGCTTCATGCATGGGGATATTGTATGTTCTGTAGCAAATCCATCTGGACAAATGGGTAGAATAGTGAATGTTGAAATGCTTGTTGACCTGGAAAATATTTTTGGTAAAGTCATAAAAGACGTGAATTCAGAAAAACTGTTGAAAATGCGATCCATTTTGGTTGGGGATTGTGTAATTCATGGTCCATGGCTTGGTAGGGTGGAGAAAGTGGTTGACAATGTTGGCATTCTGTTTGATGATGGAACAAAGGGTGAAATCATGGGAACTGATCAAGCAAAGTTGTCACCACTTACTCCCAATTTGCTTGACGATTCATTGTTTCCATATCACCCTGGGCAAAGAATTAAAGTCGATCTCCCTACTGGATCAAAATCAACTGGATGGTTATGTGGCATGTCCAAAAAGAATCAGAATGAAGGAACCATTTTTTCTGTGGAAGTGGGACTTGTATATGTTGACTGGATTTCCTCTGCTATGGTTGGTGTTAGCACTACTACCTTGCCCCCTCCACCCTGCCAGCAAGATCCCAAAAACTTGACCCTGTTGTCGTGCTTTTTGCATGCAAACTGGCAGCTTGGGGACTGGTGTATCCTTCCAGTTGCTGATTTGACCAGCAATTCTGGTGGTGTGTGTCAGAACAAATCGGAAATCAGATTGCAAACAACGGACTTCAAATCCAAATTTGATGAGATGTTTTCCATTGTGAAGAAAAAGATCAAAGTTGATGTGATGTGGCAAGATGGTAGCTGCTCAGCAGGGTTGGATTCACAATCTCTCTTCCCTGCCAGCGTTGTGAATGCTCATGACTTTTTCCCTGAACAATTTGTTTTGGAAAAGGCTAGTTCTGACGATCAAATTCTTTCAACAAGCCGAAGATGGGGGGTTGTCAGATGTGTGGATGCAAATGAGCGGACTGTTAAGGTAAGATGGAGAAGCAGTGATGAAAGTGCTAAAGATTCTGATGAGAGGAGGATGGAGGAAACAGTGAGCGCTTATGAATTAGTGGAGCACCCGGACTTCTCCTTCAACATTGGTGACATTGTCTTCAAATTAGATAAGGACCATCTTGTTGATCAGTTTGATAGAATGAGCATGGATAATACATGTAGATTCAGAAGTCAGGACCATGGTGTAGATTTGACTGAAATCCAGAAGATATGTTTTTTGTCCTGTATCGGCAATGTTATTGGCTTCAGGGATGGAGATATTGTGGTGCAATGGGCTAGTGGAATTACTACAGAGGTATGAACATCATAGATAGGATTAGTTAACTGCTTGCTAAAATAACAAGTTTAAACTCGTGCCTTCAGACATAAAAGATAAAACACTAAAAGTTCTTTGAAGAGGAAATCTCACTGATACTGCTTATGATTCAATGGAGCTAGTTCTTATTATACTGCTTATTCGGTTGCACAAATAAGGGCATGTTTCGTGCCTTCAAATAATTTATATAAACCTTGCTAAATCCTGTCGGATTTCATTGTTTCAGGTTGCACCTTACAAAATACTTCGCATGGAAAAAGATGATGGGTCAGTAGCAACTCATGTTCTTCATGAAGAAAATTTTACTAGATTCGATGATGAGATGACTGAGTATGAGAAACAATCTGTGCACCATCAGGTATTTTTCCACCCCTTCCCCCACCAATCCCACACCACCAAAGAAACACACGTAAAGAGGAGAAAGAAAGAATAAAAGATAGCTGTGTGCTTTTGTCTCTTATTCTGCTTCGCATAACATTTAGCTATCCAATGTAATTAGGAAACAAAGAAATTTGAAAATTTAAAATTGTTTAGTTTCAAAAGTCAAAGAAAGAAGGAAAAAGGATCAACTTTCATTTTATATATGTTGCAGCCTGGTAAGAAAATGCTGCTAATTTGCCATTTTGCCTCCTTCAATGAAGATGATTAGTTCTTATGAATTTTGTTTTGTCTGTAAATTATGTGAAGGCCAATCATTTTAGGAAAATCGATACTATCCACATATTTTTCTTGATATAATATTGAATTCATCAGGACATAAGAAAACCGTGTTTTTGCCATAATCTTGATGATATATTTGGTATTTCACCATTAGGTTTCACTTGTCTTCTCTGAAACTGACTGAGTTTGACGATCATCATTAGCTTCCTGGCTTTTATAAGCTGATTGTTAGGTACTACTATTTTTTTTTTTGAAATGCTCCCTGTTGACCCGACAAGGAAAAAAGAAAGAAGTAAAGTCTAAACTCTAAAGAATATATCTGTGTTCAGGATTCATCAGACACCACGGATGGTGCAGCAGTAGATTGTCAAAATGACCAGAGCAATTCTCGTTTCTTCAGCCTTTCTCAAGCTGCTGTGGCTTTCTTTACAAGCATTTCTGGAAATTTCTTCAGATCACATGGCTCAACATCTCCACCACAAGCAATGTCATGTGCACGTGTACTCAGTGAAGGCAACTTATTTGATGAACAAGACATTCTTGAATCTTGTGACATGTTCTCAGGCATCCCTACAATGGCAGTCAATGAATTTGACACGTATGAGAGGACGAATTTGGAGCAGGAATCCAAAGAGAGTTCAGAGAATACAGAACTCCCACCCTTTAAAGTGAACAAAAGACGTTTCACACAGTTTGATGTGGTTGGTGATTGCTCTGACCATCACTTTGTTAACGGTACTGGTGAGGCAGCAGCATTATCTCAGGCAAGACCGTATCTTTTCCCAGCAGATCGACTAATAACACTTGCTGAACTTGTATAATGATGTTTTTGCTATTTGTTTTTACAGGTGAAAAAGGGTTGGCTGAGAAAGGTCCGACAGGAATGGAGCATTCTAGAGAAAGATCTTCCTGGTAAGAGCTTAATCTTAGTATCTTTAGTCTTAATGCCTTTTTTTTCACGCTAATGTAGAAATATGCAAGATAGGTTCAATTTCTCTTCGTGATCTTGTTCTAAGGTTATATTTTTATTGAAGCAGAAACCATTTATGTCCGTATCTATGAGGAGAGGATGGATCTGCTTCGTGCAGCCATTGCTGGTGCTCCTGGAACTCCATACCATGATGGTCTTTTCTTTTTCGATATATTGCTTCCTCCTGATTATCCCCATGTACCACCTGTAAGACTTCATTCCTTTGATTTCTTTACCTAACATGCTGGAATAATTTCAGAAGCTTATATGCTTTTGCATACTTTTATTTAGGGATTATAGAAGTTAAAACGTTGAACCAAGTATATTGTTTATGTGTATTACCTTATTGTATGAGCTTAATTGGATGTCATATTGTGTTCCAAAATCTTGTGTAGCTGGTGCACTACCACTCTGGTGGTTTGCGTCTCAATCCAAACCTCTACGAGTCAGGAAAGGTGTGCCTCAGTCTCCTCAATACATGGACTGGTGTTGGCTCTGAAGTTTGGAATCCAGAAAGCTCTACTATTCTTCAAGTTCTTCTCTCCCTTCAGGCCCTTGTGCTTAATGAGAAGCCTTATTTTAACGAGGCAGGATATGACAAGCAAATAGGGAGAGCAGAAGGAGAGAAGAATTCTGTGAGTTACAATGAGAATGCATACCTCGGCACATGCAAATCTATGCTATACCTACTGCGGAAACCGCCCAAGGTACGATGGCCACTTCCAACTTCTAAGTTAGTTGTTGCTTATTCTATTTTTGGCTTTAACTTCAAATGGTAACATGCTTATATTTGAAAGGGGGTATAAAAAGAAAGAGGGGAAAGAAGCTTCTTTGATTTTTGCAGTGGATTTGCGCTATGTCACTTGTGCATTCTTAACATCTCATTTCATTTGGAGTCTTCCATGATAATTTTTTGTCATCTGGATGAGTTTGACTGTTTAGATAATTATGTATACGCTGACATTGTTTTTTTCCGATATCTCTCTGTTATGATCTGTCAAGGCTTTCATATTCAAATAGAACTAAAAGATGACTTGTTTGGGAATCCACTCCTGAAACTTTTGATATATTCTTCTCCAAAACAACCAAGGATGTTTTCACAGGGACCTTATCAGTAAAAATGTTGTCAAAGTCAAATAAATTAATCAAAGTTTTGACATGTTATTAGTAATAAGATTGTAAGTGGGACGGTGAAGAACTGGACAGGTTTGAAAAGAGAAGTTTATGCGACTGAAATCAATTCCGATTTTCTCAAATATTCTTATTATCAATAGCATTTGTGTTCAAGGGTGAGTTTTCTCATCTCCAAAACTAAACTAGAAATTTGTTTACTCCACTTGTGCAGCATTTTGAAGGACTTGTTGAAGAACACTTTGAAAGGCGATCACAGCATATTCTATCAGCCTGCAAGGCTTATATGGAAGGGGCTCCAATTGGTTTCGAGACCAGGACTGAGCTTGAAAAGGGAAATTCCACAGGCTTCAAAATTATGCTGGCTAAGCTCTTTCCCAAGCTCGTGGAAGCATTTTCTGACAAAGGAATTGATTGCAGGCACTTCATCGAGCTACAAAATTGAGAATCTGTAGAAAAAGCCTCTTTTGGTTGCTGAAGTTGCCTTGTGTATAGTACTGTAAATCAGGAGTATCTCTTTAGATCTCTTTTCATGACATGAATAGAGCTGGGTGAAAAAAAAATTATAAAGAAAAAGGAAAAAAAATGGGAAAGAAAGAAAAAAAGAAAAAAAGAAAAAGAAAAAAGGAGAAAGAAAGAAAAAAAAGTGTGTAAGGTACTAATGTGTGCTTGTTTATAAGCAGCTTTTCTTGGTGTGCGCCTGTCAGAAGTCTGAGCGTTTGTGTGTAAAGTCTTTTGCAACACTGTGTGTACTGTAATTTGTGTATACTGTTAGGGATGTTAAGGTCCTATATTGTTCTTGATCTAATTGTAATATACAATGTGTTGAAAATGTGTGAAATAAAAAGAAAATTGTAATATAATTTGCTTGTACCTGTTGATTACCCTTTAAATATATTCTTATCCTGCCTATATATGCATATCTAGATGTAGCGCAATCTCCTGGCAATGCCAATGTGCTTACCACCTGCATTTCCATGGTCTTCTGTGCATTACTGTCTTATTGGAAGAAAATATTGTAGACATAAACATTGAGGTTGGATGCATCCAAAACTAAGTGCATGGTGAAGCTGAAAAGTCGTGAGGTTTTTTCTCCATAATCGAGCATCTGCGACCATAGCATACCTTCTCTGGCTAAGGTTGAAGTAAAGGGAAGAAATTTCATGGGTGTCCTCTATGGAGAGTAACCTATGGAGAGTAACCTTTGATTAAGTTCGGTTAACTTAGGCTCCGTTTGATTTACCTGGATAAAACTGAGTATAAATGAAATGAACTTAACTGAACTGAATTGATTTTTTAAATTTAATCGTTAACCATTTAAAATTAGTCCAGACATAGTCAATATTGGACTCATTTGAAAGTATGCTTTGAGATCTTTCCGATGACATAATTATCATCATGAAATTATTTCGGAATAAAAAGTTATATGAGTTATAAAATTACACATGAACTGAACTTAGCTGGACTGAGCTGAATTTAAGTAAAATTAAGGTGAACCAAACAGAGCCTTAGTCTCATAGAGTATTTGTATTTCGGATTGGGTTTATGGCAAAATATTATAAATCGGTATTACTATGAGACGACTTTGCAATTCATTTATTTTTGAGGGGGAGACGAATTAACATTTTGAACAAAAAGCGTTATTTTTGACCATCTTATTTTAAGATATGTACCTAAAAAATTAGTAAAGCTAATTCGGTACACAAGAGAGTATCTATAACCCTTTAGAGTGAGGGGGGTTTTGCATTTTTCAATCTTATTATCCTCATAAAAGTCATGTGACATGAATGTGACTCTAACAATGCTAAGTTATTAAGATGTACCATCTGCCTTAAGAGACTTTTGGTAACAAAGGTTCAAACTTGGAATTATATACAATTCATGCAAATTTCGTATCCTTTTTGTTTAATTTCCCAAATCTGGATTTATTTTTCGTGTCACATTTTTCTAATTGTTAGGTGAATTGTATTTTTTTTAAATTGGGCTGAACTGAATAGAATTCGACAATATTGAAATGAAATGGAGACTTTCACACTGAGCTGAAAACCACTACACTGAATTGAACTGAACACCACTGCACTGAATTGAACTGAACACCACTTGTTATGTAACACAAAATATAAGATTCTAAACGGAAAACCACTAAACAAAACAGAAAACCACTAAAATGAACTGAAAACCACCAAAATAACAAATGATAGTTGCTAAACTAAATTGAACAGACCGGATAAGATCTAAAAAGCACTCCCCTACATATTGCCGTATATTATATGGAAAATGCTTATATAGAGTGTTTTACATGCCAATGCCTACTCAATTGAACCGACACAAATTTGTCTCATGTGTGAATGTGTGATGTATGTAATGACGATTTTGAGTACTAAACCAGGCAAGGCCAAAAGGGACATATTTAAACCCCAAGATCCAAGTCAACATCTCACCCAAAAAAAACAAAAAAAAAAGTCAACACTATCACTGAACACTCAACAGGTATAAATCATAGGAGTAATTCTAAGATCTAAGAGCTCTTGCATTTTGACCATTTCTACACTGTGATTCATCAACAAGAAACAATGGGCAGTCTCAGCTGCTTCTCCCCTTTTTCCATTAGGGTTTATCCCTTCAATTTCTCTCTCACCCACATCTTCTTCTTTCTCATTCTCTCTCTTACAACCCTCAACCCAACTTTCTCACGCAGTATAACCCCTCACACAATCCCATCAAGAATATCATACCCACAACACTGTAACCAAATCGTCCCTGAAACAAACCCAACTGGTGTCCATCTTTTCACTACCCAAGTTCCAAGCTTTTCTGGCGCTTATGTCACCAATGGTGACCAGATATTTGGGACCAATTCTCAGATTACTGCAAATCTCAGCCCTAGAACAATTTTCAACACAGTTGCAAATGGGGTTTTCAAGATTGAGGCCACATTAATTGTCAGAGTTGTCAGGTTTCGCCGTCGAAATTTGCTCAGTGTTTATGGGGGTCCTAGATTTCCTGTAATGAATTTGAGGTTTTTGGTATCTGGGTTTTGGAATTCAGCTTCTGGGCAACTCTGTATGGTGGGATTTGGAACAAGGAGATCACCCAATGGTAAGGCTTTAGAATTTGATGTTGTTTTTAAGGCAAATTATTTGAATAGTTCTGTTATTACTTCTAGTTTGGTTACTGGTACATTGGAAAGTTTGAATTTTGAGGGTAGTGATACTTATTTTAAGCCAATTTCCATGATGGCGTTTGCTAGGATGAACTATGAGTATACATTGATTAAAGATGAGATTGATAGTGGGTTTGAAACTGGGAGTGATGCTTTGTCAAATGTAACTATTGGGTTGGGGGGGCCGTTTCGTAGTTGTTATCATTTTGGGAGCCTGTCTGATTATTTTGAGTTGGGTTATAGTAGTTCATGTGATGGTAGGAATTGCAGTCAGCTTGATGTGATTCTTGGGTTTTTGCCGAGGTTTATGTCGTTGAATGAAATCGATTGCTCTGATCAGAGGATGGTTCGGGTTGCTTTTGGTTTTTCGAATAATAGTGATATTCGTCATGGTTATCGCCAGCCATGGGATCCTAGTAGGGTATTGGTTGCTGAGGGAGCATGGAATGCAGGAAACAATCAGCTTTGCTTTGTTGCTTGTAGGGTTTTGAATTTCACGGATTCTCCGTTGAGTGCTTCTGTTGGGGATTGTTCTGTGAGAGTGAATTTTACATTTCCTGCGTCTTTGACTATTAGAACTCCAAGTGTTATTAATGGGCATATATGGAGTAACAAGAGTGTGGATGAACATGGTTACTTTGATAGAAGTGAAATTCGAGCTGCTGGGTCCATGAGAGCAGCACTTCCAGAGATGAAATATAAATATACTGAAATTGAGAGAGTGAAGAAATACTGTGCTGAGAAGAAATACTTCAAGCACAAAGGAAAGAGTTTCTCTGATCCCTATTCCCAGGATATGAAATTTGATATGGATGTGAGAAATAGCAAGGGACAAGGAGCGTGGGGCAAGGCTCACTCCGTGTTTGTTGGCGAACGTTTTGTGCAGGACATCTATCCATATTACCGCTCTTCAATAGTACCGAAGCAGAATTCTGCTGTCCCAGTAAATAGTAGCCACAATGGATTGCTAAACCTTACCTATCAGATATCTTTTTCTTCTAAAGATGTATTTAAGGTTGGTAGTGGATTTTTACCACCAAATAAAACTGTAGTAATATCTGCTGAAGGTATATATGATACTGAAGCTGGACGACTTTGTATGGTAGGCTGTTGGAATCGTGAAACAGTTGGAAATGTGCCACTGAATACAAGTAAACTGGACTGTGATATTTTTATCAACATTCAGTTTCCTCCTAGAGATAAAAATGGTGGTGAGGTGGTCAAGGGAACTATTGAAAGCAAACGTGCAAAGTCAGACCCTCTCTACTTTGACCGTCTGGATTTGTCTGCAACTTCTCTCACAATGAGCCAAGTTGACAATGTCTTTTTGAGGATGGATTTTGAGATTGCCATGGTGTTGATTTCAAATACTCTAACATGCATCTTTGTTGGGGTGCAGTTATTTTATGTGAAAAGGCATCCAGATGTCCTTCCATCTATTTCAATTGTAATGCTTGTTGTTATCACACTTGGCCACATGATTCCACTGCTGTTGAATATGGAAGCATTTTTCCTGTCGAGCCCCACTAAGAAAACTGTGCTCTTCGGAAGTGGTGGATGGCTTGAAGTGAATGAAGTTTTAGTTAGGGTTATCACGATGGTAGCTTTTCTTCTGGAGTTCCGTCTCCTGCAACTCGCGTGGTATGCAAGGGGAGAAGAAGGGAGACCAAAAACCTTGTGGGCATCAGAAAAGAAGGTTATCTGGTACTCTTTGCCTCTACATGCATGTGGGGCGCTGATTGTTTGGTTTGTACATATATTGAGGGGTTCAGACAGTAAACCATTTCGGCAAATAAATCTACAGCCTAGTCCTTCCCTTCCCTTCTGGCGTGATGTCAAGTCGTATGCTGGTTTCGTTCTAGATGCCTTCCTGCTCCCACAGATGATGTTCAATGTGTTCTCCGACTCCAAAGATAAGGCTCTTTCCCTTCCATATTATGTTGGGACAACAATCATCCGGTTGCTACCACATGGTTATGATTTGTTTAGGGCTCATAGTTCTACATGGAAACTTGATCCTTGGTATATATACGCAAACCCTGGAATGAATTACTATTCCACCTCATGGGATATCCTTATCTCTTGCTTTGGTCTGGCGTTTGTCATCCTTATTTTCTTACAGCAGCGGTTTGGTGGGCGATCGGTACTTCCAAAGAGATTCAGGGACAATGTTGCTTATGAGAAAGTACCTGAAGGATTATAATCAACATTTTTGTAAGGGAAGTTGTCCATTTCTGCTGCAAACAAAGATTGATGAAGAACTATAATTGTTGTTGATGTTGGCTTCAGTCTTCAGAGCTGATTGTCACTTGGATCCTGTAACCCCTGTTGTTGGGGGATTATACATCTGTGAGCCGTGTGAGGTTCCACTGGTTGCAACTGCTTTCTGTCCACTTGGAAATTGAAATTGTGAGTTAATCATGGAACGATTTGATGACAATTTTATTTTTTTTCTGGAAATGGCAAGAGTTTTTCATTCCATCTTCCAAAGGATATCAATGTTACTGGCCCATTAGTTTTTTTTTTCAAGTTATAAATTAAATTCTTCACTATGCTGCTGTTTGCCAGTGACATTTTGGCTTTTAGGTTCGGTCTCGGACCTATTACAGTGCCAAGCGGGTTGGATGTATGGTCCATCCGTAGTCTAATTTATTATTATTACTAATCCACTACTTCATTACAGTAAACCCACTACTTCTGTGTAGCCAATTTGGGAGTAGTTAAGAAATTGCCATGTAATTGTGGACAGCCAGACACAATTTACTATTTTAGAGCACGATGGACCTTTTAAGTTTTTTTTTTTTGGTTAGACCACAGGTTCACCCAAGTTCTTTGGGCCAAGACTAATCCTGCTCGCACCAGGTCGGCTCATGAAGGGGTAAAGTGCTCCCACTAAGTAGTTTTTCCATCCATAAGATTCGAACCCTCGACCTTGCTTAAGGGATGAGAGTGCCGAACCGTTCACACCAACCACTTATTGGTAGACCTTTCAAGTTTCAGGTATTGGAAATGTATCTCATTCACAAGTGCTCGCTTGTGCACAAATACACTGGGGACATTGGCGTTGATAAATATTTGCATCTGCTGTTGTGTTGATCATCCACTGAAACACCTTTAAAGTTCAATGTGTGGTCACGTTTTTCAAGTTCAATCAATACATGGATCCAGTTTGCGCATCATGAAAATAGTTCTCCTTATATTACAAAAAGCTACTCATTGTCAAACATCTTGTTACATTTTCAGTACAGTAACTTGATTCGCAAAGGCAAAACAGAAATCCACTCTTGACAAGGTGGTCTGGCTTTGCTGTTTCCGCCACACCAACACCATGGAAACAGCACCAATGCTGATGTGATCGCTACAAATGAAGCACAATCAGTTGAACCCAAATCTACAATGACTGGAACTACATTCTGAATCTCAGCGGAGCGCGAAGTTGCTCAGTATCTCGAATTTTAATGGAAATATGTCAGATTTTCGCACTCCATTCACTGAAAAGACAGTTAAGTGAAAGCAAAAACAGTAAATACTGAAACAATCTAATGAGGTTTTTGGTTAGCGGCATAAATAACATAAGGCTGTGCATGTCACCTGCATGCCATTGCTTCAAGTCGCAGAAGCAGCCTCCACTTTAGTGAGAAGCTTCTGCACTGGGTGCAGGTGCCCTTTTCAATGGCTTAAGTTTACCAAAGGCAGACCTGAATCAGATGGAGAAAACTCAAAAAGTAGTTTTAACTAAAGATAGTAAACGCACCGCATTTTCTCTCCTTGGATATTCACTTCTAACCTGAATCTGGCAATGTCATGTGAAAATTCAGAAACAAGAAATGCAAAACTGACTCGAAACATGCAAGCAAACTTAAAGGGGGGCACACAAGTCCTTAAGTCAAGAAAGAGTAGCAGAAAAATAGAGAGAGTACTTCAAAGGAGTCAGCCTGAATGGCGACAGCGACTGGGGAGAGGAAGAGAGTACGGACAGAGCTTTTAGAGCGTTCACAGAGATCAAGATAGAAAAGATTAGTAAACAGAGAAATGCAAAATGCAATCGCTGCAATTTGAAACCAAGTTCCATGGTGTTATCAAAGCGGGAAACAGAAAAGAAAAAACACAACCCCACTGAATCAGACCATCCCTTACCGACCATACATATTGTTTTCTCCTATGGCTGCAAAGGCCAAGACAAGCTCACCTCACAAATGCACAGACATAGCTCTGATAAAACCAAAAAAAAGAAAAAGAACTTATAAACACCGCTTTCTCAGCGATACCACAAGATTCTAATTAACCAGAACCAATAGATATAGAGGAAACTATCTCAGACGTTTTCCTGGAAAACAGTTGAAAAAGCAGAAACCGCGCAGTTGAACCGAACGACAACTTGATTTCAAGCTATAGATGCCAGAACAATTTTCTGAGCAGTTCAGAAAATCACAACCCTACATGATTCAAAGATACCAAACTGCAGCAGAAGCAACCAAAATATAAAACTTGGACATATTCCAGGAGTTTATCCTTTGAGAAGTCTATAAGACATCAAAAAGAACTTGCTTTAAAGTTTCAGGGCCACATAGGAGGCAGATAAGCAAATCATGCAACAATGCAGATGTAGATGTATTCCTTGTCCAATAAACATTCTTCTATCCACAGGAGGCAGATAAGCAAATCATTCGTACAGCTAAAATGAGGAACTACAAATCATAATCTTCAGGAATTAGGAAGAATTATACTGGAATAGTATCAGAAGAGAACTAACTCGAATTCACAGATCATAATGGACAAAGTAACTAAAATCATAGTGGAAAAGTAAGATTTGTACTGACTGGATAATCTGATTGTACTGTCTCCAGCACTTGATGATAATTCTGCAAAGACTTCAAAAAATTCAAAGCTGCCATTTCAATAATTTGTTTGTTGTTTAACCAAATTTCACTGCTCGCTGCTTTATTGGGCTCAAAGGCCATGGAAATATGGACAATATGTACAGCAAAAATGGGAGTACACCATAGAATGATGGATTATGGTAAGTTAATATTCTCCCCAGGATGACTGACATAACTATGATACCAGAAAACTCCTATCAAACGGGAAGAGAGGGTAAAATAAAACTAATAGGATAGATACATCAAATTACTGCACAAAGGAAGACAATGGTTGATAACACAGGAAAAGTCAAATTAATTATCTTCCTTCTCACACCTAAGCTAGTGATACAGAGTGAATCGTTTGTTACATACAGCAGCTTCCTCATTTAGTGAAATATATTGCAAGTTTATCTTCATCCTTTTCCTTGGACAGATGATGTCTCACAATCTGAGAAGAAACACAAATATGGAAAAATACTTTAATCAGATGAGTGGCATATGTGCTACAGAAAAATATTTGTAACATAATCATGTATCTGCAAGATTGCAACAAACAGCGAACTGAAAGTACCACAAAGAAAAATCATCACTGTTTTGATGAGTTAAGATAAGCATAATCATATACAGCAAGAGAATTACCACTATTCAATTTCATAAGGAGATTATTTGGCAGTAAGAAGTTGGGATATTTGAAGTCCCCTGCTAAAGGCTTCATTGAAAAGGATCCTAGTTTGCATAGACTGGAATCCAGGCATCCACGACAACAAAGCCACTGGAGCCATGACAATAATGCCGAACAACAAATCATACATTCGGGCCAGATCTACCACAGTGTCCCACAACAATGTCGTCTGCAGAAAGGGTCGGAGCACCTGAGCAATCGATATTATGCCCCAGCCTGTAGGAATGAATGCTAGTGAACTACTCAGGAGATCAAGAACCTCAAACTTGGTAAACTTCATGAAAATGACCAACACCAGTATGGTAATTGAAATGACGAAGAACTGAATCAGCCTGTAGTTGATATGTTTTTTCGCAGAATACTTGTCCCGGGCATATGCTATGATCACATAAATCCCAACAAGTGCAAAAAAGTAGATCCAAGAGAGAAAATACACGGCAATACTGGTTTTACCATCAGCAATTTTCAGCTGATATACAATACCATACTGGAAAAAGAAGAACCGCAAATCTAATATTATTTCCAACAACTTCCCCCACAAACCAGTAGACCTGAGATGTTCCTGCTCTTCGTACCACCAGGTTTCCCAGCTTCGCTCTGCCTTAGTGGACACCCCACTAGCATACCATATCCAAGTTAAGAAATCCTCAAAATCATACACAGTCTTCAACCAGTCAAACCCAGATGGATTGAAAACAAATGGGGCCATTACCCAAGACACTACAAGGAACCAGCTTGAAATCGACATGGCTATGTACACAAACGTATCCGTGGCCAATGGGCTGTGCACCGCATAAACAATTAAAATTAACCCTAGCTCAATCGCCTTCACAAAGTGGCTACGAGAATAAAGCCTATAGTTTTCTGCAAATTTCTTATGCTCCACAACAAAGCCCCGTCCAGTAGCTCGGTATTTAGCACCCCCATGGAGAATTGTTCGGCCAAAATAGTGTGTCCGAGTTCCCATAGAAAAAGTGTAAAACAACGAGGAAAGCTGCAACTGCATCTTCAAGAAATCCCAGACGGCTGAAAGGAAACCATGCTCAAGAGAATTCTCCACAATCATGGGCAGAGCAGTGAACATACCAATTTGGATGATGAACTGCTGATTGACAATTGCACCTAAGGCTGCGTTGTTTCTGCTTTTGTTATTCATGGCATGCTTCTCAACACCACTGAGAGCAAGATAGAGGTGACCCCATAAAAATGCGTAAATAGACAGCACCACCATCATGTTATTAAAGTAAAACCCCACAGTGGTGTAGAAGACTGAAAGCATTCGAAAAAAGTCCAGCCTATGGCCCAATCTATATATATCTCTGCTGAGAGCTTGCTCTCCATTGCCACTAGCAACCTTGGCCTCAAACATGGCAATCTGATTCAGCCCCACATCTCTCCCTTTACCCACCTGTATGTACTCATGATGTGTTACATTACCACGTCGAAGCGTGCAGTTAAAACCAGCAAATATGTCCTCGCTCAAGTTGATAAGTTTAGAAGCCTTGCTCACTCCACCACGAGACAGGAACCAGAACCTGTCAAATACATCTGGGTGACCGTAGTGCATTCGCACTTTGAGAGGATTGGCCAGAACACGCTGGCCCAGTGTGACAAAACTCGTCTCCTGAGCAGACATGAACCAAGCCAGGGAGGAGACAGAACCTGTGAAGACGTTTTCTCGGACTCCAAGAATGGTGGGCTTCCTGATCCCATAGAACTTGTTGAACTCCTCCAAGAGATTCCGCATCTTGAGAGCTTCCTCGAAGTAATTGTCTTGATTCATGTCAATTGTCTGTACGGCATCACCTCGTGTAAAAATAATAGCATGATTCTGGTTCTCTGGTTTCCCCTCCCCAAGCTTCAAGGGACCAGGCAGCTGGATCCTGTATATCTCTACTTCCCTCTGCAGCTGCTGATCATACTTGACAAGAACCGAATAGTACGCCACCTCATCCCTCCCCTGATGTACCTCGTCAACATATGCAACTCGAAGAGCCTCGTTATTTTTCATCAATAGCAAGATCTCTTCAGCGCGGGAGTCCCCCGCCATTTTGTGAATTCCGTACACCTGGCAGGCTACCACATAAGTGAACTTCATCATAGCATTCCCAAACTCATGACCTTTGTATAGAACGCCTATACTACTAGGTGCTTTTGAGAGGGTGTGTGAAGGTGCAGCTCGGACAGAGCCTAAACTATCCCAGTTGTTGCTCCTAGTCAAAGATCCATGCGAAGCAATTGCTTGACTACCATCCCTTATGTCCACCTCAGATGCTGAATCCAGAAAGGCAAGCATCTTCAACGCCCTATAGTGATACATCATTCCCCTCACAGTGCGCGAGAGTGTCTGGCCCCGATAAGATGCCCAAAGCCGAAGCTCCTTGCTCTTTGTTTTCCATATATCCTTCTCATCTTCCAAGCCTTCTCTCCTCATTCGCTCTATGAAATTCTTCCATTCATCCTCATATATCTTTTGCAAATAAAACAAGGTCGAGATTCCATCCTCATTAGTACTTTGAAGCTTGGTGCTCCCATAAATCACGTCCTCATCGTAATAAGGGGTCAATACACTGAAGGCCATCATCTTTTCCACCTGAGGGGCATGAGGCATGTTCATGAACAACGAGTTGCTGAAGAAAGCTATTCGTCGTCTCGCCTCTTTATTTATAGGTATATTGTGCATAGAATCCCTAGAAGTAAGAAGTGTGTGCAAACGTCGAAGCTGTCCATAAAAGAACACGTCCTCGTCGTCAGGTAACTCAACGGCATTCTCAAAAAGAAATCCTGAATCTGTGTCAGGATTCTGAAGAGCCAATCCTTCCTCCCTCAACTGTGTCATCGTCTTCTTAGCTTTGGGAAATTCACGAGCAGTGAGCTCATACAATGCTTGCAACACATTGACCACTGCCTCGATGTCCCTCTTGGGCTCCAGCAGAAGCTCAATAAGGGTTATCAAATTCTTGTGAATCTCTGGCAACAAAATCAACTTGTAGAACGCAGAGAACTTCCCAATCACAATATAGTGGTCCATTTCGAGGAACAATCTAGTTACAATTGAATGCTCTTCAGAACCATATGCAACAACCTGAAAAAGCAGCAAATATTTGATGCTATCGTACGTTTCTATTACTGCACACCGCCTGTATTCACTCTTGCATATCCTTGACCAAATCCACCTGTCAGTTGCATTTGCCATTTCTGTTGCCTGACTGAGGGAGAGAAGCAGCTCATTACATAGCAGAATACATGGCCAGCGAATAACTCTAATTTCCCAACAGTTGGGTGCAAGCTCCAGCAGTTCCACTTCTCGATCACTAACAAGATCTTCTTCCCTCATGCTTATCAGTATCTCATTCCAGATCAAGGCAAATCGCGTTGCCTCTACCTGGTTAGATTCTATCTTCTTGTAGAGTTTCCCGAGCCCATAGCGCAGTTTCACTCTGTGTGCTGCATCCTTAAGCTTGTGTAGTATATTCATCACGGGCACATCGGCCATCTGCTCCTCTGGCATGAGATTAAACTGCATGGCACTAGCAAAGAACTGGAACCTAAGCCTCAGCTGCCCGATATTCCTAATCTCACCCAAATGTGAGAACAACCCGACTGCAGCACCAACAAGTGAGGAGTAAACAGAGTACCATATCTGCAAGTCCACAAGATAAATGATAATAACAGGAAGCCAAACCAAGAAAACAGCTATTCTGGTTGTGTTGCTGAAAAATTCATGCCACTGATACGTCACCCTATGCATCCTCAGAAGAGCCCTCGATGGTTCTATCAAAGGCTTGATCTGAAGAAAGTAGCTAAATGAGAATTTGGAAACCAGCACTGCGACCCAAAACAAAGTGTACTTGATGTTATTAACCAGTCCTTCCCTCACACCACGGCCAACAAAAATCCGCGTATTAAACCACCAGGTCAACCAATATATCGGCGGGAAATTGGCATCCTCAATCAAGTTCCTGATCCACGGAATGATAAACAAAGCCGAAGCCAACAATTCAGGAAAAACAAACACAAAAACAATCTTAAGAAACAACAATATCCTCTGATTCGCCTCATATGACCACTTCCCACGATCCCTATCCTTTTGTTGCCAAATCCTAGCATAGAACACCGAGAACACAGCAATCCAACCAGCAGCCACCAAGCTCTTAAGCACCATCCTCAAACCAAACAACACCCTCTCCCTACAAACCAAACTATACTGAGTCCCAGCATCAAGAATCGACTGTAATAGCCTAAGGGTAGCCCACGATATAAAAATCGTAAGCAACTTAACCTGAACATCCCTCTTCTCCACAGCCTGCCACGGGAACTCCGTCCCCTCCATTGCCACAATAATCATAGCCTGTAAGGCCAACACCAACAACACCCACAAACGATCAAAACTCCGAAACAAATTCCAAAACGACCTTTGCTCAACAAACCCAGTCTTCCCAACCTTCCTATCCTTACTAGCAGTATAAAAATAATTACTACTCAAATCCAAAGGCCACTTAAGATTCTTAAAACACCTCTTACTCCAAAAATACTCATTCAAATCATCATAATTTCGCCACGCCGAATGTGGCTTACTCCCACCTTTACTAAACCCAACCTCAGCTTTAACATTATCATACAAAGGTTTAACAACATTAGTCAAAAATGCACCTTCAGAAGTAAAAGGAATTTCAACTTCCCTACGATCTTCAATGATAATATTAAGTTCATGAGCCATATTATGAAAAATATAACAAATACATTCAGGCATAAACCTTAAATTAGCAGCTTCACCCCAAATAAGCAAATACAAACCTATATACAACAATTCTTTTCTTAGCTCATCGGTGTTTCGACGAAAAGGGTGGCACCGTACCTGACTCCATTTCCCAATGTAAGAACACCAAGAAGCATAATTGTTAAGCAACTTCTTACGGAACTTCCTAACAAGGTTGAAGTCCAAAACGGCAGCGTTTTGAGGAGGTGGGTTAAGCCTCATTTGAGAGTTAGATAAATGGAGAACCAAATGCTCTCTTTGGTTACGAACGTTGTCGTTTTGGAAACCGAAGAACAAACCAAGCCAATCTAAGAGGTCGAAATGGTTTTGCCATGTGTGGTAAGGTGGTTTTGGGAGGTCATCGACGGCGCGTAGAGCTGACGAGGCGGCGCGTACTTCTGGGTAGCGCGTGGATGGGTGGTCTATTAAGAGGTTGTGGATTGGGATTATGTTGAAGGGTTGGTATTGGGTTGTTGGGTGTGGTGGTGGTGGCGCGTGAGGGAAGTCTACTCCAATGGGGCCGCGCGTGGGGGGTCCACGTTGCCTGAGATTCATTGGGTTTTTCTATTTTCTTTTGGGTGTTTCTGGGTTGTTTAGAGTTTCATGAGGTGAGATGTTGATGAAGTGGGTTATGGAGGAATTTGCAGTTACTGAAGAGAGAGAGAGGAGAGAGAGAGAGAGAGAGGGTGGGAAGTTGAGCAAAGAGGTGAAGATTGGCAGTTACAAATGGAATTCAAAATTGGTAGTGAAGATGGGGGCATTAATTGTTGTTGAGAATTTGGGTGCTCGTATGGATGTTGATTGCGCATAGTGCGTATGCATCAGTAAGAGACAGACATGACAGACTTTCAAACAGTCCATTATAGTCTCTCTAGATACTCGTTTGACCTCATCTGATAAAGTCTTTTTGTTACTCTTTTTTTTCCTTTTTCTCCTCTTAATTAATGATCTCTTGAGCTCATTTTAGTGGTGTTTAGTTTACTTTTATTCGGTTTAGTAGCTCATTTTAGTGGTGTTTAGTTTACTTTTTGTTCAGTTTAGTAACTCATTTCACCTTAACAATGTTACATGTTTAAATTGTGTAATACCCACAATGTTAAATTGTAATTCTAGTTTTCTAGTCATTCAAATATTAGACGTATATGTAGCATCTTGAAGAGTGAAATAACTTACTCACTTGGACATTCAATGGGCAAAAGTTACAATTTAATGAGTTATATGACTAATTTCCGATAGCAATGGCCTATAAAGCTATTACGAAAAGTCTATATGCAATGAGGATATGTGAAATATTGACCCTCTTAAAGATGAAAATCCACGTTATGGTAAATAGTTAATTAAAACCCATGATATGGTAGCTAGAGCGATAATCTTAAAATAGTAAGTAACTTCAAGCTCTATGTCATCGATCTCATATTAAAAGTGCATTTTAAATTCAGTTAAATGATGTTCAATTCAGTTTAGTGGTGCTGATCAGTTCAGAAACATACTTTTTGTCTCAACATATCAAGTTTTATTCAATTTAGTTCATTAATGTTCAGTTCAATTCAGTGATGTTAAATTCAGTTCACTTTAGTTCACTCTTCTTCCCTTGCAACAATAATAAGAATCTAATTGCGTAGCATGTCTTCTTTTCTTTCTTTCTTTTTCTTTCTTTTTTAGGAGGCGTAGTATGTCTTCTTAGATGATGGGAAACAAGTTATTTTACGCAACTGCAGGATTAGTTTGTTTAAAATAGCTAGAAAACAGATTGATGAAACAACCAATAATTTAGAACATATTTCTCCTTTTTACATGATTGCGTATGATGTGGATGTAGGACCTTCTCTTTATCTTGCTTTAGACGAATAGACCCCTTGCATTTCTTTGTGTATTGGAGCTGCGCGCATGCAAACGGATAAATGTGGATCACTCGGACAAAAGGCTGACGTGTACATGTCTATAACTTTCTTTTGGGTTTAACCACTGGTTCGACCACCTTGAGTTGTTTGAGTTAAAACTAATCATATTCGCACCGAATCGGTTTATTGGAGAATAAAGTGCTTCATTCGAGCTAGTAGTTTATCCATTCACAAGAATCGAACCCTCAACCTTATTATATAAAAGATAAGAGTGGCGAATCAACTCACACCAACCACTATATAATGGAAATCAAGCACCACATAATAATCAACGGTTTCTCAAGAATTAGAAGTGGAATGGTGATACCGCACCATTTTCACCTTTCATCCACTAAAAATAGATTTAATATCATTACCCCTAATTTGGAATCCCCTCTTAATCCCAAAATATGAAAATAAAAAATAGGGGTTTCTGGTTTTTCAATATTTACTTTTGCTCATCCACTGTTACTATTTCAATATGGAAAGGTTAAATTTTGAACAAAGTATATACTGTCTGGAAAGGTGACTTGGATTATTCCACTTCCCTATTATTCCTAGATGTACACGTGTGACGACGGTGAGCAGTGATTGGTGGTAATAAAAGCCTAAAAGATACTGCATGCTCCCTAGTCCCTAGTATTGAGTGAAGTATATTTAACTTAAACTAAAAAGAAGAGAAAAAGGGAATCTCTTATAAATCTATAATCCGTGAGTACTTTATTGGCTGAGACGTCAACTTTTTGCCTAATTAAAAAGTGTAAGATGAAACAAATTGATTATGCATGGAAGATACTGATGCTCCTGTTAATTATATTCTTTTAATAACAAATTAAATAGGAGTATTGTATTATTAATCAGCCAACTCATTGCCAAAGTATAACACAACACAACAAATCCTTAGACCGTTAGAGGGCTCACACCCTATTACATCCACAAGTATAGATCACTTGTTCTATTGACACCTAATTTTTCCAATTGATCTGCTTCTGGATCTGTTTCCCCTAATATGTTGTACATTGAATAATCCATTAAAGCTGAAAATACATCTGTCAATCTCACGAAAAACCTTTCAAAGTATTTATACTCGATCTTGAGTCCTTATCCTGAATCCATACATTTAACAATGTTCACAGAGTCACTTTCAAAACTAATTTTCAAATAAGACTAATCATCATCTTGCTGCATTAACTTGAAACCATTAATTCTGCCACATCAAAATCTTGTATACCTAGATTCGCAAAAAAAAAGCCCAAGGATCTCAAATTCTCAGCTCCTATTAATTATATACTCCTTTATATACCCTTGTCATAAAGTAAATAAAATAAAGCTATATAATGAATCATTGCAGAATTAAGCTGTAAAATTGGACCAATTACGGTAATAGAATACTCTATCCGTTTCACCAAGATGTTTATACTTTATTTTTCAAGGTCAAAGATTTATAATGTAAAAATACTATTATGAGATTCATTTTAAAGAATATTTTTAAAAATTATAATTTTATAATTTATATATGCATATAGTTAAAATTATCTACAGTTAAAATGATGCATTATTGGAGACCGTGAAAAAACAAATGTAAATATCTTCATAAAATGAAGAAAGTACTACTCTTATCAATCTGCTCGGAAATCTCAAGTTTTGAAAATACTACTCTAAACAACAAGACTGCTCCATACTAGAGTACTATACTGTGCACATATTATTGTGGCAGTTGATCATGTGAATGGCTGAATTTTAAATTAATATAGTTTAAGCTCCAATACTGAGTTTGTAGCCGTTGATCATGTGAATGGCTGAATTTTATTCATGCGTTGTTCGGGAATATTCGCGCGCATCCATTTTTGTCTTTCTTTTGAGGAGGGCGGGGTGTTCACTATGCCTTAGCCCTTGTGGTGCCTGTAGTATACACAAACAACAGATAAAAAGTTTTGTGTAAAAACGTATTAATGACGTCATGCTGACGTCATGCTGACGTCATATTTAGTTATAGCGGAGACCTTACTTTAAGACTACCTCATTGAAGACTTTTTATTTAAACAAATCCATAATTGATCAGTGATTTATCAGTATTATCAGGGTGTATTCTCCCCTGCTTATTTTTATTTTTGTTGAACTTTGTTGATTGTTGTTGAATTTTGTCGAATTTTGTTTATTTTACAGAATTTTGTTGAACTTTGTTGAAATTTGTTTATTCTACTCAATTTTGTTGAATTTTGTTAAATTTTGTTGATTCAAGTGTTTTTTATAACTAGTTTGTATATTGGTTTGTTTAACTTTGTTGAATATTGCTTATTCTACTAAATTTTGTTAAGGTTTTCGAAATTAACAAAAATAAATAAAAATAAGTTGAGTAGAACAAACCAACCCTATTCCCATATATACTCACACAAAATAAAGCTTCTTTTTCAATAAACTATACAAAAGTCAGCCCCTCAAAAAAAAAAAAAAAAAATCATGTTACAATCTGTTGTTTTTTTGGGGTAAGAAGTGTGAGGTAAAGCTTCATTATTAATGAAGCATTGGAATGCACACAGTGGCACACTACTGTTTCGGGTGGGGTATGCTAGTTGTCAGTCTGTCATCTTGATAAGCCTCGAACAAATTTGCAAGACAAGGCAAATTAACCTCGGGAGTGGATGAGCAATCCCCTCCGATAATTAAGTTAGCTCTCATCGCATGAAGGTGAGTCAAAATAGAGATAGAGATTGTGAGAGAAATTTGTTATTAGCTTGCCCATTGTGGGTGTGAAATAGTAGAAAGAGTGGTCATGGGCATTATTATAGGGATCGGCCCAACCCTTAGGTGATGTGTGCAAGCCAGCTGAAAACTCGATTTACAAGCTCTCAATCACGAGAAATTATTATATGGTCCCAGACCATACTCACTCCCCCTCTCACAATTACCATTTTTGGAGAGTGAATTTCAGTGGGCTCCACAATACACCAAAAAAACCAACGATAGCCCCCTACGACAGCGGTTCCGTGTTGGCTGCTGTCGTAGGCAGGGAAATAACGAAAAAATTGCAAAACGAAAAATAAAGGCACATATGACAACGGTCAAGCCCAAACCGCTATTGAATGGTATCATATGACAATGTGTCCTCACGAAACATACTACTCCCTTCCTTATTGTCTATTCCATTTGCTTTTGGCACATATATCAAGATAATGTAATTGCATTGAGAGATACGATGTCTTTATTCATGTTGAAAACTGAAGTGAATTCAATGATACTGAACTGAATTGAACATCATTACATTGAACTGAATTCAACTTAAATGGACTTATATTATATTACACTACTTGAATTGAACACCAGTGAACCGAACATAAAACCACAGAATTAAAGTGAAGGGAAAACCCCTAAATCGACACGAAAACTAATTTAAAAATGAGTTCGAGTGAAAAGTAAAATGCCAAGCTCTAAAGAATCCCCAACTTTTTAATTTTTTTTTTTTTTTTTTTGAAAAGGAACACAACCAAAATTACTAACCCTCAAATCAAAATGTTACTCTTAAAAGACATGGAAAGATGTAGGGTACAGTAAAACCTCTATAAATTAATAATATTGGGACCGCATAATTTTATTAACTTAGAGAGATATTATTTAATCAATAAATTAATAATTTATTAATTTAAAGAGAGTTTTCTCGATTTAACGAACCTGTATAATTCTTAATACTTAAAACATATAAAAAGGTGATTTTTATTGACTATATAAATGATGGTCATGTACAATGTGACTAATTAATATATTACATCCCCTCAAAAACAAATATACAATGTTCATTGTCGTTGTACTAGTCAAAAACTCAATGCAAGTTTGTGATGGTATGGAACCACTATATAAGCAACATCAAATATTCCTGATTAGTCAATCCAAATCAAAGACAACCAACCATGGCTTCACATCTAAAAGGTGTCGAAAAATCAACAATGACAGATCAAATACGTAAATTAAAGCACTACATGAGTATAGAAGAATGCAACATCGGAACTTTGGAATGCAATAAGGATAGTTAGAGATGAAATGTAACTAGATTTAGCTTTTAAGAAAAAAGAAAACAACAAGAGAGTCATATTATGCTAAGTTGTCCTAGTTATATTTGTGATATTGTATAATTATTAATTTATAATTTTGATGGGACTTTTAACTTATATGAGGATGTTCCGAAAATTTATTATCTTATTTTATCGAAATTATTAATTTAGACTCTAGGCTCAAGTCGGGACCGAGCAAAATTATTATCTTAGAGAAATTATAATTTATCGAGTATTAATTTAAAGAGGTTCTACGGTATTTGGGGAGACTATAAAGGAAAGTTGAAGGAGGTACTAATTTTTGCCTTTATTATTACACCTTGGAGAAAAAGAAAATTTATATTGGTTTTTTTTCTTCTTTTTCTTTCTTTCCTGTTTCCTCAGTTGCTCTTCAGTCTCCTTTCAAACGCCATTGATGGAGCATAATAAGTTGGAAGTTGAGTTCTCAGAAGTTAAGCGGCTGTTGTATGCGACCGATTGCCCTCCTATTTCCGTCATTGCTGCTGCAAAGATTGCTGGAATTCACTTATCTGCTCATTGTTCTCTCTCTTCTGGGTCTCATCCTGCTTTTGAATTTCTCCATGGGTAAATTTATTTTTAACTTCAACTCTTAATTAAGACTGTGTTTCTTGAAGTCCATTGAACTGAAAAAAAGTAATATGTGTGAAAAAAATTGTATATTTGAACTAATTTCTACGGAACTAAACCGATTCTAAAATAAGTGGAAAAGATTGAAAATACCCTGTATAAAAACATGGTTTTTGCTTTTTCCTAATATGCATGTTTATTCTACAGAAATTCTGCAAATTTAGACTGTGTTTGTGGTAATGTTAATTCACGATTTTGAAATAAATGGTCAATTTCGTATACCCAACTTTGTAGACTTTGATGAACATAGCTTGCGAAAGCTTATCTCACATTTGTTTCTGTAATTTCTGTGTTTATTGTTTGTAGGGTTGTTTTTCCAAATTGTAAGGTAATGTTTGAGAATCACCTTCCAAAAGCTTCGTTTTATATGCACACTTTACCCATCAATTGATATGCATTTAGATGTTGTCTTCCCTAGTTAATGGGTTTTTTCTTGCTATATATAGTTGTGGAAATTATCAGAAAAAAGTTACTGCTTATGATTGTTCCATTTATAAACTGGGTTTGTAGATCAAAGTTGAGCGGAACCTATGTTCTTCTTCGATATATTGGGCGCATGACAAGCGGATTGAAGCTCTATGGAAAGGATCCCATAGAGTCTGCCAAGGTAGATTTTTTACTTTACAGTTCTCAATTTATTTGTTTATAATTCATTATCACCATGTATAATACTTTTTCATGGTCATTATATGTGCTCAAATTGATGAATGGTTGGATTATATCACCATGTTTACTCGAGGATCCGAATTTGAAGTTGCTTGCAGCTACGTCGACGGCTATATGTCAAACCGAACCTTTTTGGTTGGTCATGATTTGTCAATAGCTGATATAGCATTATGGTCAGTTCTTACAGGTAATATTTATATTTTTAGAATATAATTTTACTAAATATTTTAGAAATTAATGGAGTATGGTCTTCTTGCAGGTGCGTTTATATCCCATCTTGATCAATTGTTTTTGGTTTAGTCATCCAAAATTTTGTTGCTTTAGTTCCCTTACATTTATTTTTTGCTAGTAGAGTACTTGCCTTGTTAATGACCTAAGGTCGACTGTGGGGACTATTTTCTGTTTACTTATGTTTTCTCACTTTCGTCGATCTTATCAAGCAGAAGAACTATGAAAAATAAGCTACTAACAGTGCAAAATAAACCTCTGTCTTGAAATTATTAAGTATCTAAAGATAAATAACTGAAAGAAAAACCGAATGCCAGTTTTGTGTCCCGGTCACCCAAGAATAGTGAACTAAGTCAAGTTCCTGAGTGTTTTCTGGAAGATCAACTCCGTCTAACATAACTATGTACTGAGTTACTGACCCATGATCCTTTCAACTCTGAGCGAAAAGTGTCACAGATCTGAGTATATTAGATCCTAGTTATCTGTGAAGAGCTATTTGCTAACTTGCTCGAGTATTCCTTCCTTTACTTTAAGAAGACGCAGTCTCCTACTTTTTCGATTTTGTGCTCCATACAATTGATTATTTAGCTAAGGAAAGCAAATGAACTTCCTTTAAATACTAGTCAATACTTTCCTGCTCCAAACAATTGATTATTGAGCTATATATGCATATGAAAGTTGCCCTTCATTTAAGATTGCATTCCACTGATAATGTAGTTTTCAGTAAGCAACTAATAAGTAATGGATCCACATTTAAATTATTTGATTCCAAGGATAGTTTGTAGTTAATTCCGTTGGCACAGACACTTTAGGAAGCGGGATACAAATTGTTGGACACGTACTGGTCCATGCCTCTGACACAGAATTGACACTTTACCCTATGCATTTCACCCTTCCAAAGTTCCAATTGCATATCTCTTATCTATATGTTATCTATGTCCCTTTCTGGATGTAATAGAGCCATTTGACCCTTTCTGAATGTAATAGAGCAATTTGACCCTTTCTGGATGTTATATTCAATTCATACCATCGTTGGTCAATGAATGAGCCATGGATAGAATCGCTTTTTACTGTTGTAACCATTTTCTTCACATAGTGAGTGCTTGTTTGGTTGAACTTGGCAAGTACTAATGTATAGGAAATAGAAACTTGGGAAGTGCACAAAGGAACTTTAATTTCATGGGAAGTGATGTGGGAAGTAGTACTTACATGGGGAACGGGGGGAGGTGGGGCTTGGTAAGTAACTTCCTCCATTTTGGGGGAGGTCACTTCCCGTGGGAAGTTAATTGCTGTGTTCTTTTGTCAACCAAACAAAAAGAGGTTTTACACTTCCTGGGAAGTCGCACTCCTTGTTTTAGTTGTGTCTCAACCAAACAAGCACTAAGATTAGTTCGTAACTGCAGTGTTATGCCTCAGGGATGATCAACTCGTTGGTCAAACACATAGAGGAGCATGTTTTCATGGTTGTGGTATACGTTGTATGTTTTAGATCAAAACAGTTGTACTTGAGCTTTTAGTTTTCATTTACCAGTCTTATTATACGTTGTGCAAGGCTTGGTAGTGCTTGCATCTTCCAAGTATCATCTGCTATCTCGGATTAATATCCCCCTTTATATGTGTTTTGGTCTCTTTCAGGAACTGGTAAGAGGTGGGACAGCTTGAGACAATCGAAGTCCAAGAAATATGCACATCTTGTTCGTTGGTATAACTGTATAATCAATGAGTATCACAGGAAAACGGTTTTTGGAATGCCTATACCTGGAAATTTAGAGGATCTGACTTTGCAAAATCAGTCAAAGAGTGTAAAGGATAAGATGTATGAGAAGATAAAAACACTTAGATGCCCAGAATTTGATCTTCCTGGTGCAGAAGTTGGGAAAGTTTGTTTGCGGTTTGCTCCTGAGCCCAGTGGTTTTCTTCATATAGGGCATGTAAAAGCAGCCGTACTAAAGAAGTATTTTGCTGTCAAGTACAAAGGTCGCCTAATTGTGCGATTTGATGACAGAAATCCAGCAAAGGAAAACAATGAGTTTGTAGGGAGCCCTCTCAAAGATATTGAGAGTTTGGGCATTGTCTATGATTCTGTTACATTTACATCTGATTACTTTCCCCAGTTGATGGATATGGCTGAAAAACTAATCTTTCGAGCTAAAACCTACGTTGATGATACACCAAAAGATCAGCTCTCTGCTGAAAGGGACAAGGGAATAGAATCAAGATGCAGAAATAATAGTGTAAAGAAGAGCCTTGAGCTGTGGAAGGAAATGATTGCGGGATCCGAAATAGGTAAGCTGTGTTGCCTCAGAGGCAAGCTGGACTTTCAAAATCCAAATAAGTGCTTTAGGGATCCAGTTTATTACATATACATTCCTTGTCCTCATCATCGAGTGGAAACCAACTATAAGATTTATCCAACCTATGACTTTGCTAATCCATTTGTAGATGCTTATGAAGGTATAACACATGCTCTTCGGTCAAATGAATATCGTGAAGGTGATGCTCAGTATCACTAGATTCAAGAGGATATGGAAGTTAGGAGAGTTTGAAATATATGAATTTAGCAGATTGAATATGGTCTATTCTTTTTTGAGCAAACGTAAAATGGCCTGGTTTGTGCAAAATGGAATTGTTGATGGATGGAATGATCCTCGTTTGCCAACTGTTCAGGGGATGCTTCGTAGAGGTCTAAAGATCGAGGCATTAGTCCAATTCATAATGGAACTGGTATTGGCCATATAAAGTTAATTTTACTTGCACTATATGATGACCTTTTTGTCATCTAAGCTGAAATTGCTCTCCTGTTTACGATATATGTGTCTGTAGCTACAAGCTTAATGAGATTTTTTGTATATTGCAGGGGGCTTCTGTGAATCAAAATCTTATGGAGTGGGATAAACTTTGGTCCATTAACAAAAGGTTTATAGATCCTGTGTGCCCTAGACACACGGCTGTGTCTGAGGACCGTGTTATGGTAGAACTGATCGACGGTCCTTCACAACCTTGTATTTCCATGGTTACGCGGCATAAAAAGTTTGAGGGTGCTGGATATAAGTGCACAGTGTATACCCAAAATTATGGATTGATTATGCGGATGCACTTACTATCTCTACCGCAGAAGACGTTACTTTAATGGATTGGCAGAATGCTATCATTAGAGAAATAAACAAGGATGAAGTAGGCAATGTTATGCAACTAGTTGGGGTATTGCATCCACAAGGATCTTTCAAAAACACTAAGTTGAAACTAACTTGGCTGCCTCAGACAGATGAATTAGTCAAGCTTCAACTTGTCGAGTTTGATTATCTCATCACAAAGAAGAAGCTGGTACTTCCTACATACTTTCTCCTCCTTACGCACTCTTACCTTTGATAGTTAATCTTACTCAAGTAATCTGCTCTTTCAGTATTTTGTTAACTTGATCAACCCTGTAATTAACTAACTATCATGTAATTTCTTATTTTTCTCAGGGCAAAAAGAACAAGGGACAAAAAGAAAGCGAGGAAGATTGTCAGGAATTTCTTAACTCGATCAACCCTGTTACTAAAACGGAGACATTGGCGCTTGGGGACTCAAACATGAGAAATCTAAAACGAGGAGATATTGTTCAGTTAGAGAGGAAGCGCTACTTCATATGTGATGTCCCCTTTGTTAGAGCTGCGAAGCCAGTTGTTCTCTTTGCAATCCCAGATGGGAGGCAGAAGAGTGTGAAACCGAGCATTGCTTGAAGTTCTCCTTAGTTATGAAATTGCTTACATACACTAGAACTATATAATTAATGCTAATTGTAACACACACATTACAAGTAACTAAATAATTAATGCTAATTGTAAGTTTGTAACACTTATTTTTCGGGGTATTACACCGGCCTTAAATTTATATATTTTGGCTATGTATGCCAAATTGAGGTCTCATCCCTCAATATCTAGTACTGGTTTAGTCTCGATCAGAAGCCTCAAGGTTGCTGATTTTGTCAACGCCCAAAGCTCGAAGATAGCGCTTAGCCTTTCTTAACTCGGTGTGGGATGTTGAACTGCCCCAGGAGATCTTCTCAGCATTTCACTGCACTAGCTAATTGGGTGCAGTTCTTGACTTGTACCGAAGACGCATTGGCAATGATGGATTTCAAACTTGTTTTGGTCTGAGAGTTGGTTTCATTTTCATAGCTGTTAAGAGCTTGCTCAAGACTAGTCATTTTTGCTTTGATTAGTTTATTGGTACAATATAGAATTGGAATGGCTAAAGGTTGTGAAATAAAAAGCTCAAGGACACTTCCATATTTATAGGCATGGATGGTAAGCTGTGAGCAAAAGTAACAGCAAGGAAAGAGATTGGCAGAATGTTCAATGCCAACTAGGACTAATAAAGTCTCGAATGAATTCCTTGCTTGAATACCAATTGAATTTCATGAAGTTTTACAGTTTTCAAATTCAATTTATTGAAATAAAAGAGTGAAGTAATTGTGTTCCCTTGTTATGTTTCTTGGTGTGAATTGCGGTTTCAGCTCATTGGAGTCATAAAACCACATTCTTGCTCTTGTTTATGAAGCACCTGTCATTCATGCTACTGATTTTGCAAACTAAGTTTAACATCAGCATCAACATCAACATTACCGCAATGTCTCCAAAGAGGCTCCCGTCTAGACAGGGTAAGGGGGGGTCGGTTGTACGCAGCCTTACCCCTGTGAGAGTCTCACGGAGAGGCCGTTTCCGTTTGACCCGAGATACGAAGTGCGACGACCATCGTCAACTTCACGATAAATAGGAAGTGCGACAGTTTTATGAGCCATTTTGCTTTAGTCCATTATATTTCGAAGCCAAAAAGTAGTGATGTTTTTGGCTCACGAGACATGGTGGACATAATTTCGCAAACTAAGTTTCTGTTTTGTAAATCAGACATTCAGAAGCTGAAACAACAAACTGGATTTATTCACTAGTAAGAAATTCAAAAGCTAAATCACAAACCTGTAAACTACAAAGAAATTTGGGCAAGCACAACATTGATCCAGACAAAGTTCCACATGAAGAGTAGCCGCACTAATTAGAATATAGTGTAAATATCTAATCTATAAATCAACAATTTCATAGATACATGCTTCATTTTCTTTCTTTTTTTGATAAATAGTTCTCATTTTATGCATTAAAACTAACCTACCAAAATCAGTAGCTACAGATGAAAACTCCTAGATGCACTAATCCATCTAATACTGTAGCATCAATCGAAGACACCATCTAGGAAGGGTTAGAAGGGCCGGCGCAATCATGTGCTATGGAAAGGCCAACACTCCTTACAATTGTTACAAACACCAATCAGAGCAATGACATAAAAGGATTGCTATTCAGAGCATATAGCATTCCAGAAGAGAAGAAGAAAACACAACCAGAAAAACAGATAGAAGTAATCCTACTACTACAGCCAAGCGATAAACTCCACGTTGCACAGGAGACCTTGCTTCGCGAGACCATGTGCTATTGCGTTGGCACTTCAAGATTTATAAGTGATTTTCAGCTGTGGCCATATCTCCTTGATCACTTTGATACGGTTCAGCATAAATCGGGCCCTCCAAGGTCCTCCTTGCTTCTGATTACACCACGTAACCACATTCAGAGAGTCTGATTCTATTGTTACCTCTCTTTGATTCAGCCAGCTTCACATTTCGCATTTTTGTTACAATATTATCTAGAGCAGCTTAAAATTGTCTTGCATCCAAACAGGGTCCCTTAGGAGTTTTTACACAATGTTTCTCAAACACTGACTAGCATCAACATCGACGAGCCAGGGATGGGCCATAAGTCCATGACAGTCTTTCTCCCCTCTTAGTATAAGTAATTCACGCTTTGAGGTCATGCAGTTGAAGTCATCTAAGACAGTATCTTTCACAATTTAAGGCCAATCTTGGAGAAACAACCTTTCAAAGACCTAGAAACAGTTTGTATTCCATATTCTTATAAAAGACAAGTTGACGAAATTGAAGGTGATAGATAATATTTTCTGACCTCAAAAGTTAGCAGATAATAACCATTGAGCAGATAATAACCATTGAGGCCTAGAAACATGACCAAAAACATGTTTCAGTTGCTATTAGATCTATGAAATGATGAAAATAAAATTAACAACATAAAAGCAATGTTGTTTAAGTGGCTCACACAATTAAGTTAGCACATTAAAAATAAAAAAAAGCACACAGAAAAACATATGCATCATTTAGACTGACACCAAACAGCCCCCCAAACATTCAAGAGAGAGAGAGTAAAAGAGAGGGAGACTGAACCATGTATGACTATGAGCACCCATCTTCTAATGTTTCAAACTCTAAATGAAACATTGAAACCTTGTCAGTGTCTGGACCCATTCTGTGAAATAGAATTGATTTCAATCGCTTGAATGAAATTCAATTCAATTGAAAGCAATTGAATTGAATGGAAACACAAAATGAAAAAAGAGCTATAGTTCTAACTCTCTATATATTGTGTTAGATTTTTAGACAATGTGACTTGTAGGGGTGGAGAAAGAGAGAGAATTCCCATATCACTTGATTCGTCCCTACCTTCTTGCTCTGATCCTGCTTTTGAATATTTTGATTGACAGGTATTAGCACTAGCTAATGGCATGCAATTCTTCGCTCCTACCAAAGTCGCATCGGCTATGATGGATTTTAAATTTGTTTTCATCTCAGAGTTGGTTTCATAAATTTAAGATCCATCATAGCAATGCAACTTAGGTGGTACAGAAGATCTAATGGACCCATCCGACGCCCCACTCCGAAAACGGAACGGGCAGCTGTGGCGGCAGGCGAACATGGAAAGGCCAACCATTGGGGTTAGTTCTTCAAGCAATACTGGGAAGCTCTTTACCTGTAAATCATACAAAACTTCTTTGGTTTTCCAATGTGGTACAATCGTATGAAAGTAAAACAAGGGAGAGAAAACCGAAAACCCAACTTAGTTTCTTAAAGATGCTTGGTATCTTGAATATGGATCCAAAAGGAAACTCAGAGAAGTAAATAAAATTCTCAGGCCTTAACAGTCTATTACTCTATAAAGAAAGAGCAAGCGAATGAATAGGATTCATAGGCATTCCCGATTTCCCCCGCACTTCCAATCAATTCAAAATAAAAAAAAGCATTAGTTATCTAACAAGATATGCGGATTTGACATCAAAAATTTACAATTTGGTAGAGAACATTACATTATGATAAAGGGTATGGTTAGGAGCTTAATTATGTATCTAGTTGTTGAAGAAGTAACCCTCATCATTAATCAGTAAAGGAGTACTACAAAGAATAACTTTTCTTAAGGCTGTTAAGTACCTGTTTGTTTCGACAAGTTCTACTGACAAATGTTATATAGAGCCATGACTTTGCCCATTCAATATGCTTCATTTACCAATAATCAGCACACGAGCATACCCCGTCTTTGAAATGGTGAAAACGAAGCTTATCTCGAACTATAATTTCTCTGCTTGTAACCCGAGAGATGAACTTGATTGCCAAATGGCAGTCCTCACACATTCGCAAATTCTTCACAATTCTTATAACAGAGCCACTCTTAGTCTTTAACAAACCAAAGGCTATTGCAAGCTTCTCACTGTGGTATCTAAGGGCATATTCCCTCTCTTCTTCTTCCAACTCGTGAAGGACTGAGTCTTGTGCTGGCACATAGCCTGCTTCACTGATCCTCCTCATCAGATCATCCAAGGACCTATATATTTCACTGGTCTCATGGTGGGACTTGTCACCCATGCAAAACAAACGAGTCTTTTGATCAATCTCTATTGTGCTATAGCCAACATGCTTCTTTAGGCGTCTTTTTATCATGACATTTCTAATCAATTCTACTCTTTCCATTTTGCCAGCCAATGCATATACATTCGACAACATAACATAGTGCCCTGGATTTTCAGGCTCAATAGCTATGAGCTGCTCAGCAGCTTGAGCACCCAAATCAAAATTCTTGTGCATTTTGCAAGCCCCTAGCAAAGCAGTCCAAATCGCTGGACGTGGCTTCTTCAGCTCCTTAACATAGTCATAAGCCTCATCGAGCAATCCAGCTCTTCCTAGCAAATCAACCATGCAAACATGATGCTCAGTTCCAGGCACCAACCCATAATCTCTTCTCATGCTCAAAAATATTTCACGCCCTTCATCAACCAACCCAGCATGACCACAAGCCGATAAAAGACTCACAAACGTGATCTCGTTAGGCAATATACCATAACCTTTCATAACAAAATATAACTCCACAGCTTCTTTACCATATCCATGAATTCCATAACCCGAGAACATGGCAGTCCAAGCAACAACATTTCTAACTTTCATCCCATCAAAAACCTCCCTTGCTTCTTTCACATTCCCACATTTCGCATACATATTAATCAACGCTGTCCCAAGAACAATATTCACCTCAACATCATGATTACCAATATAATCATGTACCCAAGAACCTAACTCAAGCGCACCCAACTGAGCACACGCCGATAAAACACCCACAAAGGTAGCCGAATCAGGAACAACACCCGAACCCATCATCGAATTAAACAACTCCACCCCTTCCTTACCAAGCCCATTTTGCTCATACCCAGAAATCATAGCATTCCAAGCAACAACACTTCTCTCAGGCATTTTATCAAACACCTTCCGCGCAATCCCCAACTCACCACATTTAGCATAAAAAGCAACCAAAGCAGACTGAACAAAAGAATCCAACACAAACCCATTAACCATAACATGCGAATGTACACATTTACCCAACTTCAAAGCCGAAACATCGCCACAAGCTTTGATAACAGAGGTGAAAGTATAGTTTGAGGGTGGTATAAGTGAGAAAATCATACGACGGTAAAAGAAAACGGCGTCGCATTGAAAACCCACCTTAGAGGAGATTCTAATGAGGGTATTGAAGAGATATGAATCTGGGTTTGAGATTGAGTGACAGAGTTTTCGAGTGTAGGATAAGGATTTTGCGGTGCAGGATAAAGCTGCGAGTTTTGTGAGTAGGGATTTGCTGCGGTGAGCTCCTGTGATGATCAGGTGGGCGTGCACTTGCTTGAGAGGGTTGATTCGTGGGCCTGCTCGTATGAGAGCTTGATAAGGTGATGATAATGGAGATGATGAAGATGGTGAGGGTTTTAGAGTGTTTGGGTTCTCCATGGGAAACCCGCCATGGAAGTGAGAGAATTTGGCGGAAAGAAATTTAAAACATGGTGTCGGGGGTTTAGAGTCTCACTCTCACACCGTAAACTGGCACTAGTAGGTTGGTTTAGACTTTAGAGGTTCACTAAATTGTTAAATAATGATAAAAAGTGTGATTTTCTCAAATATACATGATTAGCAAACTAATTTCCAATATAGTTTCGGTTGAGAACTATTTCCCTATATATATATATATATATATATATATATATATATATATATATATATATATATATATATATATATATATATATATATATATATATATTTATTTATTTATTTATTTATTTATTTATTAGGTTTGGATAGAGGTAAGGAAATGTGATTTCCTCACGTATACATGTTTAACAAAATAATTTCCAAGATATACATCATGTAAGATTTTTGTTTTTTTTTTCTTCCAAATATTTATTTTGATCCGGTTTTTTTTGTTACGATTTTTTAACCTATAATTAGTTGTACGTCACATTAGTAGGCAAAAAAAGAAGATGAGAAGACTTCACTAAATAGATAAACAAGATATATTTAATCATAAAATTGAGAGCATCACAAACTACTGTTTAATCATGTAAAATAAAATCTTAGCACCAAATAATCAAAATTACCATGAAAATTCTATACAAATAACAATTCTTCTAATCAAAAGTGTTTTTTAAAGTCAATAAAATTCACACGAAATTCTGGCTAGAGAGGATGAGTTAGCTTTAATTCACAGAATTGTTATTTGTACAGAATTTTCATGGTACTTAAGATTATTTGTTGCTGAAATTTCATTTTAATTCAGCTTCATGTAAGTAACTATATCTCCAAAGTAGTTTGTGATGTTCAATTTTATGATTAAAACATATCTTGCTTGTCTGTTTAGTGAAGTATTCTCATCTTCTTTTTTTGCTTATGTGGCGCACAACTACTTCTAGAAGAAAAACACCATAACAAAATAAATTGGAAGAAGAAAAAAAAAACGGATCAAAATAAAAAATTGGAAGAAAAAGAAATCGAAATACTACATGATGTATATTTTTGTCAAACATGTATATGTGAATAAATCATGCTTCTTTGCATCTATCCGAACCTAATAGATGTATATGTTGGGAAATAGTTCTCAACCGAATCTATATTGGGAATTAGTTTACTAATCATGTATATTTGAGGAAATGGCACGATAAAAAGATTAATAATATATATATATATATATATATATATATATATATATATATATATATATATATATATATATATATATATATAATTATTGAGTTCTCACAAAGCATTGAATAGATAATAAATAGTCATAAATACATGGGTGATTAAAAAGAAATTAAAAATAATTTTATTTTATTTAAATAAGAAATAAGTAACATAAGTATTATATTTATTATGCAAACAAAAAAGTATATTATACATTTACTAAAAATGTAATTTCTTTATTTTTTTTGTTGGATAAATTATTATATTTCTTCTAATATCGGAGTATGCATGATAAATAACAACCCGTGCGATCGAAATCTAGTAATAAATAATAATAATAAGATGTAATTGTAAGTTGCAATCTTTTTTCTTTTTCCTTGAGGGTAGGATGTTGAAATCCTTAACATACTACTACTAATATCACATGGTTCAAGTATATGAATATATATACTTATGATCGGTTGTAGATATAACATAACATAAAGAGGACATATTTCTCTCCTCACCATTTTTGTGTCTTTAGTATCCAGAATTGAACTTCTCTAGTTGGAGTTCCTTGTAAGGTAATATTTGATATTTGTTTTATTTTGTAATTCTGAAATGTAATTGAGTTCGTTTTTGAATTGTTTTCTAATTTTATGTTGGGACTCTTTCTCTCTCTAGGATCGAAACGTGCGGGAGATTGGAGTTTCAGAAAATCGGTAGATTGGAGTTTGTGAGCGCTTTTTCGATTTGGTAAATACTCATCTGTCTCTAATTTCTGATTATTAATTTGTAATTGTATATTGAATTGGGCGGTTAGTTCTTGAATTCTGGTGTAATTATGTCAGACAACCGATAGATTGGAGTTGTGAGAGCTTTTACGATTTGCATAGCAAAATTTGGAGGTACAAATAATTTTCAATCCCCTTTTTCTACTTCAATTCCTAATTCCTTGTTCTTGCACTGTATTTAGTTAGTTAGTTAGTTAGTAGTGATTCGCATTATCTTGGTTATATACTTCTCGCTATGGTAAATTTCTTGTATACCAAGTGGCTTAATATATATGTCGATTTGGTTGAACAATAATGGAATCAGAAGTAGATTTCACATTTATTTTGGTTTTTATCCATCTTTATAATTTCTGATTATTATTTTGTCTCTTGTTTCACGTAATCTTGATTCTAAATGGGTTGAAATCTTGAATTTTTTTTAATGGGTTTTGCTTCTAGTTATAACTAGTGGTAGTATTAGGGACGTTGGGTTTTGTTTTAAAAACAATAAACTATGGAACAATATAATTGACCTACTATGCCGGTCACTATATATGCAAAACGTCAGTTTTAGGATTTTTGGTGAATCACAGTGGCTGACAAAAATAGATCTGGTTTAGCTCTGTTTTATTGTTTTATTTATGGCGTAATGGAATTGCTAAATGGATGGGAGTGTGATCAGTTTTAATCTAAATTGTTTTGTTGTAATGTACTTATATTTCTGTGATCTCGATTTCTGATACGATTTCAATTTTACATATATGACTGTTTAATATCATGACCGTGATGCTCAGTATTACTGGATTCAAGAGGATATGGATGTTCTTCTCAGCATTTGACTGCACTAGCTAATTGGGTGCAGTTCTTGACTTGTACTGAAGACGCATTGCCAACAATGGATTTCAAATTTGTGTTGGTCTGAGAGTTGGTTTCATTTTCATAGTTGTTAATAACTTGCTCAAGACTAGTCATTTTTTGCTTTGATTAGTTTCTTGGTACAATATAGAATTGAAATGACTAAAGGTTGTGAAATAAAAAGCTCAAGGACACTTCCATATTTATAGGCATGGATGGTAAGCTGCAACGACGATCCTGATTTTTTATGGGCCGCGGGATAAAGCAAATAAAATAGTCCATTAAGATGAGATTTCTTTTTTCTTTCTTTTTTTTACAACCAAAGAGAGACAATGTTTTTTTTTTGGCTCTCTTTTTCCCTCTTTTTCTTTGGGCTCGGGTGGTCGCCCTCTTTGTCCTCCCCCTCTGAGCTGGATCTGGTAAGTTGTGAGCAAAAGTAACAGCAAGTAAAGAAATTGGCAGAAGGTTCATTCAATGCTAATAATTCTCGAATGAATTCCTTGCTTGAATACAATTGAATTTCATGAAGTGAAGTTTTACAGTTTTCAAATTCAATTGAAATAAAAGAATGAAGTAATTGTGATGATCAGGTGGGCGTGGACTTGCTTGAGAGGGTTGATGCGTGGGCCTGCACGTAGGAGAGCTTGATAGGGTGATGATAATGGAGATGATGAAGGTTTTAGAGTGTTTAGGTTCTCCATTGGGAACCCTTTTTTTTTAAGGAAAAAATAAAAATTGCATTAATAATAGGTTATTTCTATAAATAATATTAAATTCAATAATAAGCGAATCTAAAATATTAAAAAAATATTCTAATTGAAAAACTATTAAGATAAATTCCACATTGAGTGACATTACCAAGGATAAACCAAGAGGTTGGTTTAGATTTTAGAGGTTCACAAAATTGTTAAATAAAAAATAATAATAATAAATAAATAAATAAAAAGATGTAATTGGAAATTGCAATCTTTTTTCTTTTTTCTTGAGGGTAGGATATGTTGAAATCCTTAACATACTACTACTAGTATCACATAGTTCAAGCTATATAAATATACTTATGATCTTTTGAAATGTATGAAAGATGATGCTCTGTTCCTAATTATTAGAAATTGAAAGTGGAATTGGAATTGGAATTGATTTCACCTATTTTTAAATATTAGAAATTGAAATTAGATTTATCGGATATCCATCGATTCCTCGTACCAAGTCCACATTAATCCTAATTTTGTTATTTTTAAACTCAAATTAATGTATATTTTAATAACGATGATGTTATTGTCATGTCAATAAATACTATTGTCAGGTCCAACATCAAAAGGCACAAATTTTTGCCTAATCTCAGGATTAGGAAGGACCCTAATTTCATCATAGGGTGACATTAAGTGTGCAAGTGGGGGAGGCCGGGAGGGGGGAGGAGAGAGAGTGGTGAGGAAGGAGAGAAAGAGTTGGGAGGTTCCAACTCTTGAAATCATGCTTTAACCATTGATCAAAAGGCTAGCGCGCTCTTCCATATTTTCATATATGGGAAATATGGTACATAAATGACTTGGCAATTGTAATTTATGACCTGACAATAACATTGCCCATTAATAATAATAAAACATCAATTATAATATCACACTAATAAATATTAGTTTTCAAAAATACAACAAATATAAAATCAGATATTACAATCAAAATACTTGACATAGTAAATCTAAAATTTAGATAACATATACGTACAATCATCTAACTATTAACATTATACAATCACTAAAATTACAAATTCAATTTTTTAACCCACTATTCTTACTAGAAAATTACCAATCTTATTTATTTTCAACAAAGGAAAAAGTCTTATAATTTTTTTTACACTGGGTACCCATCCAGTTCTGGTTTCGAAAAATCAGGAATTCGAATTAGTTGGTATCGGTTCCTATTTTTGGGAATTGGAATTGGTTGGATTGGTTCTGTATTGCGTTCTGGTATTGGGTACCCAGATTTTCTGCTCATCCCTACTGAGTGTTAGCTCTAGGACTGTTTGTGCTTTGATATTATTGGCAGCAAATTTTTACCTACTTTTAGGAGTATATACTCCCCATCAAACTTTTAATGTTTAACCCAAAAAAATGAGGCCCACACCTTTTATTATGAGTGTAGTAAGATTAATCTGAGAGTAGGTTTAAATTGTTGTATTATGGGTATATATTATATAGTGTTGACTGTTGAGCTTAGACTCTTTGATATTTGAGCTTCAACTCGTATCCGTTATCAATAAATTACTCTAATTATAAAAATAAAAATGATATTGTTTTATCACAAATAAAAATGGTAATTGAACCAATGGAAGTATGGTATTTCTGTTCTGACTTTAGAAGGCAACAGGGGCAAGTTTGAAATATTTAAAAGAAAAATCAAGACAAGGGCCCTGTTCGGCAATAGTTTATGAAGTAGAGGTTGTGGTTTGACTAGGTCTAACAACTATCTAATAAAATGTAGTAAGAATAAGGAAAGGGAAATAATATTCTCTTCCAAAACGAGCATATTGCATATCATCCACCATAACATCGAGAAAAAAAAATCAAAATGTCACCACCACCCTTTTCTGGCAAAACCATTGGTCTATAAAATAGAGATAAGATCCTCTCCAATCAATCTTTCAAATAGACCCCAAATTTACCCTATTAGTCTTTTCAATGACCCCATGGACATATTGGTATATTTTTCTCCGGCTACATTAAGGTCTATTTTTTGAACTTCGATCCCTTTTAAGTCATTTTTCTTACTGAACCGGCCGATATCATATTAAAGCCCATCTCGAGTTGGTTTTTCCTCAATTCATTAATTACTAATAATTTGGTTCTCTTTTTTTTTTTTTTTTTTTTTTGCAATTTTCGTATTTTGGAAAATGAAGTAATCAATAAATACGCCCCCTGTCTTGAAAGTTGGGTATTTACTTCTACACAAAAATGGCGTTCAAAACTGTCATTCATCCCCTTACTTTACTCAGTTGCATGCCTGAAAGAGGAACCTTGCGAGAGAATCTAAAACGACAGAGGGAGAAAAGGAAGACCATTGATAAGAGACAGTGAGAGAAACGGTAAGTAGCGCGACGAATGAGATTAAAAAGGAGGAAATCAGGAAAAAGATTTTGTTGATGTTTTGTGGTCCCCGAAAGGTAAGATCTTTGACCTTCAACCCTCTAATTAATTTAGTAATTTGTGTTTAATAACTTGTTTGTATTGTAGATAAATGATTTGTGTGTTTAATTTGATGTAAGACATGAGTAGATTAGAGTTGAAAAATATTTTTTGACCAATCATGTGTTCATTAGGGTTTTATTTGCAATTTCCATCACGCTTCCATCTACTTTCGCTTGAGGTTTGATTTCGTGAAATTGCCATAAATCTAAACCAAGATTTCAAATAAAGCATTCAATTAGGTTTCAAACCTAAACCAACAATGGCAATAAATTAACAACATTGAGACTTCATTATCTGGTTTCGGGTAGACATTGACGATGAAGTAATATATTCGAAGCTAGAAAACTCCAACGTCGCAGATGATTTTCGAACTCTCAAACTCACTGAAATGTTGTATGCTACGAGTATATGATAGTAGGACATGAGTATTCTACAATTCTTCAAATATTTGTATGTAGTGTATTTAAATTGGGGAAAAAACAAATAAGTTAATTAATTGTTCAAAATGATAAAAAAAAAAATGACTTCAGAATGAGTTTTAGTATGTTATTGGCCGATTCAGTAAGAAAAATGACTTAAAAGGAGCCGGAGTTTAAAAAATAGTCTTCAATGTAGCATGAGAAAATAAATAAACCAATATATCCATGGCGGGTAAAAAGACCAATCTATCTAGAGCTGTCAAAATTTGATCCGACCCGAAAACTCGACCCATACCGACCCGAAAAGTCTGGGTCATGAACAAAGAATTCTAACTCAAAACCCGATGCATACCGAACCCGAAAAACCTATATTTATTGGGTCAAACCCGAACCCGCTCTGGGTCGACCCGTTGGGTTGGGACGTTCAAAATAAAACACCTCAACATGAGAAAAATGGATGACAATTGACTTTATCATATCAAAATTTCTAACATATCAACTAACTTTGAGATTCATAATTTCATATTTCTCTTAAATAAGAGTTTTTCCAATTACTTATGAAACGATTTTGACTAATTGTCATATTGGTATGGATTTTGATACTTCTTTTGCATTAGTAAAAACCCAATAACAGGTGAAAACCTTACGAAATATTTTTCAAGTAGATTAGAACCATATCTTTTATGTCTAATATTAATATAGTATGGCAATTTTTTATTTTAAAGCTGAAAATAAAATTAATTATGCAATTATAACCAAATTAAAAAAATAAGTGTTCAACTCGTTGGGTCGACCCGAACCCGAACACATTGGGTCATGAACAAGCTTTTCTCAACCCGAAAATAAAACGACCCGACCTGTTAAATGACCCGACCGAAAGTAACCGGACCCGAACCCGACCTGACCGACCTGTTTGACACCTCTAAATCTGTCTGTTTGCCATGCTTCCTCCATAAACAAATGAGCCCACAGCGCAGCCTTTTCAGTTCCATTTCCTCTGTGTCGCTCAGCCCTCTTCTCACTCACCTAGAGCTCTATATCTGTACAGTGAATTTCGCATAAATATCACACAATCAAGGAGATCAAAAATTGAGGAACTCGAAACCATCAGGTATGTTTTTCTTTTTGAAACTGGGTTAATTTTCTTCAAAAATGCAAAATTTTTATGGTGCGAAATTGCTTAATTTATGCTTGATTATGGTTTATTTGAGTTTTGATCGAGACATTACATGAGACTTTGCATTTTGGGTGTGTTTGATGTTATGTTTAGCAAAAATTAGGGTTTTGTTTGTTATCTGATTATAGCGATATGGTTAATCCATGGTCTGTTAAATGGTGCCCTTTTATAAAAGGGAAAGATTAGACACACGAGACAAGTTCTCTTGTTGCTGGGTTGTCCTTTGGCAAAGATGAGTGCAATATTTTGTCCTATTGAAATTAGTAGCTTTCATGATATTGTTGTATTATGCTTCCATCTATCTGTATATTTCATCAAATTCTGAACATGGTGAATTTTAAGGAAAAAAATGGTGTTATTTTAATTTATACATAACATTTGAGGTTAAATTTTGTGAATTTTGATGTGATTCAAACATACATGCATAACTCTCTGTTTGTTGCTAAAAATGGCATGTTTCTTGCAGCATGGATGATTCAAGAACTCTACAAATGTTTAATATGGGTAATTCAATAGATATAGAGGTTAAAGACACAGATAAATGTAGTTTGATGGATCTGTTAGATGATTTAGAGAATGGGGCTAAGAAGAAAGGTGTGAAGTTGCCAAAATATCCCAAGTTAAGCTACACTTATCAGAACCATGATGAGGTGATAAAAAATGATATAGATATGATGGAAGCTAAGAACAAGATTGAATTACCCAACAATTTTGGGTGCTTACCCGAGGAGTTAATCACGGAGATATTCCTCCGATTGCCAGTGAAATCACTTGGTCGATTTCAATTAGTTAGCAAAAAATGGCTTTCTTTGATTTCAAACTCTAGATTTCACAAGTCCCATCTCCATTTCTCAATTTGCAAACCACCCTCATCGTCATATTTCCTTGTATTTGGTGGTGAAAAAGTTCAGTTCCCCCTCAATCTCAAACTCAACCACAATGGTGACAGCATCACTAGTTCAAGTAGTATTCTCGAAAGCAGGTCAATGCTGAGGGATTTCCCTGATCGTGATGTACCTTTTGGGTCATGTCATGGGCTCATATGCTATCAAAAAGCAAGGTCGGGTTTAATGTACGTTTTGAACCCCATGACCAAAGAAAGGAGGCAACTCATTTTTCCCCCCACAGTTTGGAATAAAACATAAAGCTTTTGCATGTGGGTTCGGGTATGATCCTTCGATCGACGACTACAAACCCGTTTTGGTGATACCAAAAATGGGAGAAACACTAAAACTCACTATACATGTTTATGTATATTCATTGAGGAATGGTGTGTGGAGGGAATTAGACAACACTTCTTTTGTAAGAGCTTTTGATCCACAGCTTTTTACCGCCCTTCTACCATTTGAGGTGGTTATGTTCAAGGATGCTTTATACTGGATTGTAATTCATGCAAGTGATCCTTGTTTACTTAAGTTCGATTTGGTAGAAGAAGTATTCGAAAGGGTATCAAATATTGAACAAATCATTCGTAGTGATACCAACAGTAATTTGCAAGCATCAATTGGAGTCACAGGGCAAGGTAATCTTTCTGTTTGTCTGCTAGTATCAACTTATCACCCAAGATCGAGTTTTGTTGAGATGTGGAGTCTGGAGCAATATGGTAAATGGGATTCTTGGACAAAGTTGTTTAAAGTTCAACTGGAGATTGGGTGTCCGATGTCATTGGAACATCCTATATTACTGGGCTTTATTCCTGATCGAAAAGTTATAGTAAAGGCTATAACGTAGATGAGCAAGCACAACTTGTGCTTGTTGATATAAGCCAAGATCCGCCAACATATCAGGTCCTAGTTGCAAGCAAGTCTGACGAGTATGTGGCAAGTTATGTTCCTAGTTTCATTTCCCCTTACAGTGCTTCAAGTTCAATACAGGTTCTTACTTCATAGTTGTGTAAAATAGATGCTTACAGGTTAAACCTCGTATGTAGAATATTGCTTACAATGTATAAATTGCTTGGCAATATTATGTAGACAAGTTGCTTCCATTTGCAGAATTTCCAGACTTGTAATTTTTCTGCTAGCTGATCCATCATGTCTTTTACCATGTCGACTCCATATCCTTGTGCTAATTTGATACTTACATTACTCCTACATGTACTTAAGACTAATTTCTTCATGACCTAACCAGATTCCAAGCTAATCAACCCGATTAACAGGTATGGGATAATACAGTATCAACCTCTGAAAACCTCAAATTTGCGGAGTAGTCCTGCAAAATCCAGTTAAAGTTGCTTCTACTACAGCAATTATGGTTTGCGAGTTTTTTACTCGATCAATATTGCAATTTTGCTTAGGATGTATATTATGCTGATATACTGCATTATATTTGCCAGTAATCTGCTGTCTCCCTGAGATATGGTACAAAGTTTCCTTCAAAAATGAGATGATAAATATTTACTATAACCACTTTAAAACATTCAAGAAGGAAACTCTTGGCATGAATCAACATCCAAAAGTCTGGAGTCTAAAACTAAATACAAACATAGGCTATAAAAGTGAAGCGAGGATTAGCATTCTACTCAAACGGATTAAATCACTAGAACCATGCTTTATTGCTATGCAATAAGATTCATTACATATATTGGCGGTGAGTTCATGAAAACTGTTCTACAAGTACAATAATTTACGACAGGAAGATAGAACCAGCCCAGCTAGAACACGGCTATCCACCATCAGAATCCCATTAATCCTTTGAGGGTTTAGTTGCTTACGACAACCAAGAGATCACATGTTCACCACAGCAAAATTCGTTGTACCCTCCACCCAGAAAGTTGCAACAAGAATCAATACATATAAATGTGATCGCTGTACATGTGGGCAGTCATGTTTAGAGACTGGAGCATAGCTTCTCCTCTTTTGTTGAAGTCAAATACACAAATCCCACCATTGTTCACATCAATTGCACGAAATCTAAATTACCAAGAGATTCTCAGTGAGCATATACTAAAGACACAGCAGCTAAAATACGTTCACATCAATTACTAAAGACTCAGCAGCTAAAAGTACCAGGGGCGTACCTTTCTGGGCCTAGCCCTAAAGCTGTGCAGACCAGTGCCCTCAATATTGATTTGTGGGTGACGACTAAAAAGCTCCCCCCCTAAATAAACACAAAAAAATTAAACTTAGCACAGAAACAAGGAAGGTATTCCATGTTTGACAGAAACAAGTACTATGCAACATTCATAATGACTAGTGTGGGAAGAGCTTACAGGAGTTGACAAGATTTCGCTCCAAGCTTCAGTTGCAGTCCCCCATAACTTCCGAATAGGATAGACACCATTCACAGCGAAGTTAACTGGATCTTCTCTCCACTTCGTGTATTCCTTTGGGTATCTCTGCTTAGCATCGACTGCCTCCAAATGCTGAACATGATTTAGTATATCTCTTCCGTCGGGAAATGACTAAATGCAACTGCTAATATGACACTAATGTCATTTGCTGAAGCATACCATTCCTTGTTCAGTTCTCAACTTCTCATGCATAGATTAACACATTCTCAGGTAGTATGAGTATGTTATGATTAGTTTCTGGTGTTTTGTAGTTTCTCCCTCTCACATCCCTCCTCCCCTTCCCCGTCCTACTTAACTTCTTCTCATCTCCCATAAGTTTCTAAGAAACCAAAATGGGGTTAGAATTGAACACCATATTTTGTTTCAATTTCTAGCCCCATGTTGATTTCTTAGTAACTAATGGGGGGAAGGGGGGGGGGGGGGCTGTACAACAACAACCCAGTAAGGATCCCACTGAGGGCAGGGTCTGGGATGCATTATGCGTAACTAGTAGAGAGGCTGTTTCCACTAGTGAGAGGAAGAAACTCAAAATCCCAAAAGCTTGGCCAAGCATGCTCTAAGTTCACTTGAGTACTAGAAATATGCAAATTGAAACCAATGAAAACAAGTTGACTATGAACCACATAAACTGACCATTTTTCATGCCTTCTAAGAAAAATAGATGGGCCTCCTTCAATGAATCAAGGAAAATGATGGGCTCCTCTCTCCCTCGCCACATAATCTCTGCAGTAGACTGCCAAGACAAGAATGAAACAAAATTTAAAAAAAATTAACCAAAAAGTGACAGTTACATCATGATACGTATTGAATAAAATTTGAACCTTTGCACGAGAAATTGGGCTTGCGAAACATTGATCAAAATGTATATTTGTTAATGCTTCCCTGCATTTTTCAGCTTGCTTTTCTCCAGTTTCAGTCAGAACAGATAGGTCTGAACTTCCCTGGAAATGCATATTAACAGGGTCATTCATGAAATTACGACTAACAAAACTACATCATTTGCTCCACATACATCTTATCCACCACAACTAGACCTGTCAATTGGGTCGGGCGGGTCGGGTTCGGGTTAGGGTCATGTCGGGTTAGGGTCCTAGCGGATCGAGCCATTTTGGGTTCGGGTTGAGAAATGCTCGACCCTGACCCAGTGTTGTCGGGTTCGGGTCGACCCACCGGGTCGAGTGACCCAATATATTTTATTTTTTTCGTCATTTATATAGCCAATTTATGCTTTCAAACGGTATATTTGCAAATATATACTCTAATTTATAACTTGTATTAACTACATACGTATATATTTTCATGTTTTGGTATGTTTATACAAGCATATGATATTCTTTATATTTTGTTTAATCATTCGATAAGTTATACTTTATATTTCCGTCCATTTTAGCGTAGTTAAAAGCAAAATTTCTTATTTTGAGAGAATAAAGAGGTAGAGAAAATGCTACTGAAACAAAAAAAAAAAAAAAAAAAAAAAAAGGTTTATATGTTTTATAGGATGTTTTAGTCGAACTTTTTGTTTATAATTACAAATTGTTCTATTTTTGGGGTCAAACGGGTCCACCCACTAACGGGTCGGGTTTGACCCAAAAACACCGGGTTAATCGGGTTCGGGTCAAACCGGGTTCCGGGTCGGAAAATCATTGTCAGGACCCTGAAAAAACGGGTCGGGTCGGGTTTTCGGGTCGGGTCGGGAATTGACAGGTCTAACCACAACCACTGATGATGGTATTCTCGTCAAGTTTGATACTCGCTCCATAACCACTGAAGATGAGAAGTTTTTCATAACTAATAGCCAGAAGCTAAGTTAAAGACATGATAGTAACTGGTGTAAGATGTGACTGTAAGCGCAAATTGGACAAGAAATTTGGGGGTTCCCAGAATACAAAGTGAGACCACGTAGAAATTTGGGGTGTCCCAGAATACAAGGGGGATGCAGAGAGCATCCAATCCTCTAGTAGACCACATGCTCCTAAATTCCAGTGGCATAAAGGGGACAAAGAGAACACCCCCCCCCCCCGCGCGTAGACCACATGCTCCTGAATCCCAGCATGACATGGCTTGAAATTCTCCTCACCTATAACTGTAGATCTAAAAGATGGTGATTTGCTGAAGACTCCATCTAAAATGAACTAACAGAGAAGTTGCACGAAAACGTGACAGTAGCATGAAGGGAACAAGATCCTAGAACTGTAGCTTTTTGAATGTTGAACAACAATAGAACAAAATGTATTACTCATTTTGTTAGATAAGAAGCAAAGGCAACATTCATACAAAATGGATCACTATATGACAAAATAAGCAACAAACCTGGACTCTACTTTCAGCATCCCATGAGCTCAGGCCATGCCTGACAATTGTCACCTTCTTTCGCGAAGATAGTGGATGTGGAGCAAGTGATATAGTTGCTTTTCGAAAATCCCATGCACCACCAGTTAGAGCACCATACCAGAATTTTCTGTGAGAAAAGATAGCACTTTTCATTACCCAGAATTTTCTGTGAGAAAGATAGCACTTTTCATTTTTAACCAAACACAAGCTAACTTATTCCCACTTTCCCACCAAGAGACCTCTCATTTCTCTAAATATTTTCAAAGATAGAAGGGGAACTTCATGCCAGGGGCAAAACATATACTCAATCAGCATCAGGCATAAATGATCCACAAAAGGGGCCATTGCATCATGATAACATCTTGACGTGTATACTACAGTGAACAATTGTGCAAGAAGAATTTAAAATTTCTCTAGCTCTGTGAGAACATGGAATTCCATTTATGCTCCTAGGATTAGGAGCAAACCCACACTCTCCCATATTCAAGCATTATGGTCATATTTGTCACCCACTATGTTCATTTTTCATGGGTCAATACTCAATAGCCAACTCATACTGCCAAACCAAATTGAACAAAACGGAGAGCTTGTTGCCCCTTCCACCCTCACAAAGATTGTAGTCGGTAGATCCAAGATTTTAGACATAGGTGAGCTTGTATCCCCCCTCCCCCCTCTCCCCAACAACCCCCAAGACACGCACACGGCACACCTCTTCCTTAGGTGACAAATTCCATTAACTGACTTCAAGATGGACGTCTAGTGGGTACTTTCCAAATTAAAAGCTGAATACTTGCAAACCATGAACTCATATTGGAGCATTCTTCTTAATTTTCTAGGTCCTGAAGTGAGGTTCAGTTCAAAGTTGACATATCTTATTTCCACCAATTCAGTGATTCACATGAATTCATTTCTACCTAAAACCATTGGATTCATTTAGCTTCAGTTCCCATTATTCACATTTTCCTCTCAATGGTATTCATGATATGTTATTGATAAATTTCAATAATTTGGGCCTTAACAAGTGAGCACACACACAAGACAAGTAAGGTTCCAACCCAAAACCAATTGGCAATGGGTGGAGTAACCCACTTCCTTATATGTATGCTCAAGACCCTTTAATCTTTCCATGTAGGACATTAACCCACTTCAACACCCCACCTCACGCAAAGACCCATCATGGGTTGAAGCGTTGACCAATCAAAGCCTACTATGGGCCAGTCACACGCGCGTGGGCCAATAAGGGGTCATAAAGGCAAGACCGAAGCCCGCTCTGATACCATGTATATTTATTCCATATCTCTAATAGTTATGCTTGTCAGTCATAACTAGACATGTTCAGGTAGCCAATTTCTGTGACTTATGGCCATTAAAATCACAGCCTTCTATATAACACACATGAGAAGTTATCCACACCAATCACAATGCTCAGATTCAGAAGAAGCCATTGGTCACTCAACTAGCTGTTTAAACAACTGCAATTTGTAACCAAAACCAAGATAACTCTTGGAAAAAGAAAAAAGAAAAACAGTTGGACTAAACCCTAAATAGGCAAAAACATATCAGCAAACAGAAGATGGTGAATTTGGATGCATCAATTATGTTAAAATAGACATCAACATAGACCCATCCTCTCAAAAATGCATATATAAAGATAGAGAACATAATTGGACAAATCCAAAATCAACATCATAAACCCAAATCAGAACTTCTTCAAACTTAAGGGATTTAACGAGAAGAGAATGAAGATTTTACCAGTAATTATGGATTGGTCTGGGCTTGAAGATGAGCACTGAATAATCCTAATTCTTTTTGCATGTGGAGAATTCTGTAGCTTAGAAATGTTCATGAAATCACTAACTGAAGTGAAATTCAAATGGGTAGTTGTAGTTATTAAGGCAAATCCACCACCCATCTTCACCGAGGAAATTTGCACAAAATCACACTTAGGTAAGCGATTGAGAGAGTATTGGGAAATAATTTGAACCCAGCAAAGCTTCAGATTTCAGTCTCCAGAAAAAAATTCGTATGATTTTGCTTTTAGAGTTTCATCAGCTTTCATGAACTATGGTCTCTAGAGTCTAGACCATTGGTTTTGCCAGAAAAGGTGGTGGGGAGTCTGGGGACATTTTGAATTTCTTCTCGTCGTTATTGGGTTTGTGGATAATATGCTCGCTTTGAAACCGAACATTCTTTTCCCTTTCCTTGGTGTTTTTTTTTTTTTTTTTTTTGGGTTCACAACCGTATCCAACGTTCATCGCTGATTGCAATGACTATTTTCCTACATCGGCTTGTAGATACCTTAAAAGATAGGATAAGGACTATTAACTAAGGAATTTAAAATTGTTTCATGCCAAGGCAAAATTCAAATCCTCAATATTATTAAGGATGAATGAGTCTCTACCACTCAACCACACCTCATTAGTTCCCTTTCCTTGTTCTTGTCTAGATTTTTCTTTTCTCTGTTTCGTTTTTTACAAAAACTTCTATAAGATTGTCTTTTTATAACTTTTGGTAAGACGGGGTTTACTTTTCAATGAAACAAGGATCACTGCTTACCATAAGTAACCCCTACATTTCTAAATTTTGACCCCATTTTTTGTGAGTTGCACACAAGACTTACTGATCCTACAACAAGTTTTGTGTAAGACAACCATAAGTCATAAGTTACAATAACATGGTCACTATTTAGAAATATAAGAGTCACTTATTTTGAACCTGATTTCTTTTAAACGTGACCCTCTTATTACTAAAAGTTACGAAAATACCGTCTTAAAATAAGGAAAAGAAATAAAAAGTATAACCACCACAGAAAATGTTCAATGTGCAACTGTGCATAGCTTAAATCCCCCAAAACGGGCACTTATGAATAAACTGGTTGAACTTTAACTCTTTAACCATTTGTCGGAATAGGGGATGGTTTTCTTCCCTTTTTTTGTTGCTCAAAATATGCAGAGTTTCAGAAAAGCATTACTCCATCTTTCATACATTTCAAAAGATCATATAACTTCGGCCATTTGATAGAGTATGCTTAAGGATTTTCAGCGTCCAATTACATGTTTATGTTATGTCCTTTTATCATGAAGCAGTTAAAATATTGTATAATTGGTTTGTGTGGGTGTGTTTGATAGAGCTTATACGGTCACGTCAGTATAATTTAGGTATCAATTCAGTAATTTTAAATTCAGTTAAATAATGTCCAGTTCAGTTCAATGGTGTTGACTTCAAAAATATACTTTTTGTCTCACATATCAAGTTGTGTTCAATTCAGTTAAGTTGTGTCGAGTTTAGTGATGTTGAATTCAATTCAGTTCATTTCTGATAAGTTCAGCTCTATCAAACGCACCTTATATGTAATTAATAAGATGTCCAAAGTTGTTTGGTTTTCAATAGGAAGTTTTACTTATTAGGTTGGGGGATTTGAGATGAGATAATCAACTATCATTTCCTTCAATTCAATTTATTAACAGAAAGTAAAAAAAGGTTCTAAGTCTCAAATTTTGCCAAATTGCCAATCAATTCAAACAACTCAACATTATCACCTATCGATAAGTGCTATCATGTATACTCATCTCTTGTCAACCAAATAATTACTTAGGTTTCTTAGATCAAAAATTTTCATTCAATATTCAACAATAAACATTACTCCGTACCATCTACTCCATAATGGTATAGAACTATACATCTCAAGATTCATAAAAATCTTGTACTAGTAGCTAGGAATACCTAATAATTTGCGTGAAGGATACGCTACTACGCTATAAGGTAAAACCCATGCGGTAGGCACAATGATCTTTAAGTTTTTATAGAGAAGAGTGGAGTAAGAACAACATGGAAGGAATGGAGAAGAAGAATGAAGTAGAAGATGACAGCCAGAAAACCGGCAACGAGGGCACCGGTGCTTTGATCACAAAACTTGGGAACTTGGCTGCAAATGGGGAGCCATCCAGCATGGCTATTCCCTTTCTTTCCTACATATGCAATTGCCATGGCCGCTGAGAAGCTCGATGTCAACAATAGTGTCATAACCTATAGATATATGTTTTGCAAAAGTATAAATTCAACATTAGTAAATATCTCTTTTAATGCATTGTATATTAGAAGATCCACCCAAAAAGATGTGTTAATTAATTGCTCTAGTACTAAGAAGATTAGTAAAATAAGAAGATTGTTGAGGTCCTAAGGAAGGTATAAGATTGTATACAATTGTCTCCAATTTAACATTTTTGTTTAATAATCAAGATAAAAAGTTATCTGAGTGATAAGTTATACATGAATTGAACTGAATTTAAAGTAAAATTAAGTTGAGTAGAATAGAGCCTAAGCTTATATAATTTGCTTTACCTAATACACAAGAAGGGAAGATTAAACTTTGTACCTAGGCAATATCAGGCAATCCTCAACAACCCCCAACCACCTTTCCACCCATGAATTGAAACAGAAGGAGAAAGAGAGAACAAATATAGAATTACTGATAGAATATAGTTCAGTGTACTATAAGTAGGAAGGGAAAAAGAAAAGATCCCAAAATAAAGATTTTTTTTAGATTAATTAAAAAATTAAAATGATAAAGTTATTGTGCACGTGACTATAGAACCAAAATTAAGATTTTTTTTTTTGATATGAGGAACCCGCAGCATCACTACTCTTTGAATGTGTACTAGATAAACCCCGAATGTATGCAATATTCTGCAAATCAACTCCTTTACCCTTTTCAGAAAAATTAAAAGTTACTTCTATACTAGTGATCGTGCTCGTGCGATGCCAAAAAAAATTGGACAAAGAATGACAAGAAACAGAGGAATGTTGCCAGATATCAGAGAGACAGACAAAGAGAGAGAAGTTTACCATATCTAAAACAAGAATAAGGCGCCAAAGCAAGGTCTTGAAAGGAAGCAAAAGCACTACCAGGGAATAGCAGCTTACAATTGCATTTGCAATAACAAAATACCTATAAACAAGAACAAAATTTGACAAAATGAACAAATTTACCAAAAAAGAAAAAGAGCAAAAGAAGTTGATGAAATATTGAAATGTGACTTACTTGAAAGAAGGAGAATTGGTATATTTGGCCTCAAATTTGAGGTTAAAAACTTGAGCAGAATCATGAGCTGTACCCATTATAATGGTTGCTATAACAGCAGCTGCTAAAGCAATGAACCTAAGCAGTAAGGTGATTATGCTTTTAATCTTGGCCATTATTAGTTAATCATCAAATAATAAGACTTTGATAAAGTTCTAAGAGTTGGGTTTTCATGTCTATATATATAAAAAGAGGAGAGAGAAAAGGGTAGGATGTGTTTAGTTTGGTAGGAGGGCAGATGAGAAGTGGAGCAATACTTGTCTTCTTTCCAGTTTTTCTGCCTTGAAAAAATGTAGTGATACTTTGGTAACCTATCATCACTTAATTCTCTTCATGAATTTATGTCAACCTTTCTGAATGCATCTAAAGGGTGGGAAGAAAGATTTATCTCAATGCAAAAAATGTAGGTGAGCAGTTTGATGTTTGGTCGATTTAGTGTAAGATCATTTCACGGTAAAACGGTCAAAATTAATATTGTCTACAAAATGTCATTTTTTAGTGCAAAATGTAAGACTTGTTTTTTCGACGATCAAGTTGGTTGAAATAAGTAACATTTTATGTTTAAAATATAACGGGATTAACAGCAGTCAACGGATAAGATAAATAACGTGAGTTCAAAATGATAAGTACTTTTTTTTTTTGAAGGAAAAAGTTCCATTCCAAATTGAACTTAGAAAACGATTATTTGAGTTACACGTGGGACATCTTGTCGCTGAAGGAGGTTACCATCCATGAACACATTCATAAGTACTATAGGCTAGTCATTCTGAAAAGTCTGCTAAAATATGTCCGGTTAACTACCCACTTGAACCTGAACAAGACAACAGCGCAAATGCGCAATACTTAAATTAAATTTGTAAACTTGATCAAATTCTTCATTGTCTTTCCAAACATTTAGGATTAGCAAATAGAATGTGTTCATGCCCCCCATTTTTCACAAAAAGAGGTGGAGAGTAGGTGATCAATCTAAAGCTTACATTCATAGTAAAGTGTTAGCTAAACTTCTGTGACATGTATATCTGTTAAGCGTTGTTTTTTCCATTGTCTTCATGTTGTATTTCTTTCTGTTCAATTCTATATCCTTTCCTTTCGCGCTACATTCATTCTACACTTCATTTTGTCTTATATTTTATGTTCCATTATCCATATCGTTTTATTCCGTTTCTCAACGTCTTACACCATTTCGTTGAAGAAAACCGGTCACTTTAGACATGAAATTGTTAAGTACATGTCGTACAAGCAAAACAACAATATTGCTTACCTAAGGGTAATGGCCAAGCCAAACTTAAGAGCGCATACAACTATTAGTAACAAAAGTAGGTATGTATATACTCTATACATTGGCTACCAATATGTAGGGTAATAGGTCAAAATAAGGCTTTCCTTACATAGTAAGGATATATAAATTTGACTAGTGGGTGAGTTAGATAAACTTTTTCTAATTATTTGATAGACGAAGGCTTTGTATAAAACCTTTTTATACTAAAACATATAAAAGTACTATCATTTTTTTTATTCAAAATTTGACATTTGTTACTCAAAAATAACGCTGTTTAATACATCATCTTGCAATAAAATTACCTTATATAAGTTTTAAAGCTAGGCTCGATCCAAAATCTTATTGTTCGACATTATCGTTTTGATGATAATAAACTTAGGTTGCCTTTAAATAATTGAAAGACAAAGACAAAGGGGCATGTAATCTGCAGTAGTATGTTTCTCTTCTAAATAGAAAATCTAAAATCTTAAATCTTGATGTTAAACGGTAGGTTACGAATTGTCGACTCCCAATCCTCTGTCCATTATCAACAACTATTTACGTATTTAATAGGTCGACCAATGACTATCGATTTTCCTCAAATAATTGGGGTAATTTAAAAAATATAAATGAAAATATTCTTCATGGCTATTAATTTTTAAAAAGAAATATAAAACATATTTCAGTACAAATATAACAATCATGTTTTCATTGCTTAAATCAAAATATACGTTTCTCTATACAAGATAATAAAAGTGAGAAATTAATAGCCAACAGAATATTAGCTATTCTCTCTTGTCAAAAAATAATACTCAACACTTTAGTTTTCGATAGATAGTCTATTATTCATACTCAGCCTATTCGGTCAGAAATCACTGAATTAGGATGGTTCAAATGTCTGTTAGGACTTTTGTTTTTTCTAACTTTAACTTTTATTACTTTCTCAGCCTCAGAAAAAATATGTACATTTGATTTTTTGGGCCAACTTTACATATTTTAACCATTAATTTGTAACAATGTATAAATATTTTCAATTGAAAAAAGCTATTGTTAAATTCTTAAAAATTAGTACTATTTTTGAAAAACCATATTTCTTGAATTTTACATTCATATATTTAGTCAAAAAAATGCATTGGAGAGCGTGAAAAGTCCAGATAATTCATTTTTAACAGTTCTTACTACTTGGGTGCTAGAGATTGAGTTGTTTTGAGTTTAGTTAAATTTTATTTTTAAATTTATTTATGGTCAAAATAACGCATTAGAAAGCGTGAAAAATCTAAAATAATGATTTTCATGAAAGCGAAGGAATATTTGAATTTTGATAGAGAACTGCTGCGCTGGACCACTACTTGATGTTTCAGTCCAACTAATTAGGGAGTTAGCCCATAAAGCCGAGCGTGTAATACTATAGCAGGCTTAAACCGCAGCCCAACCCTCGACCCGCATTGAATAATGAATTCTTGCAACCTAACAGCCCAACAGTTCCATTACCCAAAATAAGAAATGGCCTGACCATAAAGCCATATGCGAGATGACCATTTTCATGTTCAACCTAATGTGTAGTGTAAAACAGTAAACGTAGTCGAATCGAGCTGAGTATGTTGTGTCTATTCTCAATTTGCTTATCACCGATTGAATTCTGACCGAGTATGTACGCAAATAACTTACGAATATGACACATTGCTAGGTAAAAAAATCTACAACAATATCAATGATTCGAATATAAGGATGCTCGTATTGAATTCGTTTATTAGGATTATAAAATTAGTGTGTTCAACTTGTTTGTTATCAAGAGAATTTTGATCGAGTGCATCAAAGTGCAACTCCCAAGTACACAAACTCGTTTACAGCCCAACTTCCACCCTTTTTTCCTTTGGTTTTTTTAATCAATTTATCCTTCTTTCACCGGTAAACACGAGCCTTTAGCTAGCCTCGTCCCTGTCAGGCCAAGCCAAGAGGTTATTGGGCCTCCTGGAAACCTCACATGCCCCTAGTCTACCTAGCTAGTAGATGCCAATTGCGTACGAGAGCATATCTTCTACCGTTGTAAAAATAACAGTAGAGTAAAAAATACATCTTTAGATTAGAAGGGGTGAGTTTTGACCCTCAAATAGAGGAAGTGGGTTTTACAAATAAAACTAGCACGGACTCGTAAATATCTCTCGGAAATGAAGATAACTTTCTTGGTAATACTTCATGTCTGTTGTATTCCTTACAACTAATTTTATATTTGATTATTTTAATATTTTGTCTGAAATACCCTTTTAAATTGATATACATCTGAAATAAAATGAATGTAAAAAAATATTCATTTATGAACATAATTTGAGGATACTTCAAACTTTCATCAAAGAATAAAAGATAATTTAACTAATGAAGTAAGATTTTTATTTTTTAGAGTTACATAACTTAAAATATGCTATTTTGTAGTTTGAAATAATAAGCAAATAAATCATATAATAAAGTCGAGTGATATTGATTAGTTGGCACTTGGATCATGATATGCTAAAATATGTGACAAAGTTGCACATGTGACGTCAACGTGTCATCTTTACATGAACATTCCCTCTTACGTGGCGTTTACATGTTATCACTGCATGGTCAAGGCCCAACTTGTATAGGTTGCATATATTTCCATTTAAAGCCTTTTTCAAATCCAATCCATCGAAATAGTATTTATTATGATTTTTTTGACTTAATACGTAACTAAAATTATTTTATTTTCTAATATAAAAATATGCTAATAAATATGTAATAAAGTTAACAAATATTGAAGCATTAAGGAAAAATACTTGGATGATGATTTGTTAGGCTATGTGGCACGCTTTGCTACTATGGCGACTTCGGTGTCGTCATCACACGATTTTGGGCCTCTATGTGGCGTCTTTCATGCCGTCCACACACAAAAAGAAAAAGAAAAATATTTTTACTAATATATTTAGAAAAGACATTAAAAATTTATGGCATGAAATTATAAATATTATTTGTGAAATACATTTAATTTTATGTTAGCAAAAATTTAATCCATAGGATGCGTGCTATTTCTTAAAAATAATAGTATAATTCATGTCTCCCTCATAATTTACTTCTAAATATCATTTTAAATTGATCTATATCTAAAATAGAATGAATGTAAAAATTAATTGATTTATGAACATAATTTTGAGCCTACTTCAAAATTCCCAAAGAAAAAAAAATAAAGATTAGTTTATCTCTCTCTAGTTAAAAATCAGTCTCTTATTGAAATTGGATTTTTGGTAATTGAATAAAATAAATTAGTGGTGAGAAAAAACTTTCCACTTCCTAAAGTAATATCATATTAAAGGTTTTTTCAAATCCAATCCATTGAAGTAACGACTTATGATGAGGCATTAATGAGTGACACTTGGATGAAGAGTTGTTAGGCTATGTGGCAAGCTTTGCTTAGGTGACGCTTAATAGGTATCATCGTCACACGAATTTACACCTCCTATGTGGCGTCCTATGTATCGTGCCCACACGAATTGGACCCACTTTTATACTATACCGATGTGGCACCTATGTGTTATCTTAACACGAACATATTCCTCCCATCTGGCGTCCCACCTGTCATCCTCACACGAAAAGAACCCAACTTTATAGGACATACTACATATGTATCTCATTTTAAAGTATTTTCCGAACTTGTTCCAATGGAGTAAGAATTATAATTTTTAAATTTGCATAACAAAAGTTATTTTATTTTATACTTTGAATAATATTATAATAATTATATTATGTTGTATTTATGATCATGCATTAATGATTGGGCCACTTGATGAGTGGCTTACGTGGCGGCATACGTGTCATCACCACACGAATTTGGGCGCTTGCGTGGCATCCCACGTGTCGTCCTCAGGCAAATATTAACGCCTGTGTGGCATCCCATGTGGCGTGCCCACACGTAATTGACTCAACTTTATATATATATATATATATATATATATATATATATATATATATATATATATATATATATATATATATATATATATATATATATATATATATATATATATATATATATATATATATATATATATATATATATATATATATATATATATATATATATATATATATATATATATATATATATATATATATCCAATGGAGGAAGAATTATAATTTTTAAAGTTGCGTAACAAAAGTTATTTTATTTTATAATCTTAACAAAATGATAATAAATATAATAGGTTGTATTTATGAAGTCAAATAATGATTATTAGTTAATGCTTGACACACTTGGATGGAGGCTTAGGTGGCAGCATACGTGTCATCACCACACGAACTTGGCGCTTACGTGGCATCTTAGGTGTCATGCCCACACGATTTTAGGCGCTTGCGTGGCATCCTACGTGTCGTGGCCACACGAAATGAACTCAACTTTATATATATACTAGTTTCATGTCCGTACTTCGCACGGACTCGTTTATTTCTCTCAAAAATTAGGATAGCTTTTTAGGTGATACTTAATGTATGTTAATTGTTATATACCGCACAACTAATTTTATATTTGACTATTTTAATATTTTTCTATCAAATTTCCTTTTAAATTGATCTACATCTAAAATAAAATAAATGTAAAAAAAGATTAATTTATGAACATAATTTGAGGCTACTACAAACTTCACGGAATAATTTTAAAAAAAGACAATTTAATGAAGTAAGACTTATAATTTTTAGAGTTATGTAACTAAAAATATGTTATTTTGTAGTTTGAAATAATAAGCAAATAAATCATATAACAAAGTCGAGTGATATTGATCATGTGGCACTTGGATCATGATTTGTTAAGATATATGGCAAAGTTGCACATGTGGCGTTTGTGTGTCATCTTCACACGAACATTCCCTCTTTTGTGGCGTCTACATCCTATCACCGCACAGAAAGAAGCCAACTAATTGTATAGGTCACATATATCTCCATTTAAAATATTTTTCTAATCCAATCTATTGAAATAAGATTTATGATTTTTTTGACTTACATAACTAATATTATTTTATTTTTTAATATAAAAGTATGCTAATAACTATGTAATAAAGTTAACTAATGTTAAGGCATTAATAGGTAACACTTAGATGGTGAATTGTTAGGTTATCTGTCAAACTTTGCTTATGTGGCAACTTAGGTTTTATTAATTATCTCATTGTTGGTGCTATATGTAAATTATACATAATATATAACTAAGAGTAAACAATTACAATGTTTAGACATTGAGCTCAAAAATCAACCATTTTTGTTCTAACTTTTAATTTGACTCATTTTATAGTATTGTGTATCTTTTGACTTATAGTGTAATTACAATATCCATATAGATAAAAAGTGTTGAAAAGAATCAAAAGAAATAGTTGTATAAGTTTGAATATTATAAGAATGTTTGTTCATTCTTCCACTCCTATATATAACTAATGAAATATCAATCATAAAACGTCACATAATCCTACCAATAGAATCCTATGTGGATGTCTAAATCTCGTCTTTACACCAAAATTATCCAATATGGTTGTTCATACGGTTTGTGAGTGCACCGACTCGTTTATAGGACATATATCTCATTTTAAAGTATTTTCAATCCCATTAATAAAGGAAAATTTCTGGAAAACTTGTGCTTAAATGTGTCTACGTGTCATCTTTACACTAATCTTCCCTCTTAGGTGATATTCCACGTGTCATCGTCACACGAAATGACCCAAAATTTGTAGGATATATGTATCTTATTTTGGAAGCATTTTTCAATCCTAAGTACGTAATGAAATTAAATTTATAATTTTTAGAGTTACGTAACTAAAGATATTTTATTTTGTAGTTTTAGGGGTCACGCCACACGAATTTGGCCCTCCTAGTTGAAAATTTGTAGAGCATACGTATCTTATTTTGAAACATGTAAAAATCCTAACTAATGAAATTAGATTTATAATTTTTAGAGTCACGTAAATAAAGATAGTGTTTTCTTTTTGTAGTTTTAAATAATATGCTAATAAATACATATTAAGTCAACTAATGAACGGACATTAATGAGTTACACTTGAATTACTCTATGTGGCAACTTGATCTTATATGGCGTTTAGGTGTCATTGCCACATGGATTTGGCCCTTCTAATTGGCGTCTTATATATCTTGCCCACACCAATTGAACTCACTTTGATATATGTGTCTACGTGTTGTATTTACACGAACGTTCCCTCTTTTAATGACCCAAATTTATACTTATTTTGAAGGTTTTTTTGAAATCCTAGCGGATGAAATTAGATTTATAATTTTTAGAGTTACGTAAATAAAGATAGTTTATTTTGTAGTTTTAAATAATATGCTAATAAATATATATTAAGCCAATTAATGATGGACATTAATATGCGACACTTGGATTAGACTATGTGGTAACTTGTGTTTATGTGGCGCTTAGCTATCAGCGCCACATGAATTTAACCCTCCTAGTTGGCGTTCTACGTTCATACCCACACCAATTAGACTCACTTTTATAATATATCTATGTCTATCGATCTCATATGTTTTAGCTTATTCAATTGTCTACTACCAAATTTTACCGGCTCAAATATAGCACATATGCATCTCATTTTGGAGTACTTTTCAAATCCAACTCAATGATGTAAGAATTTTATTTTTTAGAGTTGCGTAATCCAAGTCATTGCTTTTTCTAGTTTGAACCAAAATGCTAATAATTGTAAACATCTTATTGAATTGCCAATTAATGTTGATGCAATTAATGAGGTGACATGTGGAAGAATTGCTTACATGGAGCCTACGTGTCAACATCACACTAATTTGGTCCGCTTAGTTGGCGTCCCACGTGTCGGCCTCACACGTGTAACACTCAACTTTATACTTCCTCCGTCCCGCACTAATGTTATCACTTTCCTTTTTCATGCGTCCCACACTAATGTTATCACTACCTAAAATGGAATTCTTTTTGTAGTCTTTTTACTAGAATACCCTCTAAAATGGCCCACATGTTTCTCTCTCATCTTCAATTCAAAAGTTTAAATAAGAGTGTGGACCACATGATAAAAAGGGGCAAATAAGAGAACTTTGCACTCTTTTTATTTTTTTCTTAAACTCCGTGTCCAAAAGAAGTGGTAACATTAGTGTGGGACGGAGGGAGTATATATTTGGCGCCTTAGATGTTATCGGTCAACGAATTTGGGCCTCTACGTGGCGTCTTACATGTGATACTTGGATGATGAGTTGTTAGGTTGTGTGGCAATCTTTAGTTATGTTGCGGCTTAGGTGTCATGGTCACACGAATTTTGGCCTCTAAGTGGCATCCTGTGTGTCGTGTCCACACAAATTGAACTTGGATGATATTTGTTAAGTTATGTGACAAAGTTGTGCACATGTAGAGTTTGCGTGTCTTTTTTACATGAACATTCCCTCTCATGTGGCGTCTACATGGTATCACTGCACGGAAATGAACCAACTTGTATATGACATATATATCTCATTTGTTTAGCTTTTTACAAATCTAAATCCATTGAAGTAAGATTTATATTTCTTTTGACTTGCGTAAATAATATCATTTTATCTTGTAATATAAAATATGCTAATAGATATATAATAAAGTCAACTAATGATGATGCATTAATAGGTGACACTTGGATGATGAGTTGTTTGGTTATGTGGCAAGCTTTGCTTATGTGGCGTCTTAGGTGCTATCGTCACACGAATTTGGGTCTCTACATGGCGTCCTACATGTCATACGCACACGAATTGAACTCACTTTAAATTTGTATTGGGTCAAATATAGGACATATATATATATATATATATATATATATATATATATATATATATATATATCTCATTTTGAAGTATTTTTCTATTCACAAAGAAAGAAAAATTAGAATTTTTTCGGTTGCGTAGAAAAAATTATTTAACTTTATAACTTAAAAATATGTTAATAATTAATGTTTCATATTAATAAACTCAAGTAATAATGGTTGCATTTATTAATTGATGACACATGTTGACCTCCTTACATGGCGCCACGTGTGAACTCCACACGAATGAGGCCGCTTGTGTGGCATGCCACGTGTCATTCTTAACAACATAGCCCGCTTAGTTGGAGTCCCACGTGTCGTGCCCACACGTGTATGACTCAACTTTATGTATAAACTAGTTTTATCTTCGTGCTCCGCACGGACTCGTGAATATCTCTCGAAAATGAAAGTAACTTCCTACGTGATACCTCATGCCAGTTTTATACTGCACAACTAATTCTACATTTAATTATTCTAATATTTTTGGTATGAAATGTCTCTTTAAATCGATTCTACATCAAATTTAGAATAAAAATAAAAAATTGATTTATAAACATAATTTTAGCTTATATCAAAATTCTAAAAAGAAAAAAAGAGATAAAGATTAAGAAACGTCTTTCTTCGAGTATACTAAGACTTTATTCTCTCAATTTATTTTTAGTTCAGTTTAGTTTAATCTAATTCAGATTAGTTAAGTAGATTATGTAGGAACGTACCACTTAAATAAAATTCATTTATGTTATAAAAGATTGAAGGTCAAGTTAAATACATATGACATCAAATAGTTAAGGTATTGTAAGATCGAGGTGTCATTTATTGTTATTTAACCAAGTTGTACACATGTGGCATCTACATGCAATCTTCACACGAACATTTCCTCTTATGTGTCATCCTACATGTCATCACCGCAAGGAAATAACCCAACTTTTATAAGACATATATCTCATTTTGAAGATTTTTTTTCAAATCCAATCGATTGAAGCAAGATTTATAATTTTTTGACTTATGTAACTAAAGTTTATTTATTTATTTTGTAATATAGAAAAATGCTAATAAATATGTAATAAAGCCAACTAATGATAAGACATTAATGAGTGACACTTGGATGGTGAATTGTTAGGCTATGGGCAAGCTTTGCTTATGGGGCGCTTAGGGGTCATCACCACACGAATTTACACCACCTACGTTGCATCCTACGTGTCGTGCCCACACAAATTGGACTCACTTGAGTTGTTAGGCTATGTGGCAAGCTTTACTTTTACACCTCCTATATATGTAGTGTCCTATATATCATGCCCACACGAATGGGACTCACTTTTATACGTATACCGAAGTGGCACCTATGTGTTATCTTCACACGAACATATCCCTCTCATGTGGCGTCCCACCTGTCATCCTCACACGAAAAGAACCCAACTTTATAGGACATAGTACATATGTATATCATTTTGAAGTATTTTCCGAACCTGTTCCAATGGAGTAAGAATTATAATTTTTAAATTTGCATAACAAAAGTTTTTTTATTTTATAATTTGAATAATATTATAATAATTATATTATGTTGTATTTATGATCACGCATTAATAATTGACCCACTTGGATGGGTGGCTTAGGTGGCGGCATACGTGTCATCACCACACGAATTTGGGCGCTGCGTGTCATCCCACGTGTCGCCCTCACATGAATATAGGTGCTTGCGTGGCATCTCACGTGGCGTGGCCACACGAAATGAACTCACTTTTATACATATATACTAGTTTTATGTCCGTACTTTGCACGGACTCGTTAATATCTCTCGAAAATAAAGATAACTTTTTTATTGATAACTCATGCCTGTTTTGTACTGCACAACTAATTTTGCATTTGACTATTTTAATTTTTTTGGTATGAAATGTCCTTTTAAATCGATCTATATCTAAAATAGAATGAATGTTAAAAAGAGTAATTTATGAAAATGATTTGAGGCCTACTTCAAAATTGCATAACGAAAAAGAAAAATCAATTTAATGAAGTAAGATTTATAATGTTTATAGTTACATAACTAAAAATCTATTTTTTTTGTTTGAAATAATATAGAAATAAAACATATAATAAAGTCGAGTGATGATAATCATGTGGGACTTGGAGATGATATTTTTTAAGCTACATGTGGCAAAGTTGTGCACATGTAGCGTCTAACATGTCATTTCCACACGAACATTCCCTCTAATATAGCGTTTACATGTTATCACCGCACAAAAAGAAGTAGGCCTTACAAATTCAATCCATTCAATCCATGTGGGACTTTGAGATGATATTTGCTAAGCTACATATATGTGGCAAAGTTGTGCACATGTAGCGTCTATTGTCTAACATGTCATTTTCACACGAACATCCCCTCTTATATGGCGTCTACATGCTGTCACCGCAGGGAAAGAACCCAAATTTTATAGGAAATATATATCTCGTTTTGAAACTTCTTTACAAATTCAATCCATTGAACTAAGATTTATAAATTTTTGACTTGCGCAACTACATTATTTTATTTTTATAATATTAAAATATGCTAATATATAAATATTTAATAAATCCAACTAATATGCTAATATATAAATATGTAACAAATCCAACAAATGATAACGCATTAATGGTTGACACTTGGATAATGAGTTGTTAGGCTATGTGGCAACCTTTGTTTATGTGGCGGCTTAGGTGTCATCGTCATACGAATTTGGGCCTCTACGTGGCGTCCTACGCGTATCGTGCCCACATGAATTGAATATGGATGATATTTGTTAAGTAATGTGGCAAAGTTGTGCACATGTATCGTCTACGTGTCATTTTCACACGAACATTCCCTCTTATATGGCGTCTACATGGTATCACCGCACAGGAAGGACCTAACTTGTATAGGACATATATATCTCATTTTAAGAAAAATCAAATCCAATCCATTGAAGTAGGATTTATAATTTTTTAACTTACGTAACTTCTTTTTTTTTTTAGAATAACAAAATGCTAATAATTATGTAATAAAGACAACTAATGATGAGACATTATTGGTGACACTTGGATGATGATGAGTTGTTAGGTTATGTGGCAAGTTTGGCTTATGTGACGGCAAACTTTGCTTATGTGGCAGCTTAGGTGTCATCGTCACACGAATGTGGGCCTCTACGTGGCGTTCCACATGTCATGCCCACAAAAAATTGAGTGCTTATGTGGCATCTCACATGGCGTGCCCACATGAAATTGACTCACTTTTATATCACCACTCGAATTAGGACCCAATTTTAGTGTGATATACTCAATTAATGTACTACCAGTATGGTTATTCTACGTATTTTATCCTTAACCTATATAAATTTTTGCCTAAAAAAGGTCAAACTTTATAAGCTTAAATATAGGACATATACATCTCATTTTGAAGTATTTTTTTATTTTCAATGCAATGACGTACAACTGAGATTTTTTTATAATTGCGTAACCAAAGTTATTTTATTTCCTAATTGAAAATAAATAGGCTAATAATCATAATAAATATTATATTTAATTACTATATTGATGTTAAAAATGAGAATGCATTTATTAATGTCTCTTGTACAACTTGCTTACGTGTCCACTTATGTGGCGCTTAAGTGTCATCACTACAAGAAGTTGGATCTCCAAGGTGGCGTCCTACGTGACGTGCCCACACGAAATTTACTCAACGTTATATGATTATCCTACGTGTCTTATCCACTTAACTTCTACGAATATTTATAGAACATATTTATCTTATTTTGAAGTACATTTTAAATCCAATTCATTGAAATAAAATTATAATTTTTTTGAGTTACGTATGGAACTTAATTTTTTTATTCTCTATTTTAAAACAACATACTAATTTATAATAAAATTAATTAGGCTATATGGCAAGCTTATGCATATACCGATGTGGCGCCTATGTGAATCACACAAACATATCCCTCCCATGTGGCGTCCCACATGTCATCCTCACAGACAAAAAAGAACCGAACTTTATAGGACATAGTACATATGTATCTCATTTTGAAGTATTTTTCGAACCTGATCCAATGGAGTAAGAATTATAATTTTTAAAGTTGTGTAACTAAAGTTATTTTATAATTTGAAAAATATTATAATAATTATATTAAGTTGTATGTATGAAGTCAAATGATGAACATTAATGATTGACCCACTTGGATGGGTGGCTTAGGTGGCGGCATACGTGTCATCACCACACGAATTTGGGTGCTGCGTGGCATCCCGCGTGTCGTCCTCACATGGATATGGGCGCTTGCATGGCATCCCACGTGGCGTGGCCACACGAAATGAACTCACTTTTATATATATACTAGGTTTTACGGGCTCGTAAAATAATTATTTATGAATATATATAATAATACAATGTTATATTTGATGTGAAATTATTAATTTTATTAGTAAAATACATTTTATTTTTATTTTGCAAAGATTTCTATCCATAGGATGTAGTATGCTAATTCTTGAAAATGATAGTTTCATGCGACCTTCATTTGTAATGAGATTGGACTACGTTTAGATAGATAATAAAACAGTATATGTACACTGATTTTAATAAGTAATGCAATTAATGAAAATAATGAATAAACTCATTCTGCATTAACGGTATATGTGCACTAAAAGTTGATAGCACATGCTCGTTTTATTCCTCTTATGCTTCACACGTGCTCGTAAAATAATTTTATGAATTTATTTAGTAATATAGTACTTAAAATATTTGAAGTGAAATTTATTAATATTATTGATAAAATAAATTTATTAATATTATTGATAAAAAAATTATTAATATTATTGATAAAAATGTATTACAAAGATTTCTATCTATAGGATGTATGCTAATTCTTGAAAATAATGTTTGTAATACATTTTTATCCATAATATTAATAAATTTTTTTAATCAATAATATTAAAAACAGTATGTGTACACTAATTCTAATAAGTAATTCAATTAATGAATAAAATTATTATACATTAACGGTATATGTGCACTAAAAGTTGATATTTCGTACTCGTTTATACCGCACAACTAAAACTATATGACAAAGTTATGCACATGTGACGTTTATGTGTCATCTTCACACGAACATTCCCTCTAATGCGACGTCCTACGTGTCATCATCGCACAGAAAAGACCCAACTTTTATATGATACGTATACATATGTATCTCATTTTGAAGAGTTCTTCAAATCTAATCCAACGGAGTCAGATTTATAATTTTTTGACATACTTAATTAAAGTTATTTTATTTTGTAGTTTGGAAATATGCTAATAAATACGTAATTAAGTCAACTAATGATAAGATATTAATGGTGGATGATGTGTTATGCTACGTGGCAACCTTGTGCTTATGTGTCGACTTACGTGTCAACCTCACATAACGTGGCTCGCCTACGTGGCGTCCCACATGTCGGCCTCACACGAACCCAATTATAATATATATATATATATATATATATATATATATAGGATCCATTCACAATTGCGCAACCCATTCCCCTAACCGTTAACTAAGGTTTGATGTTATTCTTTGTCTCATTATCACAACTAGTAGTATTACTTTGAGGTGTCATTCACATGGTAGTAATGGTGATTATCGTGTAATGACTTATTTTATACGGTTAAGGTGGGTAAAAGTAAAGAAAGAAAGAAGAGAGATGGGAAAAACGAGATTGATTACAACATATATAATCGTTTACATGAGTCAAAGTTGACAATGGTAATTACATTGGATGATGTAATCAATCACTCTCTTAGTTTACGCAAATTCTTACCTACTCTCAGGTTTAGGTATACCGTGGCCCATTAGTTAACAAAGCCCAATTTTTTTTTTACTTTAAAAGCTCAACCTTTAAATCAAATAAGCCTTGGATATAGCTACTTCTTAGACTATATTTGAATTGCGGGTCAGTTTAGGTTGCAATCAAGATATTTATTTTTTCATTTTTTTTATCAGAAAATTTATTTTTTCAATTTTAAACACACTAGTAATAATTGAATATATGCTAAATGTCATAATATTTTATTTAAAGGAACTTTATTTCAAAGTCAATCTAATTTAAGTTAAACTATTAAAATTTGCCATATATTGATATCATTTATACAGATGGGACACAATAGTGAAAGTAAACAAAAAAAGGGAAATAGGCCAATAGGGCACGCACAAGTTTGGTAATTAGGTGGCATCCGGGGGGCGTCGGATAATGACTGATAATGACTTATCTACACCTGCATCCACCACGCTTCTCCTATATTGCCTCACTACTCGTTGCGAGTAAAAATACCTAGATTCACCCCCAATTTAAGTGGATTTCTACCACTCGCTTAATAATTAATTATTGATCATTTACTCACCACTAACTCGTTTTGGGTTGAGAAAGATTATAAGAGCAAAAACCAATATTGAAAATTAAACACAATTTGGAATTATAACATCCCTAGTTATTAACTCACACAAATTAGAGGGGTCGATATGTAGTTAATATGGGGCAAGTACAAAGCCATATCCACACCCTTTTCACTACCACCGTACCACGTGATAAGTAATAAAACCCATACAAGATCCATCGCCGCAACACTCACCTAATCCCCCTCCATACTTGCTTTACCTACGTGTTAGAGACGTTCACATGTACCCGTCCCACTATCATCCCTAATTAAGGAGTTTGAATTTAAAAATAGGATGGACCGGTTTGTTACAAAAGATTAGAACCAGTTTTCCGGTTCTCTAAAGTCCCACACCGCCTTCCTCTTACTCCAACCGCTATACCCTCCTATATAAACAGCCTTACCCTCCCCCCCCCCATCGCACCCCCTTTTCATTCTTCTTCTCCCTTCTCTCTCTCTCTCTCTCTCTCTCTCTCTCTCTCTCTCTCTCTCTTCCCTCCCGAAATTCACATCTTCGAAACTCAAAAAAATTTGTAACAGCAGACAATTTCATAAACCCCTAACACTGAAAACAAAAAAGAACAAATACTGTTTAAAGAAGAACACATTTCTTGCAAAGATTTCAACTGGGTGTTTGCGAAAACCCTAAAAATTGGCAACCCTCAAAGCGCAAGAAAATCTGAAGAACTTACAATTAGAGGAGAGAGAAAATGAACACGGGGGAGTATGAGTACGAGAATGAGCATTATAACGAGTCAATGATGATAGAGGATGACGAAGATGAAGAAGAGATCACCCAAGAGGATGCTTGGGCTGTGATTAGTGCTTATTTTGAAGAAAAGGGTTTGGTGAGGCAACAGCTTGATTCTTTTGATGAGTTTATTCAGAATACTATGCAGGAAATTGTTGATGAGAGTGCCGATATCGAGATTCGGCCCGAGTCGCAGCATAATCCTGGGCACCAGTCTGATTTTGCTGAGGTGGGGAGCTGTTTTTATTGATTTGGAATATATATTGTATGTTGGCAATGCGAATTTGGAGCTTTATTGAGCTTGTGATTGTGGAATTTGTATTTTAAATAGCTTAGTGTTTGGTGTTTTGAGGTAACTGAATGTGGGATCTGCATTATGTGAGATAACTGTAAATTGGGTTTTCTGTTGGAAGGAGATAAAACAATATGGGAAGTTTAACTGGTTTTGCTAATTTGATTTGGTAATTGGAAAATTGCTAATTTTGAGTAAGACTGGGTGTGAACTGGGAACAAGAGTGTGTAAGGGGGTATTTAGTTTAGACTGAGGGATTTGCATCATCTAAGATAATTGTGAAGTGGTTTTCTGTTAGTAGGAGAAAAACCATAACCAATATGGGGTAGTTCAAAATTTTGAGCTAAGTGTTGGACTTGTTTGTTGCAACATTGCGAATAGAGTGTGCAAGAGGTGTTCTATCTACCTGTAAAAGTAATTTTGGGATGGCAATGTTGCTTATGCTGTTGGTAGATGAGTTTGTTGTAAGTGCAACAGTTCAGTCATAACTAGGCTCTGAATATGAAGTAAGAAAGAGCTAGAGTTATAACTAGGCTTATGCTTTGGATCTAAAGCCTACTAACTTATTAGCTTATTGTAATCTATGCTCAGTGCCGTTTCTAGTCTGTTGATTAAGAGGAGAGGCTTCAAATAAAAATGGGAGTAGCTGGTTAGGATAGCAGTGTTCATATATGTTATATCATCAAATCCATTAGAGATTATGGTTCAAGAGCTTATAATTTTTTTGTTTGAGTGCTACTGGAAGCCTAAACTAGAACTCGGCATTATCATTAGCAATTTTAATAATTGTTCCGGCATGATACCTTGTTGAAAAATTGGTTGTGTACTCGTCATTTTCATGTTATTGTTTATTTTCTCAAATGCAAAGTATTTTCTTCTGAGGGCTGGGGGGGGGGGAGCAGGGGAGATACCTGTGATACAACTGTACATGATATTGTGAAATTCTAGAGAATGCAATATTTAGAAGTTGAACTAAGGGTTCTTTTTTCCAATAATGGTCAAGATTGACGCAGTATTAACCTCCCTACCGATGAGTCTGAAGATGATCCCCATGTCTTTTGCTAGGATTTCCTAAATGCTTTTACAAGAGGTGCACAGTTCAGGTGCTATAGAAGTTTAATGGATGTTTCCTCAGTCTTAACATCTAGGCCCTGTACTGTTGATAGGTAGAATTGCTGTGTCACTGTGTCTTTTATTAACTTTTGGGCTCAGAAGTTGCATCAACCTAAACTAAAAGGAGCATTACGTAAATCTGGGTTTGAAATATCAGTTATAGTTATGGGTGTCTGTAATGGCATCATTATGCACCATGCATTAATAATGGTTGATATTATTGCAGACAATATATAAGATAAAGTTTGGTCAAATATACTTGAGTAAGCCGATGATGACCGAATCAGATGGTGAGACTGCAACTTTGTTTCCTAAAGCAGCCAGATTGAGGAACCTGACATACTCGGCACCTTTGTATGTTGATGTCACAAAGAGAGTAATAAAGAAAGGGCATGATGGTGAGGAAGTCACTGAAACTCAGGATCTTCCCAAGGTTTTTATTGGAAAGGTACTTTTTGGGATTTTGAATCTGTTTATTGATGTAATTCCTTACAATATAATGAAGTGCATTTGGTGAATTGATACCCTTTGTTGATTAGGTTCCTATTATGCTTCGTTCAAGTTACTGCACGTTGTATCAGAATTCAGAGAAGGATCTTACAGAGCTTGGGGAGTGCCCTTATGATCAAGGTGGGTACTTCATCATCAATGGGAGTGAGAAGGTGCTTATCGCTCAGGAAAAGATGAGCACAAATCATGTGTATGTGTTTAAGAGGAGGCAGCCAAACAAGTATGCCTATGTGGCTGAAGTTCGGTCCATGGCTGAGTCCCAGAACAGGCCTCCCAGTACCATGTTTGTACGGATGCTCTCTAGGGCTGGTGCCAAAGGGGTAAGAACCTATATGCAGTCTTTTGGAGTTTTTGTTTTTGAAGCCACTATTTTGATCATTCTGATTTTTTCTTTTTCTTTTTTAACTGCAGGGTTCTTCAGGGCAATACATTCGTGCTACATTGCCTTACATAAAAACAGAAATTCCTATAATAATTGTTTTTCGAGCATTAGGTTTCGTTGCAGACAAAGATATATTAGAGCATATCTGCTATGACTTCTCTGATACTCAGATGATGGAGCTACTTCGTCCTTCATTGGAAGAGGCATTTGTGATTCAGAATCAGCAAGTTGCACTCGACTACATAGGAAAAAGAGGAGCTACAGTTGGTGTCACAAGAGAAAAGAGGATCAAATATGCGAAGGACATTCTCCAGAGGGAAATGCTTCCGCATGTTGGTGTTGGTGAATATTGTGAGACTAAGAAAGCTTACTATTTTGGGTACATAATTCATCGGCTTCTATTATGTGCAATAGGTCGAAGGCCTGAGGATGACAGGGATCATTACGGCAATAAACGACTGGATCTTGCTGGTCCTTTACTTGGAGGTCTATTTAGAATGTTATTTAGAAAGTTGACTAGGGATGTGAGAGGCTATGTTCAAAAGTGTGTTGACTCAGGCAAAGATCTTAATCTTAGTTTTGCTATCAAAGCTAAGACAATTACTAGTGGGCTCAAGTACTCTCTTGCAACTGGAAATTGGGGCCAAGCTAATGCTGCGGGTACAAGAGCTGGTGTTTCGCAGGTGCTGAATCGTCTTACCTATGCCTCCACCTTGTCACACTTGCGAAGGTTAAATTCTCCCATTGGACGTGAAGGGAAGTTGGCTAAACCTAGGCAGTTGCATAATTCACAATGGGGAATGATGTGTCCTGCTGAAACGCCTGAAGGACAAGCCTGTGGGCTAGTGAAAAATCTTGCATTGATGGTTTATATAACTGTCGGTTCTGCTGCGTATCCTATACTAGAGTTTTTGGAGGAGTGGAGTACAGAGAACTTTGAGGAAATTTCTCCTGCTGTGATTCCTCAAGCTACCAAGATTTTTGTGAATGGCTGCTGGGTTGGTATTCATCGGGATCCTGATTTATTAGTCAAGACGTTGAGACAGCTAAGAAGAAGGGTACGTGTACTCATTTAAATAACATGACCTCGCAAGCCTTTATCTGCTATGCAGATAATGATTGCAGTGTGTGATATATGGTTGCACTCTATATATTTGTATTGGTCCTGGCAATCTTGATTGTGATTTTGCATAACTTGCTAAAAGGTTTTGCAACTAATTGTGGTGGTCTGTTGCTGTTGCCAACCATGCATGGTCTCTCACAACTTATGTAATGTTCCAAATCTTCCAATAAAATTTGTGAAGAGATATCCTATAATTCTTGGGAGTTTTTTTTTTCCTTTTCTTGAAATCATTTCCATAATATCCTTTTAAAAGATATAACGCTTGTCTAATTTATATTAACCATACCCAGGTTGATGTCAATACTGAAGTTGGCGTCGTTCGTGATATTCGCCTGAAAGAATTGCGAATATATACAGATTATGGTCGCTGCAGTCGTCCATTGTTTATTGTTGAGAAGCAAAGGCTTCTTATTAAGAAGAAGGATATCCGGGCATTACAGCAAAGGGTATGCTTGACAGTTTAATCACCTGATTTGTTGCTTAAGAATTTTCTTCTTTGTTGATTTTTGTATCTTACTCTTGTTTGATCTCCTTCCAGGAGTCCCCGGATGATGGTGGGTGGCATGATCTTGTGGCGAAGGGTTACATAGAATACATTGACACAGAAGAAGAGGAGACCACTATGATTTCCATGACTATTAATGTGAGTATGTTCGGGATTATATCCCCCCCCCCCCTGTATCTAGTATTTTGTGTCTGGGGTTGTGGTGCTTTCAAAATCTAATATTTGATAACCTTTCTTCCAGGATCTTGTGAGTGCAAGGATAAACCCAGAGGAGGCATATTCAGAGACATACACTCACTGTGAAATCCATCCATCTTTGATATTGGGTGTTTGTGCTTCCATTATTCCATTCCCTGATCATAACCAGGTGTATTTATACTTCTGATGAATGTTTATTATGATAAGCTATATGATGCTTTAATTCTAACTTCTTCGTGTCTTTTCCAGTCCCCACGTAATACATACCAGTCAGCTATGGGGAAGCAAGCCATGGGAATTTATGTCACGAACTACCAGTTCAGAATGGTATTTAGTCTGTGCTTCCTGGTGTTGCTAAAGATGATTATCTGGGATTTGATCTATGTTGTGGCTGATATTCTTTCTTCTTACTTTTTTCATTTCCTTAGGATACGCTGGCCTATGTGCTGTACTATCCCCAAAAGCCTCTTGTTACGACACGGGCCATGGAGCACTTGCATTTTAGACAGCTTCCTGCTGGCATTGTAAGTATCTCTGAACAAAGTTTTGATGAACCTTTTATGTTGTACGAACTCTTTAGTTACATGATTTTTGTGCCTCATTCTACCCAGAATGCTATTGTTGCCATTGCCTGCTATTCTGGTTATAACCAAGAAGATTCTGTCATCATGAATCAATCTTCAATTGACCGTGGTTTCTTTCGATCTCTATTCTTCCGCTCCTACAGGTGAGTAAATATGAGTTTCTTGTAATTGCATTCCTAGCTTGTGCTACCTTTTCTGTTATGGTAGGTGCTCAATTGTTTGTACTTTTGTAGGGATGAGGAGAAAAAGATGGGAACGCTTGTCAAGGAAGATTTTGGACGTCCCGACAGATCTAATACAATGGTAAGTGCTATCGTGATAGAAGCTGGATTAAAAATCTGTGCTACATTTTGTTGGTTTTATTGATTTATAATATAAAATGTTATTTTGTAGGGCATGCGACATGGATCTTATGACAAATTGGATGATGATGGGCTTGCACCTCCTGTGAGTATATACTGTTGCTTATCTACCTTCACTGCTTCAATAAATTAAGGGGGCTCTTGGTCAAACATATGGATTTTGTATCTAAAATCTTTGATATATTGCAGGGTACAAGAGTTTCAGGTGAGGATGTTATTATTGGGAAGACTACTCCACTTGCTCAGGAGGATGCTCAGGGACCAGCTTCTCGTTACACACGGCGTGACCATAGTATAAGCCTGCGTCACAGTGAGACAGGAATTGTGGATCAGGTGTGGGCTTTGACTTGCCTAGTGTTCCTCTTCTGCAATCTAAATGTTGTCTTTCTATCTGATTCTTAGTACTTGTTTGGATTTTGTAGGTTTTACTGACAACAAATGCCGATGGATTGAGATTTGTCAAAGTTAGAGTGAGATCTGTTCGAATTCCTCAGATTGGGGACAAGTTCAGCAGTAGGCATGGTCAAAAGGGAACAGTTGGCATGACTTATACTCAGGAGGACATGCCATGGACTGTGGAAGGAATCACTCCTGATATTATTGTGAATCCACATGCTATTCCATCACGTATGACAATTGGTCAGCTTATTGAGTGTATCATGGGCAAGGTTGCAGCTCATGTGGGGAAGGAAGGAGATGCTACACCTTTTACTGATGTCACTGTAAGTCATATTTAAGCTAGGTTTCCACCATTACTGCTGTCACAGATACATTATGCCTTTCACAATTGATTGTTGAAATGATGATGAGCAAAGTTACATCCTTCTCATGAACTCCTCGAGGAAATAAGTGTTAACCCATCTGTCATAAAATAGCCTTCTCATTTTTAAGTTGCATACCAAAGAATGGTATAGGTCAATTCTTGTGGAGGGAGATGGATATTCATCTTTGACATTTTGAAGTGAAAGGGGATATAAAAAAATTTCAGGATGGTGATATTATGGAAAATAATTTTTTTTTTCCGGATGGTGATATTATGGAAAATAGAAACAGACAAGGGAAATTGCCAAGAAAAGTTCTTTTTTTTGTTAAAAAAAATGGAGATTTGACAATACTTGTTCTCAATCTTCCTTGGGGTGTAAATTTTTTTTTAAATCTTTTGCTTGTTTGTTTCCCCCCTCCGCCCTCCTGTTTAAGAGTTTATTTGAATGCTTTTTTGTTTCTGAGAGTTTAATTAAATTGTTAATTGAGCTGCATCGTATTGGTTTGAAAGGTGGACAATATCAGCAAGGCTCTGCACAAATGTGGGTATCAAATGCGTGGGTTTGAGACTATGTACAACGGTCATACAGGAAGAAAACTCACTGCAATGATATTCCTGGGACCAACTTACTACCAGAGATTGAAGCATATGGTTGATGACAAGATCCATTCTCGTGGACGTGGCCCTGTGCAGATTCTCACAAGGCAGCCTGCTGAGGGACGATCTCGTGATGGTGGTCTTCGATTCGGAGAGATGGAGCGAGACTGTATGATTGCTCATGGTGCTGCGCACTTTCTTAAAGAAAGGCTTTTTGACCAAAGTGATGCATACAGAGTTCATGTCTGTGAACGTTGTGGGTTGATTGCTATTGCAAACCTCAAGAAGAATTCCTTTGAATGCAGAGGTTGCAAGAATAAGACAGACATTGTTCAGGTCAGTTTCTTTCTTTGGGAATTTTCTCCTCCCCACCACATGTCCTTGAATTGTCTTTCTGCCGCTCCCTATTCGTATATGATTGTGCAAGTAACGTGGCATTTATCGGCTTTTGCAGGTTCACATTCCGTATGCATGTAAGCTACTGTTCCAAGAGCTTATGTCGATGGCAATAGCACCAAGAATGTTCACAAAAGATGTGAATAAGGTTAAAGATCAGAAAAAGAAGGGAGCATGAGGTAATTTTACCCTGGGAAACATGATCTTAGATGTCTCATGAGCCGAAGCTTGTGATATTGGTGTCTTGAAAAGCACTAAAGCTTTGTTCTCTGTTTTAACAGAAGAATGGCAATAGCATGATCATCACTTCCGTAAGCAAAGTCAGGATTCTGGTTGACAAGATCACCACAACTGCTGTGGTTGTGATTCTGAGGGCTTTGCATGTTATGAAGATAAAAAATGAGGTGACTGGGGTTCGATCATGTTTTAGTCGCGACAGTTCCCATACACCTTACGTGATGGGTTAAATTTTTTATTAGTTGCGGTTAGATTCGTGAAAAGAGAAGGGCGAAAAGCAAAAGAGAGGTCTAAAGCATTCTGTCAAGGGTATAGTTTCTAAGTTTGCTTTATAGTAACAGGTTAGTAGTTTTGCCAAATTTTCTGGTCAATGTAAGAAAAGAACTGTGCAATATCATGATAGTCAGCTGAGATTGGCGCAATGCTTGTTTCTTGTATAATTTGATTTCCATGTATTTGTTGAAACATATGGCCAGGAAGGGCAATTCATAGGGTTAAATGAAGCTACTATTGCATTTTTGGCTACAAAAAATCTGAAACAGAGTTGCAGTATTCTTAGAATCGAGAATTTTTGCTATGTTTACAGGAGTAAGTATATTAGTACTACTAAAATGTCCAGCATGGTGCCATGTTGATAGAAGTTACGATTTCCGATTTATCGATTGGTCGCTTGATTATACCATTGAAGTCTCCCTCTCTTGGCTGGTTGATGTATGAAATATGAAGAAATACTTACTGAACACACATCCACGTACATTGATATGAACGGCAAATTTTTATGTATACTCGGATTTATGTAGCACAATATACTACACTTAGCCTATATTTTCATTTAGGTCAACTTCAACATTACCAATGATGTGATATCTATGAGCACATCAAGCACCATATACGCGAGTGTATATTTTACCCATTAGATATGAATTATGAATATATTAGATAGAAAATGTTAACTTCTTCCTGTCCTCGCACGTAAAACATAAATACGTGAAAAAGTTTAAAATGGTTTTCAACCTTAGATTATATTACATCTAATGGTCCAATTGTAAAAATGTAAAATTATCCAAGGATATTCTAATAATTCAAATTATATCACTTGTAATGGGACATAAAATCCGCCTTTCTTCGCACTAAGGAGTTTTTGTACTACTATGTTTTATATCCTGTCCAACTTTTCTACTCACGATTATGATGTACTTAGGATAGAAAATGATACATATAATGAGAGAGAATTCGGATCGCTTTTCAAGCCATAAAACCTCATATAAGGCAAACTAATAAGTAATATAGAGCAAACTTGTGATATGTTACCAATTTGTTAAGTTTTTGACTTTTGACTTGTAAAAATAATACTTTAGGTACAAAAATTTCTCGTATATAGTTGCCAAATTTTGAACCTTTTTCTCATTCCGTTTAAAGTTTAAAACACCTCTAGGGGGAGAATAGAATTCGGGGAATCGGGGGAAACCAAGGAAAATTTTCGTGTTTCGCTTTCAATTTGAAGGGATGAGTGAAGCAGTGCCAGAGATGACAGAAGCAGCTCATGACCCTAAATCATCACCGAAACACGAAGAAGAAAACGAGCCATTACAGCAACAAGTACAAGTGAATAAAGAAGAAGATGAACACCAAAATCAACAAGAAGAAGAAGTGGAGAAGAAAGAAGAAGAAGATGATGATGAACAGCAAAATCTGGAAGAAGCAGTAGAAGAAGATGAACAGCAGCAAAATCAAGAACAACTAGGAGTGAAAAGGGAAGAACTTGAACATCAAAAACACAAAGATGATGATGATGATGAATGCCAAGATGAGGAAGAACAAATTCGGAAACAAGAAGAGGAAGTGAAGAAGGAAGTAGATGATGAACTACCAAATCAGACAGTAGAAATCGAAGAACATGAACAAATTCAGAAATTGGAAATAGAAGTTGAAGAACAACAACAAAATCAGAAATTGGAAGTAGAAGTTGAACAAGAACAACAACAAAATCAGGAACAAAATCTAGATGAAGAGCAGCAACTAAATCACAAATTGGAAGTAGAAGGTGAAAAAGAAGAACAAAGTCAGGAACAAGTTGGGGTCGAAGAAGAAGAACAACAACTAAATTGGAAACCAGATGTCGAAGAACAATGCCAAAATCAGAAACACGAAGAAGAAGACGGCGAACATCAACAACAAAATCTGAAACCTGAAGTCCAAGTAGAGCAACAAAATGAGAAACAAGAATTCGAAATTGAAGAACAAAATCATAAACTAGATGAAGTAGAGCAACAAATTGAGAAATGCGAAGTAGTAGAAATTGAGCAGCAAAATCAACAATCAGAAATTGAAGAACAACAGCAAAATCAGCATTCAGAAGTCGAAGAACAACAACAACAACAGAATCAAAAAGAAGAAATCGAAGAGGAGCAACAAATTCGGAAACAAGTAGTCGAAGTTGAGCAACAAAATCAGAAACAAGAAATCCAAAACGAAGAACAAAATGAGAAACAAGAAGACAAATTAGAGCAAGAAAATCAGAAACCAGAAGTTGAAGTCGAAGATGAAAGTCAAAATAAGAAACCAAAAGTCGAAGAAGAAGAACAACAACAACAACAAAATCAGGAACAACAACAACAACAAGAAATCAAGGTTAAAGACGAACAAGTAAAAATCGAAGAAGAAGATGAAGAAGAGAAACAGCAAAAACCGGCCGAAAAAGAAGAAGAGAAAGAGGAAGAATCATCTGCAGTGAAAGAGGAGAGAGAAAATGAGGAAGAAGAAGCAGAAGGGCCTCCGCCCGGTTGGGAATCACTACCGCCCGTTAACCCGCCTCCTCCACCCGCACCCGCACCTGCACCCGCACCCGCACCCGCACCCGCACCCGCACCCGCACCCGCACCCGGTTAGTTTTCCTCTCCCAATTTTTTAAAAACCTAAAAGCCAAAAACCGGTTAGTTTTCCTCTCCTCATTTTCTTGTAATGGGCTTAATTAAAAATCTAAAAGCAATAAAACAATGCGGTGAGCGTGGATCGAACACGCGACCTTCAGATCTTCAGTCTGACGCTCTCCCAACTGAGCTATCCCCGCTTACATGCTTTTCATCTCTGATCATCTCTTTCTACCCATACAATTTTCTTCATTGTAAACTGTATTGCATTGGTATTGCATTGTTTAAACCAATGCTTAAGTCCACAGAGAGTTCGCAATGCTTAAACCAATGCTTTCCTTGAATCTTACTACTACTACTTCACAGCCTTAAATCTTTTTTCAGTTTGGATCCATTTATATGTAATTGTGCAATGTTTGAAATAGTTTACTTGCTTAGCTGGTAGAGTTTTGAGCTTTTGTACCAAAAAGGACTTGATTATGAGACACTGGGATTTTTAATCTGTCCAGTTTTAAGTTTTAACTACCATCCGTTATGTAGAAAGACCAATTGGTGCATGTCTGTTTGGTAGATGACTTTTGTTCAGTATTTGGAAAGAGGGACCTTTATTATGCAAATCCCACCGTTAAGTTTTTCTTAGCGAATGGTGGTGTTGATGATGATGAGAAGATTGTTCTGTTGTATGGTTGAAGGATTTTTGCCAATATTGTGCTCTCTAAGAAAATGGTGATCTTCTTGCTAGATCCTTTAGGGGGCTCTGAGATGAACTGGAATGACCGAGTTGTTGATCTTCACTATCCTTTGTTTGTTTCTGCGTAAAATTCAAGTAGTTCGCTGGAAAATAGTTGTGGGAAGTGCTGATTAGAGAAAAACGAAACTTTAGTTGTTTGAGATTAATTTGTCAACCCAAAACATACTAAGCCTCGAATCAAAGGAATGAGCAGCCTGGGGTAAGCTACCATTTGCAGAGTTATTCTGATCTTGGTCGGAACTGAGTATCTTGAAGCCACCCATTGTGTTATGCTTCCTGAAATTAGCTTCAAGTGTGTTGACAGCAGAAATATTAAACAATGATTTAGTTCTAAGTTCTAACTACTGATCATTTGAGCGAACTGAAATGTTCTCATGCACTGGAAAGTTCATCAAATTGGGTGGTTTGTTAAAAGGGGGGAGGGAGGAACTCAGATGCTTTTCAACAGAAGATCCTGTGGTTTGACTGCCGGCACTTACTAGATTTAGCCTTCGGAACTTGATTATTTTTCGGGGTAAGAAGCTAGAGGCAGAGCAGGTTATTGCTATGGTCATTTCTATTTAGAAGCTTTACTAGTGCTGTATGGGAAGCAGCATTATAGTTTTTAGGAGTCGTGTGACAAAATTGGTAAATCTCCCCATTTAAATTGAAGATTTCTTTCTTTGTTTCTTTTGAGGGCGATGGTTGGAGTTCGAGCCTTCTAGGCATGTTTCGAACAGTATTGTTAACCAATTGGACAAGCACCAATGGCAGCAACGTGCTATATAGGTTCTTAATCCTCTCTGTGCCCATTAAGTGCTGTATTTCTCTTGTTCTGCCATTTGTCTGGCTAGACCCTTTTGCGGAAATATCCTCTCCTTGAATGGTTGGCTCGGTAGACCCTACTGTGATGGTTCTGAATGATTTTTCTGCCACCCTTCTGTTTGATGATTGAAAAATGGTATTAGTAGCATTTCATTCTAGTTTGAAATTGGTTTCTGCACCATCTACAAGCAAAAGACTACATTGTTAGTCTCATATTTCCAATTGTTGAATACTAATTAGGAAATGACGAGCTAGTAAATTGTTTTCTCACTTTGCTTCCTTTATGTGGAGAGGTAGTTTAGAGTCTCTAGTGTGCGAAACTCAACCGGCTTCTATATGTATGCATCACATAATGATTAATTCATCCTAGCTCGGAGACGTGAATTCAATCGGTAATGAGAAAACACCAAGAAATCCTGGTCCTGAACTTCAATTCATTTCTTTCTTTCTGGCCACAAAAAGATCTAGTTCTTAATGTGAAATATCATATGCCCATAACCACATGTATGTATCTACTGAAATTGTTTTTTGCTTCTTTCACGTGAAGTTAGGCTTGCACTGTTATGTTTTCTTGTCAAACTTGTGTTGTTTTGGATAACTGACACACACTTCTTCTGTGAGCACTAGCACAAATTCTTGCCTAATCTCATGATTAGGAAGGACCCTAATCTCATCATGGGGTGACATTAAGTGTGCAAGTGGGAGAGGGGGAAGGAGAGAGAGTGGTGAGGAAGGAAAGAGAAAGGAAGAGGAAGGAGAGAAAGAGTACGGAGGTTCCAACTCTTGAGATCATGATTTAACCATTGTTCTTTGGAGTGTATACTATAATCTGTTTGTATGTTCACTGTTGACTAGCATCATGGCATGATTAATACTACCTCCGTTTCTGAAAAATGATAACATTTACTTTTGCACGGTTTCCAATGCAGTACTTTGACCATAAATATTTGTGTTTATGTGAATACATAAACTATAAAAAATAGATTTTCCGAAAGTACTAATTAAAACGGATCCAACGATAGTATTTTTACATTGTAAGTCCTCATATTTTTTCCGAAATTAATGGTCAAAGTTTCTAAAGTTTGACCTTTACAAAGTAAATGTTATCATTTTTCGGAAACGGAGGTAGTACTATGAATTTACTCACCAGAAACTGATATTTTCTTAGTTCAACAATCACGTAAGTTAGATATTGTTTGTTGGCCATTATGCATCACAGTATAGCATGTCAATAGCAACTTATTTTGATGCTATTAGAATCACTGTGAAACTCGGAAGTGTTAGTAAAAAAACAATGCTAATCATTGTATTGTTCTTCCTCTCTTTTCTCCTGTAATGAGATGTTATTGAGGCTGTTCTTATTAGCTGCGCAAACTTTGTGATGCAGAAAAAGGTCAAATGGTTTGTGGTTCTTGCCGTCGTCTTCTTTCTTACCCTCGAGGTTCCAAATATGTGCAATGCTCGTGCTGCCAAATGGTGAACTATGTACTTGAAGGTCCCCTTTCTCACTCAGTCCTCTTATATTTTAGCCAATTAATCCAGATATTGGAGCTAGTTCATGCACAATCTGTGAGAAAATGGTCTGTGCATTTGTGTTGCTTGAACTTAATATTTGTCTGTACAGTAACGCATGTTAGTTTCTCCATTCGTATTGTTCCCAGAGCATCAAGTTGGACAAGTGAAGTGTGGAAATTGTTCAGTGCTGCTTATGTACCCATACGGAGCTCAATCTGTTAGGTGTTGCTCATGCCGCTCTGTCACAGACATAGGAGTATGTAAAACTTGTTCCTTCAATCATATTCGCCATAGAATATTGCCTGGATCTCATACAAAGATAGCAATTAAATTTCAGTTTTCAACAATTATTCAGGTGTTACTGCATATAGATAGAGCCTAGACAAAGTGATTCACCATAGAGAAAATTGGTTCACAAAATCAAGTCAGGCGAAACACGGATTTCTTATGGAAGACATCTAACTTGTACCCTTGTTTGTCCTTGCAATTTTCCTGAAACTTTTGTCAAAGCAAACTTACTACTAGTAATTTGCATATTAATTCTTCGAATTCCCCTTTAATTTATCTCAAAAAGATTGGGCATCAAAGAGGTTATAGAAATATTAGTTGAAACGTCACCTAATTAAGAGCTGTCCTATCATGGTAATATCATGAAAACTGCATTTTCTGCATGGCCAACTGATTACTCTGGTATTCATCCTCACATTTTGACCATATCATTCGTTGTTTTGTGTATTTGCAGGAGCATAACAAGCGCCCTCCCTTGTCCGTACAGCAGAGCCAAGCCCGACGACCTTTTAATGTTCCTCATTGAAGGAGCACTGCAGCTGTATTTTCAGCTACTTAAGAGTTGAGACATAATTAATGTATGCAAGTAGCAAACCAAGTAGCAATCTTTGGCATGATAGCAGTGGCAAAATTTTGTTCATGCTCATATTTAAGATTCATTTTTACACCGGTGTCAATCTCACCGTTTTTTTCAGATAATGTAACCATCTGTGGATGTGAATTGTTCCCAATCTTAGTTTATTAAACTGTACTTTGACATTAAGGTGGTTTAATTTTGGATTTTGTAATAGTGACCCATTAATCCCAATTGCAAATTAACCAATTGATTTCACACTTCTTACTGCTTTATGGTATTTTGGAGTAGATGGGGCGGAAATTATGCAAATACAGCACGTTCAACCTGTAGTTTGTTTACCAATAGCTTGTATATAGCATAATTGCTCGGAAGTTGAGCAATACATCTGACTAATTCATCAGTGTTCAGCCACGAAATGTGTATACGAGGGCATGCCTGAAGGACACTAATAAATGGCTATACAATTATATCGCGATTTATAGTAAGCTTTTTTGCAATAACACAGGTGAAGCTCGGATCCAAAGTCATACTACTCTCTTCAGTCATCACTTGGAAATTCCTCATCTGAAGCAGTTTCCAGAAATGATCCTAGTGTCTTCCTCAGAAGGCTGAATGTTCTGTCATCCTGTGCCATAACAGAGAAGATTAGAATTTCTGAGCGAGCTTGTATAAGCTAAACATAACAGATCGTTGTTTGGGCAGCTTAAATGAGCCATCATTTCAGTCGTACAAACAGACTGTTGGACACACACCACAACACTTGAGAGAGATTGATAGAAATTATGGGTTACCTGTTTCTTCTTCTTCAAGGATTCCTCCAACTCAGCAATCTTATCAGCACATGCCTTCTCTTTCTCTTGTAATATGGTCTTCTCCTTCTTCCCTGAAATCAAACAAAACAATAATGTCTTCTCTTGTGAGACACTGGAAGTTTGGAATCATGAGATTTCAAGTGTCTTCATTGCTCACTTTGTTGTTCGTATCGCGTGAAGAGCCTTTCCTTTTCTTCTTCAAATTTGGAAATGGTATCTGTCAAGAACAGGGCTAAGGTTACCAATACTAAGCCATAAAGATTGTAAATTGCCTGTTCAAACTCTGAGGTCAATTCAATGGCAAACAACCATATAAGGTGCCAATGTGCAACGCCAACACAAGTTATGAACATAGAAGATATTGCATAATTCCAATCAAACAAAAGAAGCAAAACGTTCTATCATACTGCAAAAATTAAGTAAGAGAAACTAGGAATGTTGTCAGATTGCCTGTCCTCTGCAAGAGTTTCAAGCAGGCAACATTTGACAACAAAGGAGATGTATGGTATAAATCAGAAATAAGACGCAGAGTTACCAAAACAAGGCTCTTTTCCCAACAGCTCCGAACCAATATCTTTGAAATTAGAATTAACAACCAATACTGCAATAGGACCCAACAAAGAGATACCTTAAATTAACAAAGATATCTGTGCGAAGACCTGATCAACTCTACTTTGCAGCCATTCAATATGAATCAAGAACTCATTTCCATTTTTGATAACTTGCATCGTCAGTCATCATGAACACTATGATCCTGACTTCCATTTAGCTGTTTTCCTTAAAGCAGTATGACTAGGCTACACACATTTTGTAATACAATACCACAAATACACAGAGCAGAACCCAAAATTTATAAACCTACAAGAAACCATGGACTACCTTTCAGTGCCTGCAGATGTGTTGCTTTCTCTTTGCCAAATTTCTCATAGACTGCTTGGAACTTGGCAGTCTCCTCCTTTAGTGCACTTTCACACTGCCAAAAGGATATAATAACTCAATTGGATTAATGCTTCCTTGTAATGAGCTTATGTAGAGCACAAAGTGTGTCTGTGTTTATCGGCCAAACCTCTTTTGATCTCTTTGACAATGCTTTGGCAAAAGTTTGCCTGAGAATGAATGAATGTGAAACCATCAGATAGCTTTCCTCAACTGAGTAAATTGAGCATAAAGCCATAAATCAGAGAAGCAGAAATGATCCCATAATGTCTTCCGAAATAAGGAAATCGTGCAAATTTCTACCTGTCCTTTTCAATCTTTGTCTTCAACTCCTCTAGTGTAGATCGAATCTCTGCAGACACACTGAACAAATCAAATATTTAGCACCAGACCTCATCATATCAGCAAGCGTGAAATAATGTCATGCATAAAGAATGCTGATCAAAATTTTCTGAGAGCATCAGGCAGTGATACTAGAGTAATGATGATCTATGTTACTCGTACTCTTCAGTCCAGGCCAATACGCGTGGTTGATTGAGTCGTTGAGAATTTCGTCAAACCTTTTCAGATTCAAACTCATACTAAATCCATTGTTCCCAATCCTAGTTTGAGCAGCATAAATGATGACTTGCCTATATTTTTAGAACCATCACTTCTTAAGTTTTAGATTCTAAATAAATCACTGCAGTATTCAGTACTCTTTCCAAGGTGGCCTTAGCTAAGGAAGCAAAACCACTAAACCAGAACCTCAAACCATCGCTTAGCTGCTATGGATTTGAGAAACCATACATAACAAAGCTTAGAATATGAAGTACAAAATTCAGCTACTTCTGAAAGTAAATTACAATTGAATTTCAGTATGCTATTTTACTGTTCAACATCCGTGAGAAAAGTGACGCAGACATTTCTGTAGACAATGTAATGCATAATCAGGAAATTCAAAGATCTTTTCACCACAACTTCCAAAAATTAATTTCATCCATTTGATACTCCTAAATCGACTGAAATTTAGGAGCTAAAATCGAACAATGAAATTAAATCAAGCCAAAATTCAAACATCAGAAATCAACATTTCCAAATATATCTCATTCGCAGTGTAAAAGTATGTGTTTACTTCGATAGGTAAAAGTAAGTGGAAAAATGACCTAGAAATGGTTTCTTCCTTCTTGTTCTGGTCATCCTTATGAGCTTTCTCTCTGATCTGCTGTAGCGCTGAAACAATACCTTTGATTTCGCTGAAATTAGTCCAAAAAAACAAAAATTAAAATCAGAATTTCATAAAATTACCAGAAATTTCACGAAAACATCAACGAAAACGAATTTATAAGCAATTGTGAAGAGACAGAAAGATTCATGGAGTGAAATTAATTATGGACCTTGAAAGCTCGTTGTCGAAAATGTCTTCGTCTTCGTTATCTCGTTTTCGCTTATCGGATTGTAGACCTTCAGCTTCTGATCTCCTCTTGGCAGTTCCTTTCACTCCTGACATTGCAAATGAACTTCTAGAGAGAGAAAGCTTGAAGAGGATTGCAATGGAGGTTCTGAATTTTTAGAGAGAGAAAGGTTTTGAAAATTTTCAGGTTACCCGCGTTAGTTATAAAGAGGATTCAAAAGCTTTCTGTGATTTCCATGGGCTTGGAGTTGTGAACATCCTTTCATTGGGTCTGGTAGTTTACCCAATTGATTGGTTAATTGGGCAGCCCGAAAAACGTTTGGGTCGAATTATGACCTTCAAATTAAGTTCCGAATTAGTCAATGCTCCCGCTTGAACTGAAATTTTTTGAGTAGAGTTTTCTTTTTCACTTTGCAATGGAGAAGAGCAGTAAATGTAGATAAAAATGAGTTTCAAATCTACGTTATTGATATTTTGTTATCGGGAATTTACATGCTAAACTTGTTGACAACGTTACTTGAAGGGGTTATTGAGATCAACTTGACTTGTACGTTCAAATGAGGTAAGATCCCTAAATATGTTAGCTAAGTTGTATCCATAAAAAACTAACAGTGAAATTGCGAGAGACAAATTATCTAAATTGCATCTTTATAGTTTATACTAGCAAGCAATTGCAAGTCAAATTGTAAAAACAACATAAAAGGTTGCATAATGTATGCAACTAGCAAATTGTTCTATTTAGGCATTGTTCATCTTATTATTACCATTGAGTTTTAGTTCAAAACACAATAAGTCCAATATTTATTAACTTGTAAATTTGTTTGAGATGATTCATGTTTCATCGTGACGTAAAATCATATTAGTCCAAAATTAAAGAATTTGATTGAAATGTGGCAACGAAAACAAATATGTGGTTTGATTTAGTTCAAGCCAACTAAATGAGTTTTAGCTAAAAGAGTCTATTTTCAACATAGTGTTAGCCAAATGAGTTGATTCGCATGAAATCACTAAAATAGTCCATTTTTTAAGGTGAGATTGATTATCATCTTCCATTGAAATGGATCAGCATATATACTATATAAACTCGTAAAAGAATATTTCGTAGATTTCTTTCGTCGTCTAAATGGGACACATAATTTAATTACGGTTAAAGTTCAAGTGTGGAGCAATAAACTCCTAATTTCCAACATTATCATGTTTCAATTGCCCATTTGTCCGCTCCCAAAGTAGTGCTTCCTATACTTTTTCAAGTGGAAATAGTGCTTGCTAAATGCTAATGCTTGCTTTGCCATGCAAAAAAAATAAATAAATAATATGCTAATGCTTTGCTTGGGTGCGTGTCTCCACGACCACGTCTTCTTCTTAGGTCGTGTTCTCTTCAACAGAACGGAAAGAAACGAAACGAAACGAATTGGAACAGAACGGAACGGAACGGCGTGGCGCGGATAATTCAAAAATATGTGAGACAAAATGAAGTACAGAATGCGGCGCGGAACGCAACGGATTGGACTAAACATAAAGGAATGAAACGAAATGAAATGCAGCATGGAAACGACGAAAAGAATAGGGCCTTAATATTTCTCCTCTCAGCAAGTCTTGTGACCAACTCACACAAAAATAGGGTCACTATTTATTTAGAAATATAAGGGTTATTTATACACTAAATAGTGATATTTGTTTTAATAAAAAGTGACCCATCTCATCAAAAGTTCCGAATAGGGATGTAAATGGATTCATGATCCATGGATACCCACTCCATCCAAACCGAATATATGGATTAAAACCCGATTAAATGGATGATGGAGCGGATGACGGATGGAGCGGATGATGGATGAGATTTCTCATCCGCTAACCCGATCTGCGAATCCATCCATCACCCGTTTAGATATTAAAGTGTAAAAGAATAATATAAAAAAGATATCAAACATATGTTATATTTACATCTTAGTTTAATTTTACTTGTTTTCTAATTTTTATTGTTATTATTTAAACTAAATTGTGTTATTTTTATTGTTAGAAGGTAAAACGATCGTATATGAGTTGAAGTTTTGTTTGACTACTAACAATTTTATTATAGTTGGGTCTATTTATTGTTTTTAGTACATAAACAGTTAAGCACCCGATCCATCCACTAATCCGCGGATGACGAACGGATTGGATATGGATTGGATGGTTCGCGGATGACGGATGGAGCGGATTGATTAGATAGATTTCGCGGATGGAGCGGATGATGCTCCACCCGATCCGAATCCGATCCATTTACATCCCTAGTTCCGAAAATATCATATCCATAAATTTTTTTGTGTTCTTATAACATTGTGTTTTTAGTTTTTGTTTTAGGGGTCATTTTCCCTGTAAACAGAGAGTAATCGTTACTATATAAATACAAAACAAAAGACAAAAAGCAAAAGGGCAAAAGTAAAAGAAAACTACTCGATGATTCGCCCCTTGTTAAAAGGAAGAAGACGGTCCAATTTGGTGAAAACCATCTTAACTGTTATACCTTTTGTTCAATACCCTCTTAACTCTTGCTATTTGTTCAGTATCACCTTTAATGTTACAAACGCCGTGGTAGTCACTCCTTAAGTAAATTTCCGGCCAAATCTCTTAATTTTTTTCCCATTTTACCCTCACGTGTCCCTCATGTGACTTTTAAGTGATTTGACCAAATAATTAAATAAATTAAAAATAAAAATGTAAATAACTAAACTAATTAAACTAAAACAAATGAATTAAATTGAATTCATTTAATTTTCACCCACCCCTCTCTCTCTCTTCGTCCTTCATTTTCGTCCTCTGTAATAGCTTCAATGTCTGTACTCTCTCTCTTTCTCTCTCTCTCGTCATCTCGCTCTCTCTCTGAATGGGTTGAATTGAAGCTTGACATATCTTTCAACTTACAAAATCCTACACCCCTCCTTTAGTCATTCTCCTTTATTTTACCAGTTCATTTTTTTTGCTCATCATCTACCCTTCAATGGAAGAAGTTGCTGGGCAATCTTACCAATATCAAACTAAGACATAATCATGTTCAAATTTTCTTTGTATTCAATATTTACAGTAAATTCAAAAAAAGTAAACTCGTTTTAATGAACATCAACCTACCCATTACAAGAACAACACAACCTTAATAAAATTCAGTCCACCATAGTCATGCTTCGTCAGTATCGTCACTGTGCGGTCAAAAGAGTAGTCAAACCTGATCTTTTAGTGAGCAGCAAATTATTGACGCAGAGGAATTGTTGTTGGGTTGGACTGAAGAAATTCATCCCTGTCGTGATTCGTGAACAAAATGATACTGAACATTGAAATTGTGTGCAACAGCAAATCGATTTGGGCAAGATTTGGTTTTGCCTGATTTTCTTTTCCCCAAGTCCAAGTGGTAATTGAGAAGAGAGAGAATGAATATGTTGGGGTAAGGAAACCTTAAACGACAGTGTTTTGTGAAAATTTTGGGTTTATTTGGTCAAACAATTTAATTACAAATAGATAAATAAAAGCTTGGTCAAATCAGTTTTTAATTATTTGGTCAAATTACTTAAAAGTCACATGAGGAACACGTGAGGGTAAAATGAGAAGAAAATTAAGAGATTTGGCCGGAAATTCATTTAAGAGGTGACTACCATGGCGTTTGTACATTAAAGGTGGTAACTGAACAAATAGCAAGAGTTAAGGGGTACTGAACAAAAGGTGTAACAGTTAAGGTGAACAAAAGGTGTAACAGTTAAGCTGGTTTTCACCAAATTGCGCTTTCAAAATCTTCATATATAATTAACCCCTAATTCCCCTTTTCCGATCACTAATTATCCCTTCAAAACTCTCTCTCTCTCTCCTCGCCGGCGATTCGATTCACTCTTACGATCTTCGCAACCGCCATTGAAGCCTCTATGCTGAAGCTTCTCTTTCGTGTCTCGATTTCAATCCCATTTCTGGTACACAGCTTCTCTCTCTCTCCTCTCTTTGCATGTCTTCCTTTCAAGCTAGGTAATTACTTTTGTTTTGGTGTGTGTGTGTTTATTGTTTCATTTTACTCAAATTTATCAACCCTAAAATCATTAATTTGTGTTCTAATTTGCTAATTTACAAGACATAGAAATGGAGAGAGAGAAAAACTTGTTTCAATTTCATTACTGTACCTACCAACACTACTTTGCATATACTTCATTATACCAATTATTGGGTTTGATATCGTACTTGAGCTCAATATTATGGTTGTTGCCGACATTTTTTTATCTTGGTTGGTCAACGGGAAAATGAGTATAATTATTTTTCTTTAATGGTAGGCAAAACGAAGAAGATGATTATAAGTGGTTTATAGGTCCTTATCATACTCATCAACTTATTTAAACTAGCTCTTATTAACACTTAAATTTTCCAAATCATTTGGTAATTGTTAATTTGTAGTTGCGCCTTTGAAGCCACCTTTTTTTTTTTTTTTTTTTTTTTATTGTTGTTCGCTCAATGTGTTACATCAACCTGTCAATTAGTATCAATTTGCAATTATATATCATGGCAATTGAGAATTTGCCCATTTTAAATGGAGATAGCTTCTCAGTTTCCGTAGGGGTAAGGCTGCGTAAGTGCATACACTCCCCCAAATCTCGCTTAGGCGGAAGCCTCTTTGGAGGTAGTGGGGTAATATTGATGTTGAATTTGCCGATCTTTAGATTTATACTTATTCCTTTCCTTTAAATAGGTTAATCTTCCCGTGTGACCGATCTTGACCTGACTTTGTAGTTGTCACCCAGACTTGCTCGTAGACTGTTGCTAGTGAAAACAGAATGCATATAACATGGAAGTTGTGGTGTCAGGCGTGGTCCATGGTTCGGGATGTTGGCTGTATTAAGTTTTTCAGCTTGCTCATACCCAAAGTTTTGTATTCATAAGGAAAATTTCAATGTACACAGAGAGTCTTTGGTATGAATATCCATATGGACCATATCCATATCATCATCAGTGACACATGGCTGGGATGGTATTGCCACTTGCAGCCATTTAACTTGATCAACTAGGTATAGGATAAGGCTGCTTTGTTGAACAAGTCATTATTTTGATTAAGATGATAGGACCTTAGCCATGATTAGACTAGAGGTGGTTATCACTGCTCCTGTTTCATTCTGAATACTCGCATACGTCTACTTCATGCGTTATATGTGCTTAGTCTTTGGATTATCTGATTATATTTAAGTTACTAAATACAATTATATGTAGGTTTTCTTTTATTATTTGCCTGGAGAGTGGAGGGGGTGGTTGGGCTTGGATTACTTTGCTGACGTGTTTTAATGCTTGGATTATTTGGCTGAGCACTGGTGTTTGCACTAGAATATATGACAAGGGTTAGGTAGGATTTAACTGTGCTTAACAATACTACATGAATAATGTATTTTTCTGGAGATCTCGTCTGAAATGATGAGCTTTATACCAATTTCTTGTCCAGTATTTTTAAATGTATGTCCTATCATCTACTATATATTTGGCATGAATGTGTGTAATGCTGGTTCTTGGCCCTGGAAAAGGGGCATCTCGAGGTTAAGTTTGTTTTATTTTTTTAAAAAAACTGCTACATTGGCAACACTGCAGTGGTTAGAAAATAGCCAAGCTTGCTTTCAACTGCATAATTTCAGTGAACTCTATACCAGCTATTCAAGTTAAAGGCATTGTTTTCTTGTGTCATTCCCTCACCTAGTCCTTCATATCCTGGTCATACAGGGGAACGAGGGTTAGGGGACTAATATATGGCCATCAGGCATCGAGAATTGCGTTGTGGTCACTCCTTCAGTTAAAATATTATTTGCTTGAAAACCTGATGATTTATCATTTGTGGATAGGCTTCATGCCACGAAGTTTAGTTTATCCTGATATTGAGGTACAGATATTTGCATAGACAAATTGAAGATTAAAGCCCTGGAAAAGTGCTGTTATGCATGTCATATGTGGAAGAGTTCCAAAAGAGCATCTGAAGTGTGATAAAGGGTAAAGGTAGTAAACTGCCAAGGAATTCAGCTGGTCCTCTATCAATCCTGCACAATTTTAACATGTGTCGGTCCGTGGGATTTTCCTCTATATTATATTTTTGAACTATTTTTCTTTTCATTTTCCTGGATGTTATCTAAATGAATTAGATTAAGTTAAGATTTCGTGAAGATAATCCAGCTGGATAATGGGCCCTTTGATGTATGTTGTTTTCTAATTCAACTGCATAAAAGTTAAAGCTTGACACGCATTATCAACTGCTCTATGCATGATCAGTTGCTTTGCTTCTATATGCTTTTTCTTATATCCTTGTTGTCATACTATCACAAAATATCAGCACCTAATTGGAACTCATTGTAGCCATTCTGCTCTGCCTTGCAGATCTAGTTAAGAACTGAGTGTTGAAACCAAATCATGGCATTCGAGCCACAGTGTGATAGTGAATGGAAGTCTAGTTCAGCTGTGTCTACAGATTCAGAAAATCATAACAGCTGTTTTGACTGCAATATCTGCTTGGACTTTGCAAATGAACCTGTAGTCACTCTCTGTGGCCATCTCTACTGCTGGGCTTGCATCTACAAGTGGTTTCATGTCCAGAGTTCCACCCTTCCCTCCAATGAGTATCCACAATGCCCTGTTTGCAAGGCTGAAATCTCTCACACTACAGTGGTCCCTTTGTACGGTCGCGGCCAATCTAAAACCGAGCCAGAGCGTGAGCACAAGGCAGCTTCTCGAGATATGGCCATACCTTCGAGGCCACCAGCTTGTGGGACACGGGCCCTGCTGCATGCTGCATCTCAACCTAGCCATCGACTTCGACCACCCCGTAATCCTTATCAGCAACCGCATGTTCCCCCTTATAGTGGTTCAGAAGAAGTGATTTCCTCCCCGCCACTTTTTAACCAAACAGGGAATCCGGTTACTAACGTCTTCCAGCCGGTTGTGGGAATGTTTGGGGAGATGGTCTATGCGAGGGTGTTTGGGAACTCACAGAACCTGTATACTTATCCGAATTCATATTATGTAGTAGGAAGCAACAGTTCAAGGCTAAGGAGGCAAGAGATGCAAGTTGAGAAGTCCTTGAGCAGGATTTCTCTTTTTCTTGTATGTTGCTTCCTTCTTTGTCTCCTACTTTTCTGATGTGCATTTTTCGGGGCAAAGAAGATACTCATCAGTCATCTGTACCTTATGTATAATTTGTATAAAGGGTTCTATAAACAAAATGAAGCTCATAGACATTGCTTCATTTAGTCGTGTACTCGTGTTGATGGCGGTTTGTGAGATTATGCAGCAACTATGACATTCTTTTGTCAAATCTGCTGCATTCCTTTACATAATTACATAGCATTGTGATGCTTAAGCAGGTAATGTTTATTTGGCCTTGTTTGGTAATTAGCGGATTGGGGTAAAATTAGCGGATTGAGGCCAATTAGAGGATTTGACTAGCGAATCCGCTAATTTAAGGTGTTTGGTAAATAACGGATTCGATTAGCGGATTGGGCCGAATCCGCTAATTTCGAATCTGCTAAAAAAGTAGCGGATTTAAGTTAGAGGTTTGCAATTTATTAACTAATTGACATGATTATCCACAAGTTGGCATAAATTACAAGGGTTGCCACTATTTTAATAAAAGCCTTTCCCATTGCAAATCTTTTTTGTTCATCTGCCGTTTTTTTACAGTACGTTTCTTTCTTCTATTTTATTCAACTTTTTCTTCTGCCTTCACCCTTCCTTCCATTTTCTCTTTTTTTCTTTAATTTCTCCATGTATACCGAGCACTTAGGAGGCATCAATAAGAAAAAAGGTTCATCACTTGGACAACAACAATAATAAATAATAGTAATGGTAGTAGTAATAGTAGTAGTACTAGAAGAAGAAGATAATAATAATAATAATAATAATAATAATAATAATAATAATAATAATAATAATAATAATAATAATAATAATAATAATAATAATAATAATAATAATAATAATGTCCTTTTTAATCATTTTACATCTTCCACTAACTAACAGCTAAATCTCATCAGCTAATTTACCAAACACATTTTTACAAATCAGCTAATACAATCCTCTGGTCAAATCAGCTAATATAATCCTCTGGTCAAATCTGCTAATGCAATTAGCTATCCGCTATCCGCTGATTGCCAAACAAGGCCTTTGTGTTTTTCATTTGATTCTCTGTTTTTTGGGCCTTCCCGGTTTCCACAATGCCATGATATTTACAGATTTTATGGGACGAGTATTTTTTTTCCTATACCAACGAGGAAACAGACGAATTAGAAAAAAATATCTGCTTAAGTGATGGTACCTTGTCCAATCAAAATTAAGGCAAGTACATGAATCTTGGATTCATCTGTGTTTTCATTCTTAATTTTTGTAAATTTAAAATTGTCATAGTGCATTGTAGTCCTCCAATTTTATAAATATCTGCAAGTAGTATCACTTCAATTTGGTCACCCATTATTGATGCGTACGATGGAGGACTAAAGTTTAAGATCTGGAGTAGGAGTACTTAGAAGGGATGAGATATTTTTGGAGGTTTGAGGAAGGAGGAAAACATTTTAGGTACCAAACTGAAAAGTACATAGAACTTGCATGCATTCTAACACTTGCTAGATACATCATCAATTAATTCATCATCCCTTTTCTTTTATTATAAATAATACTGAATCGGATTGAACTCCGAGCTGAACTTCACTTAAATGAAATTCACTGAACTGAAGTAGATAGTTCTCTGTGAGAGAAAAAGTAGATCACATCAATTCCAATGAACTGATCGAAGTGAACTTATTATTGAGCAAGTGGAAAAGAACACACCTTTAGAAATCCATTTTATTACATGAAAGAAAAATGTAGACAAAGCTCAAACAACAAAAAGAGTTGAAACTCATACCCCTATTAGAGAGACGAAACTCATACACCTGTTAAATCTAAGTTGGACACACCCTATCAACACGGAATGGCAAAAAGCCAAGACATATAAATGAACCAAACAATAATGCCACAATGACAAGACAAACCTACAAACCGGAAAAGAAACTCAAATCTAGTAAACCTCATCATCCTTCAACTTCTGTACTTCCGTAAAGTGTACCTATTAGAGCGCTAGGACTTGGCTTGATTTCATATTAGATCTCTATCATTAGCTGTAAAGTTTAAAGGGAAATGTCGCACTTGTATTAATTACAGTATAAAGGCACAGTGACTAGGAGTATGAATCTAATTCTTAGGGTGCCTGTTGGAATTATTTTCAACATTGACGAAATATAATAGGCTCATAATATTGCTTCTTGTCATTGATGTATGGGAGACCCATATTTATAGGCTACAGTAAACTTATTCTCCAAGCACAACTAATATCTTAAATATACTAGTTTCCTAATTACATAAGATCTCTATAATATATTGTTAGAGATATGATATCGGAAAAATATTATAAGAATATATTTTCCCCATATACATAGGAAATAAGATATATTAGATTATATGATTAAGATAATTGATCGACGACCATGGATGACGCCGATTTGTAAGTATTGGAGGTAGCGACAAGAAGTTGACTTCTCCCTACTTGATGATATGTGAAGATTCGACGGAAAGATCGGAGATTCACTGACTTGTGAAGACTCGGCGTGCAGATCGAGTATTCACCGACCAATGAATTGTGAAGACTCAACGTGCAGATCGAGGACTCACCGAATACAAGGACACTACGTATTGTATTGTTCCAATCGTAGCGTTTGTGATGCCCTGCCGCTACGATTGCGGGAGGGTGTTAGAGATATGATATCGGAAAAATATTATGAGAATATATTTTCCCCATATACATAGGAAATAAGATATATTAGATTATATGATTAAGATAATATATGTTAATATATGTTAGAGATATGGTTAATATAATATATGTATATGGGGAAAATATATTCCCATAATATTCTTCCGATATCATATCTCTAACAACTAAAAGTTATTATATGCACAACTCTGAGCTACAGGTAAGTATTTCCGAAAGCTTATAGTGATAGCTTTCATCAATATTTTTTTGTTCAAACAACGTACTATCCGAACTGAATTCTTTTTTATTAGAAGATGTTTTGTAGTCAAAACAGCTAAAAGCTAGCTGAATTTACATCCAAACGACTTTCTAGTCTAAGCTCGTTGTTGCCCAATAACTTACAGGTCCTTCAACTTGAGCTGTAAAGTCTTCATGAAATCGAAACATAATCCGTTGGTCCAACATTCACCAAGTGTCATACATAAGAAGCTACAGTGTAAGACTGTCTCATAGTAAGACAATCAAAAGTAATACTTTCTATCCAAAATATAACATTCTTTTGATACTTGTTAGTCTAAAAGTAGGAGTAATACTACCTTTTGTTTAAAATGTTGAGAACAAATAAGGGATGAGAGATTTTAGAATAATCAGAAAATTGTCACTTGTTGCCTTAAAATCATTGTGTGTTGGAACCAACTCAACCAAAAGAGAGTGACGTCAATGACGTTGTGTTATAGTAAACACTGAAAAATTGCTCGAAGAACACAGTATCGATAACTAAGATACACACTAGCTAGGATTCGTTATCTTCTTCAAGACTCTCATATTTGTACTCCGTATATGTTATGTAACTGGAGACCTGTAGTGTATGCATACTGAAGAGTGAAGACTTAACTTCTTTCTCATATGACTTTGAATAATCTTCGAGTATGGTATGCAATGGGATGATTTAATCTGCAATCTTTAAGATATGTTGAAGTATGCTTTGGATGTTCGAAAAGGAAATTTATTAGAATTGCCAGGAGAAGAAAAAGGGTTACCTTGAAAGTATTACAATGAACTAACTCTTATTTTTATTATGATGCATGATACAAAATACAAGGTACATTATTTTCATTGACAACTACACTTAGTGCTAGTTGAGCACCAGGGTACCTTGCTATATAGCTAGCTTAGGTAGCTTATAATACAAAGCTACTTGGCTACTTTTTTTAGTGAACTTTTTAGCTTAGTAAGAAGTTTCTTAGCACAGTGTTCACAGATCCTTATGCCACCATACATCTGAGCAGCTTGAATGCAATCATGAATAACACCCTGTCTTGGAGAAAAAACATGAATGGGCTAGGCTGATACTGATAGCTACTGTGATGATGAACTCGGGGCTTCGGCCTTTGCTCTTCCATTTGGTCCAGGTACATGCAGCAGGCCTCCATAGCAACTTTTGGTGAAACTTTGCTAGGAGGTGCCATTTGATCAGTTCTAAGTTCTACCACTAAAGGCTAATTCTTTGGCTTCCAAAGGTGAGACTTAGCTTGTTTTGTTTTGCTTTGGCCTAGCTTGTGGGATATGCTGAGTTAACAGACCTATAAATAGGCTAGGATCACTTCTAAGTTCTACCACTAAAGGCTAATGCGTAAGTAGAGTATGTTGATTATCAAATCTGTTTCTCGAATTTGATTCCTGCCTGATAAATAGGCTCAGTGACGAAACACAGGACTAAGGAGTATTCTTAACCTCACAATTGGGGGACGATATTACGAACAACCCGAAATCTCTAGATTTCTATCTACAGAAATTCATACAGCAATATGGATAAACTTGGCTGGTCAAAAATCTAAAATAGTAAAATTCCACTTTAGGCAGGTATTCCCTTCAATGACTCATGACTAGTCTTGATGATGTGCCATATTTTAGATAATGTTCTTGGTAAAGAAATCCCTTCCAACTAGTGCATGGTAAAAGTTCTCTCTGTCTTGCCTTGTATTGCTTCATCTGTCATTTCAAAGGAATGAATTAAGTTCCTGTTAACAGCTTGTGTGGTGTACTGAGAACAAAACCACATTTGGTATCTTCTTTCTATCAGAATATTATGTCTTACATTCATTCACTGTGGTTAATTTGTGTCCTGTGTCTATATCTCGTCAGCTTATTCTTTTATTCCTAGACTTTCCAAGAAGGCAATTAAGTCTTCCACGACTCGCCAAGGACTGTCTACCTCAATGGGTTCTTTCTGGCTCCCTATGAAGACTGCATTGGTAAATTGGTTCAATTACGTGGATCCACACTCTCCGAGGGACAATGTTTCATCTACCCGGTGGGTAATCTACCCTGGCCTACTTAAGGTATGTTTGACATGATTAGCTAAAAAGTTAACTGAAAGTTATGGAAGTTGATGAAAGTTGCACAACTCTGAAAGCTGTTTTGGAAAGCTTGTAATGATAGCTTTCATCAAGATTTTCTTTTGTTCAAACAACCTGCTATTGAAGCTGATCAATTCGTTTCGACTAGAAGATATTTGCAGCTAAAATAGCCAAAAGCTAGCTCGATTTACACCCAAACAAACGTCTAGTCGAGCTTGACAGAGCTTGTTGGTGTCTAAGTTACAGGTCCTTCAACTTGAGCTGTAAAGTCATCATGAAATCGACAAATAATCTGTTGGTCCAACATTTACCAAGGGTCGTACGTCAGATTAGCTCTTGTATAAGACCCGTGTCATGGTAAGATAATCAAAACTCTCAGATTAATGATCATTATGTTCTTCAAACTCTCAGATAATTATATATGTTATGTAACTGGAGACCTGAAGTTTATGCATACTGAAGACTTAGTGCCCGTTTGGCCTACCTTCTAGCAACTTCTCCTTCTCCTCCCAAATTTGTTCTTGGTCACTCCCTTTTTATCCATTCCCCCCTCCATTTCCAACTTCTAAGAAGTTGAAATAAAGCTACAATTGGACTAGAAGGAGAAGTTACAAATTGTACCTTCTCCTTCTCCATCCACTTCTAGCTTTATTTTAACTTCATGGATAAAAGGGGGTAAACAAGAACAAATTTGGGAGAAAAAGTTGAATTTATGGGACTGTAGCAATTTGGCAATTGCAGGGCATCTTCACTTCACAAGCTCACGGCAATATTAGGAGGTTAACAAGCAGGTCTAGTATCCCATATTTGTAAAAGTTTGAAGTCTTCTGTCTTCATATGACCTAAGACTCCAAGTTGGGTTCACTAAAAAGAATCCCAATTTGAGTCCGAATAGAATTGTTTCTACAAGACCTGTATGACCTCAACGAGCCTACGCGTACAAAATCAAAGGGGAAAAAAGAAAAGTTGAGACATCGATATTATTTTGGATCTCACAAATTCCTAACCCCAATTGAATGAGTTACCCAATCAAGTCAACATTGGATCTGGGTCACATTATTCAAAATATACTTGTCAACCGTTTTGCCATAGGACGGTCAAGTCAAAATTTGACAAGGAGACGACTGAAAGTGTTGTTACACGACATAAATTAGTTCGTCTACCTGCTAAGTCAAAAGTTCAATAAAGTGATAACACCATGTTGTCGTTGACGAGGCGAAACAGAATAAGCCACAAAGGCCCCATGAGGCGAAACGAAATAAGCCACAAAGGCCCTGTCAGACTCGATGGAACAAGCCACACAAAAAAGGGCTCGTCACCTCCCTACCACAAAAAAGTAGGTCCGCAGTTCGGGAACAAGTCGACAAGACCCTCGTTCTGCTAGGTTCAAGAAAACGCTTTCAAGCCCTTGAATCTAAATATATCCATATAATGGAGTCAACTACATGGTAGACTGATTCGTCAAGTCTAGTTCGACACCCCGTCACGATGAAACACGACATCGTGTACGTGACTCAGTCTCGAGGGGGCAATTTGTAGGCACTAAAAATTTATTAAGTGCCTTAATTGAATTTAATTAATTATTTTGGGTTAAAATATATTTAGCTTAATTTAATTAATTAATCCCGGAAATTAAGATGGGCCAAAAGCCATCAAAATGGGCTTATATTTAACCCTTGGACCAACCCAAACTTGATGGACCAAATAAATAGTTAAATAGGCCAAACCCAAAAGAAAAGACTACCAAGTCAAGAAATTGGGCCAGTCCATAACTACCAAGCCCGTTAATGGATCAGAGCTCCATGTTACTCTCTATAAATACCGAAGTCTCACTTCATTCCAGAGGTTGGAAATTATCTACAAGTAGAAAGCCCTGCCAGAGCATTTCCTCCGCCGCCTTTGCAACCTTGATCGAGATTCAAGTCTTCAAAGACCCTCGATCAAGAACATTCAAATTGAATAACTGCAGAAGCACAACCTCAACGACTTACAAGTCATCACGAGGTGCACATACATCACAACAGTTACATTCGAGATCAAGCCTAGGACCTCGAATCCAGATCTACGTGTTCGCCGCAACATTCGGAGGAGACGTCACTACATTTCTTGAGATCAAGTCATTCGACCCTCGACTCAAAGTCAACGTGGAGACAGAATCAGAGGATTTATATTATTTGTTCATTGTAACAGATAGAAAATACAGAGATTGTAACTCATACATTCAAATCAATACAAATTATATTTGTTCAACTTATTTTTGCCTACGCATTAATTTTGTTGTCTACAGTGGCATCCCATGTGTCGGCACCACACGAAGGACCCAGTTATATATATATATGATATACTAGTTTTATCTCCGTGCTCAGCATGGACTCGTGAATATCTCTCGAAAATGAAAATAACTTACTAAGTGATACCTCATGTCAGTTTTATACTGCACAACTAATTCTACATTTAATTATTCTAATATTTTTGGTATGAAATGTCTCTTTAAATCGATTCTACATCAAATTTAGAATAAATGTAAAAAAGATTGATTTATAAACATAATTTTAGCTTATATCAAAATTCTAAAAACAAAAAAAAGAGATAAAGATTAAGAAACGTCTTTCTTCGAGTATACTAAGACTTTATTCTCTCAATCTATTTTTAGTTCAATTTAGTTTAATCTAATTCAGATTAGTTAAGTAGATCATGTAGGAACGTACCACTTAAATAAATTTCATTTATGTTATAAAAGATTGAAGGTCAAGTTAAATACATATGACATCAAATAGTTAAGGTATTGTAAGATCGAAGTGTCATTTATTGTTATTTAACCAAGTTGTACACATGTGGCGTCTACATGCAATCTTCACACAAACATTTCCTCTTATGTGTCATCCTACATGTCATCACCGCCAGGAAATAACCCAACTTTTATAAGACATATATCTCATTTTGAAGATTTTTTTCCAAATCGAATCGATTAAAGCAAGATTTATAATTTTTTGACTTATGTAACTAAAGTTTTTTTATTTATTTTGTAATATAGAAAAATGCTATTAAATATGTAATAAAACCAACTAATGATAAGACATTAATGAGTGACACTTGGATGGTGAATTGTTAGGCTATGTGGCAAGCTTTGCTTATGGGGCGCTTAGGGGTCATCATCACACGAATTTACACCACCTACGTTGCATCCTACGTGTCGTGCCCACACAAATTGGACTCACTTGAGTTGTTAGGCTATTTGGCAAGCTTTGCTTACATGACGCTTAGGTTCCATCTTCAGAGGAATTTACACCTCCTATGTAGTGTCCTATGTATTATGCCCACACGAATTGGACTCACTTTTATACCTATACCGATGTGGCACCTATGTGTTATCTTCACACGAACATATCCCTTTTATTTGGCGTCCCACCTGTCATCCTCACACGAAAAGAACCCAACTTTATAGGACATAGTATATATGTATCTCATTTTAAAGTATTTTCCGAACCTGTTCCAATGGAGTAAGATTTATAATTTTTAAATTTGCATAACAAAAGTTATTTTATTTTATAATTTGAATAATATTATAATAATTATATTATGTTGTATTTATGATCACGCATTAATGATTGACCCACTTGGATGGGTGATTTAGGTGGCGGCATACGTGTCATCACCACACGAATTTGGGCGCTGCGTGTCATCCCACGTGTCGCCCTCACATGAATATAGGCGCTTGCGTGGCATCCCACGTGGCGTGGCCACACGAAATGAACTCACTTATATATATATATATATATATATATATATATATATATATATATATATATATATATATATATATATATATATATATATATATATATATATATATATATATATATATATATATATATATATGACTAGTAATGATGCCCGTACGATGCACGGGTTAAGATATATATATTTTTTATTAATTTTCTTGTTATTTTATTCTTCAATATTATACATTTTAAATTATATCTTATACGTGAAGATTAAACATATTGTAAATGCATCTTATTTTGAAGTATTTTTCGATGCGAATACGATGGTACAAATACTATTTTTTTTGAAGATGTGTAAGAGATTACATTTGTTTTTAAATTTTTGACAAAGATTAACTTATAACACTTATAAAACTCTAGTTATTCATCCCAAGTCAAACACTCAATTTTATTTTTTAAAAAATTATTCTAATAATACATTTAATGATGTGGCATGACTCAAAACTCACGAAATATGTCAGCTTTATATATATAGAAGTCAAACTCTCAATTTTATTTTTTAAAAATTATTCTAAAAATACATTTAATGATGTGGCATGGCTCAAAACTCACGAAATATACCAGCTTTATATATATATAGAGAGAAGATTACGCACCATTGTTTTTTTTTTTTTTTTTTTGTTTTTTGCAAATATTTTCTTAAGAGAGATTCCATCCAAATTTTTTTTTTCTTTTTCTAATCCCTTTTCTTTTTTTTTTTATGCCAATAATGCTCAACAGATTTTTAGGTTTCTACACCCAAAAAAAAAAGGAAAAAAGAAAAAATGGTTAGTTTCCAAATTCCAACGGCCCATGAAGCCATTAACTTGTTGTATTGGGGTTATTTTGGTCTCATCAAACAAATTGCAGTGGAAAAAATAAGGTTGCCTTTTTATTTAACCAATCCACCTCCAAGCACAAGGTTAGGGTTTATACATAAGCCGGCTGCGCCTCTGCTCAGAGTGAGAGAGAGAGAAGAGAGAAGAGAGAGAGGAGAGAGAGAGAGGAGAGAGAGAGATCCCCAAACCCAGAAGCACCGTAGCCTCGAAGAATCTGTCAACATGGGGTATGTTTCTTCTGCTCAATGATTTCTTCTTTTACATTTTTGCATCTGTTTTTTCCCTCTTATTTTTCTCATTTTTGTGCTGTTGTTTATTCACATGGATGACATTGAAATGAGAGTTTCTTGGGTGGATATTGTTGTATTGTGTAATATAATGGTTTTGCTTAGATGGGTTTGAGTTTTGTTTGTTGTTTTGGTTAGTCAGATTTGATGTTCAATGTTTCTGGGTTTACTGGGATCTGAGTGTTCATCTTATCATGTTGAAAGAAGCAACAAAAGAAAAAAAATGTTCTTTTTTTTTTTTATGGAAATGATCAATGAAGTGTCTCAATGGAAGTAGAGATTGTTAATGGAACTTAGAGCAGTTAGATTTTAGGTTGCTCATATTATCTTTTGTTCAAAATTAAACCTTAAAAAAATGTGTATGAAAAGGATTGTGGTGTAGATTTTCACTCTTATCTGGGTTGGTGCCCAGTAATTTCTCTTCATGAGGTGGGATAAAAGCTTGATATTTTAATTGAGCTATGTAATTGGTTTCCATCAGGCAATAGAAAGGGTTTGTATTTGAATGTTTATTCTATCCTCTGGAGTTTTGGTGATAACAAAATTCATTTATGAACTCAGTAGGGTACGAGTTTGTGTTTTTGTTTGGGTGTGTCGGTAAGTATCGAAAGAACTTGTTTAGATACTTGCAACAATTGATCTGAAGTGGTCTTCTAAGTTAACTGCATTGGGGAAGGAGCCTTTGAGTATGTATGCTAATCGAAAATACTAATCTATTTAATTGCTAGTGACGGTTGCTGTTAGAATTTTGGACTTAAAGAAATAAGGGTTGTTTTCTGGAGATAGATTTTCATTGAAATGTATGAATCAATTAATGAAATGTTGTTTGGCTGTCTTTCAGTAAGACACGTGGTATGGGAGCTGCTCGCAAGCTCAAGTCCCACCGTAGAAGGCAGAGGTGGGCTGACAAGCAGTACAAGAAATCTCACCTTGGGAACGAATGGAAGAAGCCTTTCGCTGGGTCTTCCCATGCTAAGGGAATTGTTCTTGAGAAGATGTGAGTCTTTTTTTTGTTATTTACAACTTTAAATCTTCTGTATGGCCATAATCACTTCAGTGCTTGATTTAGCAAAACTGACTTTCCATTTTTTGCCTTCTTTGCAGCGGTATTGAGGCTAAGCAGCCTAACTCTGCCATTCGTAAGTGTGCCAGAGTTCAATTGATCAAGAATGGAAAGAAGATTGCCGCCTTTGTGCCCAATGATGGTTGCTTGAACTTCATCGAAGAGAACGTAAGTACTCAATTTGTGCTCAAACATCTCTTTACAGGTGCAACAACCCAGTTATCTTGCTGTATTTACAACAAATGTATACTGTGGATGTAGGATGAGGTGTTGATTGCTGGATTTGGAAGAAAGGGTCACGCCGTCGGAGATATTCCCGGAGTTAGGTTCAAGGTCGTGAAGGTTGCTGGTGTGTCACTCCTTGCCTTGTTCAAGGAGAAGAAGGAGAAGCCTAGGTCTTAAGTTATGTGTTAGTAGTATTATCTTCATGCAGTTTAAGAAACGTGGTTGAACTCTGTTATCAGAAGTGTTATTGTGAACACTGTTGTGTTTTGTTTCTATCCATATGTAGATTATGCAACATCAATTTTGAGGTTTGGAGTTGTTACGCAACATCATTTTTGAGGTCCAGAGTTGAATTTATTGGCTTATTAGTTATTATGGCTTCAACCTTTTGCCACATTGTCATGTCATTTTTGGTCCACTAGCTTTGCTTTGTGAAGTAGTCCCAGGATGATTACTAAGCTAATCCTTTAATTGATCTTGAGATTCTTGACCATCTCTGGTTTTGTTTTGAAGAGTTTTCATGTTGATTAATATCTGGCACATCCTGAGAAATAGTAGTTCTTTCTTAAGGGCCTTCCTTTGATGTTGAACTTTGAGAATGAAACACTCTGGCATGTTTGGTTGCTCATCGTTCCTCTTTGTGATCCTGATTCCTGAACGCGATTTTTGGTTACCCCGGCCCTTCCCTGGAAAGAAGGAACGGAACACTCTTCACTGATGTTGACATGGAGTCCTGGAGTGAAAGTAGTGCTAAACTTTTTACCTCCCATTCCCTGAAGTGACTAGCTGAGTATCTTTACCTGTACAAACCTGTATTACAGTTCCGGTATAGGCTAAATTGAATCGCTACTGTATTCAAGTCAGATACTAACAAATTCTTGCATTCCTGATACAAGTTGTGCGAAGATGGATGCTATGTGCAGCCTCACCCTGAAGTTGCAATTTGCACCCCCCAATTAAAACTGAACACATAAGCACTTGTAATGAGAAATGATTTTCTTTTTCTGATTTTTCCTTTACAAGTGCTTATGTGTTCAGTTTTGATTGAGGGTGCAAATTGCAGCCTCAGGGTGAGGCTGCATATAGCACCCCTCATTGCAGTATATTGGGTAGGGTGGTAAAGGATTAATTTTCCGTACTGAATATTGTTCCTGTAAAGGATAGGTCTTGGTGAATTGTCTTGATTAATTGCAAATCGTACCAATAAGATTGATTTTGTTTTCTTTGAAGAAAGAGAAGAGTTAAATATACGTGTTCAATTAGCAAGATCACAAAAACATATAGGAAAATTTGACGAAAATCACTTTAAGTTTGGGTGCACTTGTCCAGAATCCCTTTAAGTTTTAATCTTTGGCAGGTACCCTCTTAAAACTTAAAAACGCCCTGCTTAACACCCCTTACTCTCTTTTCCGTCCAATTTTTTGTTGAACCGGACCAATATACCCTCACATGCGGGGCACGTGACTTACTTATGATTAATTGACTTCCCGAACCCCTGTAATTACTCCCCCAAATCATTTCCATCCAAAGCATCTCTCTCTCTCTCTCTCTCTCTCTCTCTCTCCACTCTTACTGTCAGTTCAATACCACCATTGTCAACCTCTCACTCCATCTCTTCACCATCTCTCTCTCTCTCTCTCTCTCTCTCTCTCTCCACTCTTACTGTCAGTTCAATACCACCATTGTCAACCTCTCACTCCATCTCTTCACCATCTCTCTCTCTCTCTCTCTCTCTCTCTCTCTCTCTCTCTCTCTCTCTCTCTCTCATCTGCAGAAGAATCTCCTTTAGAGAGCATATTTTTCCCCTATTAATAAGACACACACATTATAATCAATTTCAATAGTGGGGGTTTTGAAACCCTAACCCTAATTTCACATAACAGAGACAGGAAAAAAAATTGAGAGAATTCAAAGGAGGTTGACTGAAAAAGAGGAGAGAAAAGATAAGATGCTTACCTCTACAGTTGATAGAAAAAGAGATAGAATTTGTCTTCAATATGCTAACTTGAGCTTCGTGGAGATGGCAAAGAGATGAGTTGCAGAAGAAAGAAAAAAGTTAATGTCGTGTGGCGGGGGCGGGGGATCTTAAAACTATCAAGTTCCATTATACTTAAGGAATAATTAACTGGGTAATTAGTCAAAAAGGCAAATAACTATGGTAAAATTAGACATAAATAAGTCACGTGCATCGCACATTAGGGTATATTGGTCTGTTTCAACAAAAAAATTGGACTGAAAAGAGAATAAGGGATGTCAAGCCGAGCGTTTTTAAGTTTTAAGAGGGTACCTGTCAAAGATTAAAACTCAATGGGGCTCTGGACAAGTGCACCCAAACTTAAGGTGGTTTTCGCCAAATTTTCCAAACTTATATGAAATGGCATCATGCATGATACCTACAAATAAAAAAGTGATACATTCAGACAAAAAATGGATACTCCATACATGAGGCCGGAGTGCTTTGTGGTCATGGCGCCTAACGTATCAATGTATCATATATTCAAGACTCCAAGAGATGAGGGCGAAACTAGATTCGTTCAAAATGTTTAAGCTGACTAAACTATTAACATCGTAGGGAAAGTGGAGTTGCAACTAAATTCCTCAACTAATTGTTCAATGATTGGTAAGTACATACTCTAGTTTAATTTTTTTTTTTTTTTTTTGGCTAGTTACATACTCTAGTTTAATTGAGAAAGTGAGCATGGCTCATGGGCGGCTATACATATAATCTCGTTTGAATTGCTTTTGGTATTTACATAGTTTGATTTGGAAAGCCAGGCTAACTAGTAGAAGATTACAATTTACCACCTTGATTAGTCCAAAAACAAGCAATAGCTATTAAGCATTCACAAAAACAGTAACATTCAACGATGAATGATGAATAAAGCAAAGAATCCTTGCCCAAAAAACAAATCTACAACTGACTTGTGCATCGCGGCGCAGAAACACGGTTATGCCAAGCAAGCTCGTGTTATATAGTTGGTTGCAAAGTGCAAACTGTACAGCTGCTGGGCTGGCCATGCACAGCCGTGCTAGTCGATCGACATGGTCGTGCTTTGCCCACACACCTACCAGGTCCCCTGCAACATTGTTCCACAAGCCTTGCAACGAGGCTTCCACCAATACCATGGGAGATGGGACTAATCTCATATTAGGCTCCAATCCTAAATTTAGCTGCGAAATTATCCAAAACGGAGACTGTAACACAATAATCAGGCACTACTAATGACAAAGCAAAGCCTAATGTGAGACTTAAGGTGAATAACTGATCAAATATTGATGCCATCACAAGGCTTCATGCAGGAAATTTTGCTGTTCAAGTTAACAAATTTCAGAAAGCATAAGAATATCCTGTATATATACCTTCAAAACTTTTTTTTTTTTGGATGGCGAAAAATCTTATTTACAATGGGAATATTTTCTATTCTCTTCACGTACGCATTAGGGGATCCAATTTCTGAGTGGATCTTATTACAGTCCTTATGTATGGATTTTTTTTTTGGTTCAGTGAGGCACAGATGCCAATACAATATTACATACAACGGGGGAGCGGGGAATCGCACCTGAAACCTATTGGTATCCAAGGCCTCAATCTTAACTTTTAGACCAACAAGACCTCATTGGCCCTTATATATGGAGTTTGGACAAAGGGAAATTTCCTACAGTGCCTAATCCATTAATATTGAGGGGGAATATATGTGGCGTTGGACATGGATCAGAACAAACTCCTACCTAAAAAGTTAGATCTTAATCTCATATTTAACACTTAACAAAATAAGGAATCATCTCCATAAAAGAAAAATAATAAGGATTTGTAATTCTCTTTTTACATGATATAGCAGAATCTAATCACCTGGCCTATTTATTGGCAATGCCACTCAACATATCCCATAAGGCCACAACAAATTAACTTCCATCTTAGGAGCTAACAGAACACTTCTGCTTACTAATACAATCCATATGGCACCTCCCACCAACAAGCTGAACCAAGTTGCCAAGGAAGCTTTCATATTGTTGGATCAACTCGACGAGCAAAATGGATCTCAAAGGCCAAGGGCTCGAGTTCATCATCACAGTTATCATCCACAACCTAGCCAAATCTTTGTTTTTCCTCCTAGGGAAACGACTATGGACAGTTTTCAAGCTGCTCAGAAGTACGGTGGCATGATGATCTGCGAACATCAAGTCAAGAAACCTGCACCTAATTAAGTGGAAGGTTTATTACTAAAACTACAGATAATGTATGCTAGCTCTTACTTAGCTAGCTATATATAGAGCTACCCTGGTACTCGATCAAGAGTTGAACGAAGTGGTGTGTCATGGTCCTGTGAGATAGGTTACGTTGTATGTGTGTCTTAGTTGGTCTTTTTGTTTTGGTCAGTGTCTTAGTTGGTCTTTAGCATGTAGTTATATGCTTCAGATTTTCATAATAATAATCATTGTTGTTATATATATTTACTATACTAGTTATGTGCTATTTAACATTATAAATTTGTTACATATCTCCCTCATCCATGGATTTAATTTGCGAATAAACTGTATGCAATGAAAACGAATGACCTGAAAACTTGAATGTATCAAATCCTTCTGTTGCCGAGTTCCATTCCATTGAATGTGTACCATCAACATCAAACAACGCGAATTTAGGAGGAAGATAATTGGATGCCTCTTACTGTCTTAGCATAGCAAAATCTTGCTACTACATAAGGTGTAAAAGAGTTGGATGTATGCAACTTTACACATTTGACCCCTGTACTACAAATATTGTTTCTGTTAGATCCCTAAGGTGAAGTGAGTTCTACAAGTTCAGTAATGACAAAATACAGGACAATTGCTTGATCTATTTATCAGCTCTTTGACAGATATTATATCAGTTTTCATCTTCGTATACTTGATTGATTGAAGATGCTATTCTGCACATACGATCATCAAGACATCAAGTCATGCTCCGGCAATATCCATTACTCTAATAACTATCAGTGGTTAAAGATGATTTTAGATGACATAGCTGTTTCAAGCTTGAAAATTCATGTTTTTGCTAGAGCAGTAGGCTTCAAGATGCATGACACTAGTAACCACTCCAAAAGTGCTAGCTAGCAGTAATACCATTTCGAAAATGAAGTACAAATGTGATACGGTCTAGTACTTTAATTTCATCAAAACAATTATGGGATTAAAGCTCAAGTTCCATGCACCGGTCCCCCCACCTTTAAGGGTTCTTAGCTTCTTTTGTTTGATACTTTGATCCCTTAATTATCAGGGCCACTGCCATAGATGTTCTTGCTACTGTTGCAGACTGTGCCTAAAGATTCAAAGTTTAGCATATTTAAGCTAATGAAAATGGTTAGGTATCAGTGCATAATCTCATTCTCATGTATGCCTATTATCTAAAAATTAATACCAAAAGATATATGAACATAGTCTCATATATATAGAGCAATATAGTCTGTATCTGCTATTTTCTGCATTTCTTATTCTTTCTCAACATATACAGGACAACTTCCAAACTTATGCAATATGAATGACTTACAAAGCTTTCAAGCTGCTCAGATGTATGGTGGCATGATGATCTGTGAACACCGCGCCAAAAAACCTCCAACTAACAAGTCTTACTGAATATGTAACCCACTAGCTATGTACTGTATGCTACCTTATAAGCTAGCCATATAGCAAGGTACCCTGGTGCTCAACTAGCACTAAGTGGTAGTAGTAGATCAATGAAAATCATGTACTTTCTGTTCTGTATCATGCTTCTTAATAAAAGTGGTTTTAGTTCACTGTAATACATTCAAGATAACCTTTTTAATTTCTTCTCTGATCTATAAGAATTTCTAATAAGATAGCTAAAGACTGACATTTCAAGTGTGGAGAGCCACCAAACTAATTAAAGATCCTCAATTCACAGGCCTTTGATTGAGCTACAAACTCAGGCTATATATCATGCAATAACAACCTCCTTCAAATAATAAATTTCCTTTTCGAAGATGATATTGAACTCCGCCAAGATAATCCAAAGCATACTTGAACATATCTAAAAGGATGCAGATCATACTCGAAGATTCAAAGTCATATAATAAGAAAGAAGTTAAGGCCCCGTTTGGCCTAGCTCCCACAAATTCAACTTCTCCTTCCAAATTTGTTCTTATTTACCCCCTTTTATCCAGTCCCTCCTCCATATCCAACTTCTAAGAAGTTAAAATAAAGCTAGAAGTGGATGGAGAATGAGAAGCTACAATTTGTAACTTCTCCTTCTAGTCCAATTGTAGCTTTATTTCAACTTCTTAGAAGTTGGAAATAGAGGGGGGAGTGGATAAAAAGGGAGTGACCAAGAACAAATTTGAGAGGAGAAAGAGAAATTGCTAGAAGGTAGGCCAAACGGACACTAAATTTCATCACCTTGCTTCTTTGCTTCATTGGAGCTGGATTTATGCATAGCACTTCATCACAAAAGACGAAAGTGGACACATAATTTGCTTTGGTTTTGTCCTGATCTTTATGGAAATAATTGCTTTGACCAAATTGTTTTGCCGCTTTAAATAATTGCTTTGACATATGTCTTTGTTCTGGGCTTTGACCTGTGATTTATACTTTAGCTTGTGAAACCAATTTCATGAATCTTGATTGTGGACGTACAGATTCGCACAATTTCTTTTTTCTTTTTTTTTCTTTTTTTTTTTTTTTTTTTCATGCTTAATCATGGCTTTGATGATCAACATCTTAAATTGTCTGTACTGATCTTGCTCTTTTTTCTTTTTTTTTTTTTTTTAATTGCTCCATAGTACAACACTTGGTACAAGGCATCAGGGGTTGGTAAATTGGACTTCCATTGCTCCAGTATATCTTACCAATTGCAATTGAACTTGACGTAGCAACTTTTCAACTTCTTGATTTGATACCCTTTTGACGGTTTTGTAACCTTATATCAAAGCCAACTAAATTTGTTTTCTTTTTTTTTTTCTTGCTTTTTTTTGTAGCCTTGATATGTGCACGTATGTCCTCTTTGCTGCTGCAGGTATCAACATTCCAGAATCAACTTAAATTTTTAGTTTTGCTAAAGTTGGATATGTGCTTTCATCGCAATCACCATGTTGTGATCGGAACCTTGCAAGACTTGAACGTGCTCTAGTATCAAAATGATTCGTCTTTTTTTTTTTTTTTTTTTTTTTTTTTTTTTTTTCTGAATTTGCTTTGGCCTTTGGTACCGTACTGTACAGTCTATATCTGCAGCAAATTGAATTGTAACAATACCAAGATAAGGTGAAGTAGTTGGCGGTACTTGATGTGCTCTTGTTATCTGTACTAGTATGCTTTGGATTTTTTTTTGCAGGGTCTCAAGTACCATTGTTTGAACATCGACATCAATACATAATGCATAGGATCATCTCGGTTTTGTGAACTCATGCGATGTAACCGTTAGCGCCCATCTCGGGTTTACATCTCCATGCGTTGTACCCCATGTATTTGAAGAGACCAGACCCAGTACATGGGATCATCTCGGTGTTGTGAACTCATGCGATGTAACCGTTTGAGGCCATCTCGGGTTCACATCTCCATGCGTTGTACCCTATGTACTTGAAGGAACAATGTTTGCCGCCGTACTCTAAGTCATCTCGGATTTGTGAACTCATGCGTTGTAACCGTTCGAGGCCATCTCGGGTTCACATCTCCATGCGTTGTACTTAGGTACCAGAAGAAAGAGATTTGCCCCCGTACTCTAAGTCATCTCGGCTTTGTGAACCTAACCGTTTGAGGCCATCTCGGGTTCACATCTCCATGCGTTGAACTTAGGTACCAGAAGAAAGAGATTTGCCCCCGTACTCTAAGTCATCTCGGATTTGTGAACTCATGCGTTGTAACCGTTAGAGGCCATCTTGGGTTCACATCTCCATACGTTGAACTTAGGTACTAGACGGAACAGACGCATCAACAGAACCAAAGTGGCACATGGGCTCACTAGCTAGCGCACAATGATTCCTTCATAACGCAATGACAAGTTGCACAGTTGGAGTTTTGACGAGCATCCTTAACACCAAACATCGTGAAGTTCGACTCGTTACAATTGTCCTCTTCACCTAACGTTGTGAGGTTGGAGTGCTGACAAGCGTCCTTTGACACCAAGCATGGCAAAGTAGCAATATCGATCTTTCACTTGTTGAGCTGACACATACACTTGCTTAATGGTTTGTTTGACTGTACTTGGTTAGTTGTTTTTTTCCAAGTTGCCTACGTACTTATAGGAGCATGCAACCACTCTATAAGATCAAGTCATCACGTAGTTCAAATGTTTTTGTTTTTGTTTTGCCGTGCACAATTTATACTCTTGTGGGCTCGGAGTAACTTTTTTTTTTTTTTTTTTTTTTTTTTTGATGTGCAGTTTTAGCTCTTGATTAGGAGTTACCATTGCATCAACATTTTGGTAGGCTGGTGCGTGAGAGCTTTCTCCAAACCTTGATGATTTAATTTTTCTTTAAAGTAGACTTTGGTGCTTGCAACCTTTCTCTAAGTCTTAATACTTTAAACTAATTCATGTGCAGTTTAAGCTCTTGCTTAGGAGCAACCATTGTATCAACGATTTGGTAGGCTGGTGCGTGAGAGCTTTCTCCAGACCTTTATGATTGATGCTTTGAGCTAGACTTGGTGCTTGACAGCTTGCTCCAAGTATTGATATGTAAAGCGTTGGGGTAGACTTGGTGCTTGTGAGCGTTCTCCAAATCTTGAAGATTTTAGTTGTACTTGGTGCTTGGTAGCTTTCTCCAAGTGAAGTTCTGGGAGGACTTGGTGCGTGGGAGCTTTCTCCAAGTTTTGATGCTTGATTTTTTTTTTTTTTTTTTTTTTTAAGTTAGACTTGGTGCGTGGTGGCTTTCTCCAAATCTTGATGCATGAAGTTTTGAGACGTTTGGTGCTTGGGAGCGTTCTCCATGTCTCAATCTTTAGAGTGTTGGGATAGACTTGGTGCTTGTGAGCGTTCTCCAAGTCTTGAAGATATGAGTTGAGCTTGGTGCTTGGTAGCTTTCTCCAAGTGAAGTTCTGGGAGGACTTGGTGCGTGGGAGCTTTCTCCAAGTTATGATGCTTGATTTCTTTTTAGCAGAGGGAGAAGGATGAGGGTTGGTGAACTCATTTCATGGCGATTGTGGCTCAAACGAAGACGTCTCTGTAGAATCACTATCTTCATCTTCTTCGTCTTGAGAAGAATAGCTTTCGCGGTTGACGTTAATAGGCTGCAAGTCCTCAAAGTCATCATTTTCATTTGAAGAAGTACAACCTTCACGGTTAGCGATTGTGAGTTCCATATCGTGAGCTCGTATTGCCAACTCTTGAAAGGTTCGTGGCTTTATTCCTTGGAGTATGTAGACCAAGTCCCATTGCATGCCTTGGATGCACATCTCAACTGCAGAGGTCTCAGTGAGACGATCCTTACACTCAAGGCATAGCGCACGCCAACGGTCTATGTAGTCAACGACGAGATCATCCTCGCCTTGCGTAGTGTTAGTCAGCTCAGTCATGCTGACGACACGCCTTGTGTTGTAGAAGTGATTTAGGAACTCTACTTCCATTTGTTTCCAACTGTCGATGGATTCCGCAGTCAGATCCGTGTACCAGTCAAACGCTGTCTGTTTGAGTGAGCGAACAAACTGCTTCACCAAATGGTCGCCCTCAGTCCCGGCGTTGTTGCAAGTCTCTACGAAGTGAGCGACATGTTGCTTAGGATTACCATTTCCATCAAACTGTTGAAATTTGGGAGGTTGATAACCAGCAGGCATTGCCAACATGTCAATCCTCTTACTGTATGGTTTAGTGTAGAGGCATGTTCGTTGTGAGCCGTTACCAAGCCGAGTCTTAACAGCGCTTGCTATCATGTTATTGATTTGTTCGACAGTATGAGAGCAGGTGTGAGACTCGTGGTTGTTGTTGTGTCCTTCACTTTTAGAAGACTTGCCCATCTTTTTCTTACCCAATTTCTTTGTTAAGGAAGCAATATGTTTGTTTTGACTCTTGATTTGAGCGTCCTTCTCCTCGCTATCCTTAGAGAGTTTGTCAAGGAGTTGTCTCATGCTTTCCAATTGCTCCTCTACAGTTTTAACTTCCGTAACCAGAACAGAGGCGACAACAAATTGTGAGGGCTCAACAACTTGTTGGAGCGGAGTGTCTTCGTATGATGAAGATGCAGAGCGATCCGTGCTCGTGCAATTATCCTGCACATGGGGCGACGATCGGAGCATTAGGCTGATGTGAGTGAGGATCTTCTCGACTACATCTTTTGTACCTTTCTCCCATGTTGGTGGAGCAGTCGCTTGTTTTGTTTCACCTGAACACTCAACGCCAAAAACAAGTGATCCGCGAGACCTTTTAAGGGCTAGCAAAGGTGATTGAGCGGTAAGGGTACCAACAACTTTTTGTCATGCTCTTGGTAGCCTTACTGTGTTGGTTATTGGGCATAACAACATCACTTGTGTACCGTCGACTTGATGATCCAAATGATTTGTGTGGATGCTGGAAGACAGTTCTTCGTGATGTCATGTTAGCTGCAGCAGAGTTGATGTGATTTGTTGAGGAGACAGAGATGAGAGGCAGAGATGTCCCACCGGGCGTGCCAAAATTTGTAGACAACAAAATTAATGCGTAGGCAAAAATAAGTTGAACAAATATAATTTGTATTGATTTGAATGTATGAGTTACAATCTCTGTATTTTCTATCTGTTACAATGAACAAATAATATAAATCCTTTGATTCTGTCTCCACGTTGACTTTGAGTCGAGGGTCGAATGACTTGATCTCGAGAAAAGTAGTGACGTCTCCTCCGAATGTTGCGGCGAACACGTAGATCTGGATTCGAGGGCCTAGGCTTGATCTCGAATGTAACTGTTGTGATGTATGTGCACCTCGTGATGACTTGTAAGTCGTTGAGGTTGTGCTTCTGCAGTTATTCAATTTGAATGTTCTTGATCGAGGGTCTTTGAAGACTTGAATCTCGATCAAGGTTGCAAAGGCGGTGGAGGAAATGCTCTGGCAGGGCTTTCTGCTTGTAGATAATTTCCAACCTCTGGAATGAAGTGAGACTTCGGTATTTATAGAGTAACATGGAGCTCCGATCTATTAACGGGCTTGGTAGTCATGGGCTGGCCCAATTTCTTGACTTGATAGTCTTTTCTTTTGGGTTTGGCCTATTTAACTATTTATTTGGTCCAACAAGTTTGGGTTGGTCCAAGGGTTAAATATAAGCCCATTTTGATGGCTTTTGGCCCATCTTAATTTCTGGGATTAATTAATTAAATTAAGCTAAATATATTTTAACCCAAAATAATTAATTAAATTCAATTAAGGCACTTAATAAATTTTTAGTGCCTACAGCCACATAGGCGAGCCACGTCGTACAAGCATGACACGCAAGCGACACGTATGCACAAACTTGCCATGCAGCATGACACATCATCCATCATTAATGTCTCATCATTAGTTGACTTAATTACATATTTATTAGCATATTTCTAAATTACAAAATAACATAACTTTAGTAACGTAAGTCAAAAAATTATAAATCTGATTCCGTTGGATTGGATTTGAAAAATGCTTCAAAACGAGATATATATGTATATGTCCTATAAAAGTTGGGTCCTTTCGTGTGGTCATGACACGTAGGGCGTCACATAAGAGGAAATGTTCGCGTGAAGATGACACGCACACGCCATATGTGCTCAACTTTGTCACATCACATAGTTTTAGCTGTACGGAATAAAACGAGCATGTGCTATCAACTTTTAGTGCACATATACCGTTAATGCAAAATGAGTTTATTCATTAATTGAATTACTTATTAAAATTAGTGTACATATACTATTTTTATTAGCTATCTAAAATTAGTCCAATCTCATTACAAATGAAGGTCGCATGCAAATATCATTTTCAAGAATTAGCATGTTGCATCCTGTGGATAGAAATCTTTGCAAAAATAAAATAAAATGTATTTCTAATAAAATTAATAATTTCACATCAAATATAACATTATATTATTATATATATTCATAAATAATTATCTTACGAGAAACCTAGTATATATATATATAACTGGATCCTTCTTCGTGTGGTGCCGACACGTGGGATGCCACATAGGGGAGCCACGTCGTGCAAGCATGACACGCAAGCGACACATAAGCACAAACTTGCCATGCAGCATGACACATCATCCATCATTAATGTCTCATCTTTAGTTGACTTAATTACATATTTATTAGCATATTTCTAAATTACAAAATAAAATAACTTTAGTTACGTAAGTCAAAAAATTATAAATCTGATTCTGTTGGATTGGGTTTGAAAAATGCTTCAAAACGAGATATATATGTATATGTCCTATAAAAGTTGGGTTCTTTCCGTGTGGTCATGACACGTAGGACGTCACATAAGAGGAAATGTTCGTGTGAAGATGACACGCACACGCCACATGTGCTCAACTTTGTCACATAGTTTTAGTTGTGCGGAATAAAACGAGCATGTGCTATCAACTTGTAGTGGACATATACCGTTAATGCAGAATGAGTTTATTCATTATTTTCATTAATTGAATTACTTATTAAAATCAGTGTACATATACTGTTTTTATTATCTATCTAAACTTAGTCCAATCTCATTACAAATGAAGGTCGCATAAAAATATCATTTTCAAAAATTAGCATGATGCATCCTATGGATAGAAATCTTTGCAAAAAATAAAATAAAATGTATTTTACTAATAAAATTAATAATTTCACATCAAATATAAAATTATATTATTATATATATTCATAAATAAATATTTTACGAGCCGAAGCACGGGGATAAAACCTAGTATATATTAAGGGTTACTCCTCATAATAAGTGACGGGTTACTCCTCATAATAAGTGACGGGTTATTTCTCATAACCCCTATATTGCTATCTTTATGTGAGTTGGTCTCACACATGACTTCCTAAATTAGAATTGATTTCAACTAATTCCGAATTTAGGATCTAAAATTGGTTGGCAAGGTACCCAGGTCCTGGGCTCACCAGTCACTCCTACTTAGTACTACATGAGCACTCCACGACTTACTTCTAGCCAGCCTAGATAGCACACATTAAATAGCTTACCTAAGGGTCTACAAGTTTAGTAAATCTTGCTAATTCATGTATTCTTGGCTCGGTGTTTGTGGATCATCATGCCACTCTACTGAGCAGCTTCAAAGTTCAAACTGCAAGATGTGGATGAACTATGAATGTAGAAAGCTAGTCCTAAATTCCCTGCAATAATCTCACTAATTAATGGGTTATAATATCTTGCATATCTTGTGTAACAGGAGATTATAGTTTGATGGCTTAATAAGAGATGCACCGGAGATTATTAGAAATAAACGTACAAGATCATTAACCTTCACCAAAACTTGTCTCTCCAAAGTGTTATTATTACTACTCTCTCATGACAAATGTAGCGCATAATTGGTGGGTATCTTGCTACGAGTGATCTTTGTTCTTCTCCAATAAGAGTCTTAACAAAGTGGCTTCGAAAGGATACATAGAATATGGAAAAAGAGTAACAAATTTGTTCAAGTGCATTCATTTACTACGATTAACACTTAGAAGTCTGTTGATCACTGTTGGATACATATACTCTCCCTTCACTTTACTTTTAGATCATTTTTATTTTCCTTCAAATTTCAACCTTTTTTTTTCCAATGAGCAAAGACATTGTGATGATGTCCTCAATTTTGAACGACGAGATCGAAGTTGAACTAGTTAAAAGTTAACCATTCATTCATCACTAAGAAGCAGGTTTACATTGATCCATATGGACAAGCAGTCAGAAGACGCCCAAAATATATCTTATAGGGCAAAAGAGATGCTTCTACAGAATACAAACCTTACAACAAAGTTAGCAATCAGCATAACCGCTCTCCCAGGCGTTTCTCAAGATCCACTGGAGCTTATACTTTCATGCTCTCAGACACACCGCCTTCTCTATCGAGTTCTTGCTTGATTTCAGTCATCTCCATGAGCAGCTTTCGCTCTATCTCTTCAGCCTCGACTTTGGCCTTGTCAAACTCCATTAAAGCAGCCGCGAATCCTTTATGCAGAAATAATGCCTTTTCAACTAATGGAACCAACCAATCTACTCTCAAGCGCATCAATTGGAGATCAGATAAGGTGGATCGCATATAATACGTCTGCTCATCAGTCAAGGTTTTTCCAGAGTCGTTTTTGAGAAGACCTATCACTTTCGCCAACGACTCCAAGGCCATTGCTATAACATCACAACTACTTATGGCACTACCTTCAACAATATCCCCATGCTTCAACCAGATATTTTTTAAGATTGGCAGAAGGTCAGGCTGAATATCTACGCCTCGGAATTTCTCTTTTGAAGCATTCTTCTCAGGAGGCTGCACAGAACCATGAAACAATTGATATAGATAGATGTACATTGAAAAATGCAAGAAGACAATCCTAACAAATCCTAATACTACCTGAATTACAGAAGCCCCCGATAGTGTGACAGTATCTCCTGGCTTCTCTGGTTGCAAAGCTAAGCAACAAAATAATTACCAAAAACAAAAAGGAGATAAAGAGTGGTCAATGTAAATGGACAAACACGAAGATAGCTTTGACATAAAAATCTTACAGGAAGTAACTTTTGAGTTTTGACATTTCGATACTGTAAGTGACTAGAATTATTAGAAAGAATGCTCTCTTGAAAGGCAGATCCAGAAAGGGTGCTAGAGGGAGAAATCTCTATACCTTGCTCCTGATCCACACATTGTAGAGAGAAGGGCAATCCCTTGTGGCCAATAGGAGAACAACTGTCGCAACAATATAGTCGCACCTGTTCATCCTCCACAAGATCCCTACAAGAAAGTAGAAAGAGAACAAATTCACACTTGTCTAGCTAGCTATATATTATATGACATGATACCAAAAAATACCCACGCATTACCATCATTTTTATAGAACATACATATAGGATCATAAAATACATGTTGAAATACGAGGCACAGAAAAACCACACTTCAGAAAACAAAGTAGTTGAAGTATTGTAGAAAAACAGAGCAACACCAAACTTCCCTGTTGGCACAGACACAAACAACAACAACCCAGTAAGTATCCCGCCTAGGGCGGGGTCTGGGGAGGTCCAGATGTACGCAGTCTTACCCCTAACTAGTCGCCTAGAAGAGAGACTGTTTCCGAAAACACAGTGACGAGCAAACGTTAAGCGTTGCAACTTAGCAGTTTCTCCTGGTAATTCTCTTATGAGGAGGCAGCCTCATACATGAGGCGGCCAAAAGTATCACTTTTTCATCCAGAGCTATCAGTTTATTGTCCACAGGTATCATGCCTCATGCATGAGGCCACCTCTATGAGTTTTTGTGTGGAGCTAGCCACTCAACAAGGCAGTAACTCATTGACATGAGATAGGACCAGACTTATACTGTACATCACCTTCGTATGATGTAGTATAAGGAAAACGATATAAAATACACACTCAAACACAGGAGCAAATAAACTGATTGAGAACCATTGCAATAGAACTGCAGTAGAAAGTACCACAAAAGAACAGAAACAATCCCTCAAATTCCCCACTGACACAGTGGCGTATATGTATCAATCTTGGCATGGGCATGTTGGCTTCACTTGAAACTAGCCACTCAACATAGAGTCAGACCCTTAACACTTAACACACCTGGAAGTTGGTTTTGAGATTGCACAAGTTACAGATGACAAATCTAGAAATGGTAGTACCAAACGGAATAGAAGCTAGGGGAGCAATAATACACAAGTTTTTTTGGCTAATTTGCTTCAAACTGTGTATAAATAGTGAGATTAGCTAACTCAACAAACAAATTGTGTCAGAACAAGACCCGTTTTAATTTACACAAGGCAGATTCCAATCCATATATACAAGCCTAGCATAAAAATAGTAATAAACATAAAATAAAAATATATTGACCAACATCCAGAGTTGGATGATTACTACCACCTTGTTGAGGTTCTTTGATGTATGTAAAAGCAGCCAAAAATCCAAGGTTGAGAAACTATATAAATAAAATGCAATCCACCAGTTGTGAATTGCACTTTCAATTCATAAATAGTGTGCTTTTTGCCCAAAAAAAAAAAAAAAAAAAAAAAGAAGAAGTGATGGTGACAACTAGCTACTGACTAAGTATATGACATAGAAAAAACTTAGAACAAGATAACAAATTGATGCAGTTGAAGCCAAATTTCAGAGTTACATGCACGATATATTAATATCGAGCAACAAGGTAAACAAGAGTGTCACAGAGCTAATTATTTGAGTTTGATGAAGATTTTTCGTGATAACAATGCTCTTTGTATGTTTATGAAATGGCCAAGTATCTATTACCCTATCATGCTTTCAAAATGGTGGAGATTTTTCCATCTATAGTGGGTATAAATGTAATTTGTTGTCCTTGGAGAAACAGAATTCTAATTCTAGGAGAAGACATATTGATTTTAGTTCCCTGCAAATCTAATAAACTTCAGAAATCTCTTTTTATCCTTTTTGTTTTTCTGACAGAAAAACCATTCTTTTTATGTAAAAACTTAGTATAGATTATTTTACAATGTAAGACAATTAGTGAGAGACCAAATACAGTAAGAGAACATATGAAGAACTTCTTTGGGGGGGGGGGGAGGGGGGAGAGCAGAGTATTACTCCTAACTATATGCACACAGAAACCAACCAAGTTGTAGGTCGGAGGTCATAATGTGACTTCCTACAGGAGCCCTATGTCTCTCTGTGGAGGGGGGCGGGGGTTTCACAGCAACAGCGCTGAGCCTTAGACCCAGCTGGAAGAGGCACCCAAACTAGCTGAACCAGCCAGCTAAACCTCCATAAATTTAAAATTATATAAAGGTATCATAGTAGAAAAAAGAAACCACTAAGGATCTACTTAGTGTCACTTATTTACTAATTTATTCATGACTAGAAACAAAACTGATCATATAGCCACCCAAAATTTTACGAACTACCAACATTAACCAGTTTGTCAAGAGTCGTTGCTTTTGGTAATTTGTGGTACACGGTCTAAGATTACACGAAAATGAACTTTTTGCAACTCTTATATTTCAGCAATACAAAACTAGAACTCAAGGTCCTTGATGTATGATACTTCAGCAAATTTATAACAAATAGTAACCCAAGAGATCCCACCCTACAGTTCGCTATCATCCAAAAATAATAACCTTCATCCTTAAACCTCCTGGATGGCCCAAATTTTCGTGGAATAGTCTTTGGATAGGGCGCAGTTGAGTTTTCCCACACTAAGGTTCTTGAGGATAAAGGCAGACCAATCACCAAAGTGGTCCCCCATGTACCCGGAGGCCTTCCGCAATGCCCTCACATCACACACACCCATGCTTTAGGTGTTGGAACCTTGGTTACTAAAGGGTATTGGGAACCTACTAACCAACCTCAAGGGCCTCCCACATCCCCTTGGTGGTCCCCATCCAATAACATTTGAATATAACCACCCTACATCCCGGAACAATCGACACCTCAAATTTTCGTGAATGCCTTTGGATAGGCCCTCCATACCCTAGAGGCCTTCCCATATGCCTTAGCCTTATAGAGTATTTGTCATGAATATAAATTGTCGTAACAATTTTATGTATGATCCTTCAAACACAAAATGGTCACCATCTATATCCCAACCAGCACCCCCAAAATTTTTGGATATGACATACTAGCAATATATTGTGGTAAGAAAATAAAATAACATGGTGTAAGCTCAAGAAAAAGATCGCTGCGTCCTAGATAGTTAAATTTTGCTAGCTTCCCCGCTGAGTACATGCAAAATTTTGAGGTCTGTGAAATGTTAACTTGACAAAGTATAATATACCTGCATCCTAAACAAATTTCTGCTGATTCAATAAACAAATGATATTACTTGGACCACTTGCTAAAAGTGACAAAGCCAGAGCAAAGTAAGATGGATCCAGGGTGAATACAAAACCCAAGTATACACATTAGCTCCATAAATTCAGGTAGTGTGGTTCACTAATGATTATTGTTTACTGATGTTGAAACACTCATTGCACTTCAATTGAATACATCAATCGCTTTATTTGTGATTCTTGAATTATAAATATCAACTCATTAACATTAAACATAGTTGCACAATGGTTTGATGGGGTGGGATGGGGTGTGTGAACAATGCAAAACCAACCGGCCATACATAAAAGACTTGATCACTAGCATAACTAATTGCCTTATACATAGCATAAACACAGACAGTCTAATTAGCTAGAGCCTAGAGCAAGGAAGAAGATTTACTTACAGCTGAGAGCAGTAAAACCATGCCGGCGGAGGCCACAACATTTGAGGAAATCCAGGGCAATCCGAGATTGATCTAAAATACCCCTCTCTATCTATAAAGTAGTAAACCCAAAATCTCTGAGCATTCCAGTCATCAAGGAACAAGCTTTGAACCTGAGCTATTCTACTGTCGTATTGAGGAAAAGATCCATTGGCAAAGACGATGCAGTTTCCAAGACACCCACCAGCAAAATGTCGAGCCCTGGCAAAGAAGCAGTGGTCTACAGCTGGCCCACCTCCTATGCAGCTCATCAAACACGTACACCTTAAACCGTACTTTGTCTAACCGGGGAGTTCCCCTCAACAGCATTACCATGTAGAGATTGCCAGACAAGGAGTCCACTGTCAGCCTCTTCCGGCTGCAGTAGGGCCCATTCACATGGATAGGATCCGGGGTGGCCATGAGCACTAAGGCATCATCAATGTGGCGATAGAGACAGCCCCCCCGATCCACACACAAATTCATCCCCTTGAAAGTCACAACATCGTCCAAGTGGGGTAACTCGAGGCCTTGGGCAACAGGGTTGGAGTGTGTGAAACTGTAGCCTTTTGCGAGCTCATACACGTGGAACCTGTTGAGATCAAGGGTGGGTGGGAAGTTTTTGACCCTTTTACGAGTAAGGGCATGGCGGAGCTTGATTTTGCCCGGTGTAACCTCCTCTGCTTTGACAATCCAAGCTTCATTATTCTCACCAATGTTGTTAGAGTTATGCTTACAGGGACTAATGAGATAGATTGAACTGGCAATAAGGGGAGAAGTGAGAATGGGATGATGGGGCAAGGAGGATAATAAATTTGGCGGCAGAGGAACAGAATGTTTACGCCAATTCTTACAAACACTACGAAATGAGAGTAACTCGGGTCGGGTTTTAAGGTTTCTAGAAATGGCTATGATCAGCTCCGGAAAGAGATCTGACCATGACATTCTTGGCCGTGTTCGGTGATCACCCATTCTGTCTCAATATTTCTCCTCTACTAGCAACACTACTTGAACCACCTGCAATTTATCCATTGTTTGTTTCAATTAATAACAAATACCAACCCAATCCCACAAATATGTATGAGAAACAAAACCTCAATTACCTTAATTACCTTAATTACCTTAATTAAACAAAAATGTATGAGAAAGAAAAGCACTAAAAGAGTAATTTTAATTTGTGGAGTGGAGCACAACTACTTTGATTAGCAAAAATTCAACTCAAGACCACAAATATCAACCATTTTTTTGACAACAAATACATGGAAAACCTATTTTAAAGCACAACTCAACCAATTACCAAACATCATTAACAGAAACACCACCCTTCTCTTTTCCTACTCCCACATTCTCTCTGTCTCTCTCCTCAAAAATTTGTTGATCCTCCATCTGGTTTACTAGTAGTGTTCCAATTTCAGGACCACAAAATAAAAAGCTAACATATGAATTACTATAAACTGAGCCCTAAAAGTATACCAATTCAGCCACAAAACTCATAAAATTCAGACCCACAAAATCAAAACTCCCAGTCCTCAAACAGAAAACTTACCCTAATCATTGAACATACACAAAGGAGTGAATAACTAGCACTTAAAATCGAATATTCAGTTCAACAAAGTCAATAACAACAGCCCTAAAAACCTAAAGAATTTAACCTTTTTAACTAAAATACAGAAGAATTACAACTTTACAAGGCATACCTGTGTGGCTGAGCTGCACTAGCGCCTCTCTCTCTCTCTCACAATGCAGATGATGAAAATGTTGGGTTGTAGTTGTACTACTACTTGAAATTCAAACCCATTTTCTGGAAATTCTCTCTCTTTCTCCATTATACTCTTGGGAAACTGCACATACTACTAGCTTCCCTGGTTTTCTCCCTATAGCTTACAGCTTTTTCCTGCACTAGTCCTTTCATTGTCAGCCAAAAGGATTCATGCAGATACTGGTACATACTTCGAAGTGTTACTAAAACTTAACAACGTACGCGGTACGCTTGAACCTCTTTCGGTTTCAGATCATGTACATCAAGATTCTAGAGGTGTCAAACAGGTTGATTATATCGGACTCGGGTCGTTATTATACAGTTTGGTTATTTCATTTTCGGGTTGAGAAACACTTAATCATGACTGAGAGTATTTGGATTCGGGTTGAACTCAACTGGTTGAGTACTTTTTTTTTTTTTATATTTGGTTATAATTGTGTAAATAATTCTATTTTCAACTTTAAAATAAAAAATTTCCACACTATATTGATATAAGATGTAAAATATATAGATTTAATCTACTTGAGAAATATGAAATTACAAACGTTAAAATTAGTTGATACTCCTATGTAAGAAAATTTGATATGATAAAGTTTTTTGTCATCCACTTTTTTCATGCTCAGTTGTTTTATTTCTAATGTCCCAACCTAACGGGTTGTCCCAGAACGGATTCGAGTTTGACCCAATAAATATTGATTTTTCGAGTTCGATATGTATCAGGCTTCGAGTTAGAATTCTTTATTTGTGACCCAAACTTTTCAGATCGATATAAGTTAAATTTTCGAATTTGATCCAATTTTGACAGCTCTCACTACATGTCTAAAAACTTTAAAAAGAAAAAAAGGGATCCATGAATGAATATGGTAGCCCAACTGATGCCACTCATTATCCAAAACCCAACTTTCTCTTGTATTGTTGATCAAGTCTACGACAAAGCCCACAAATTTCCAACTCGACATGGACCACATTTCTTTTTCTTTTTTTGAGAAGAGGACCACATTTCTTTCAGTGCCTATTCGCTGGACCTGCGTCCAGCCAACATGGCTGGACCAGGCCCAGTTATTACTTCGATACGCGCAAGGCGCAACCTGCCTCTCACTTGAATCGGCCCAAATCTCGTGCGGCCTTATTCAATTCAAAAATAGTTACGTTGAACTGAATTTTAGAGGGGAAGTGAGAGAATATCGCATTCAGCCAAAGGAAAGCGCATAGGGGACGCGCGACTAAATGCCATCCTATTTCGGTATATTTACAAATTTCGCCACCAAGGTCCATCTAACTTTGCTGGACGTAGGTCCATTTAAAAAATTTCACATTTCTTTAGTACAAGGACATGTTTTTTTCAACATATTTTCAGTTTTGCCTAATTTTCCTATATAAAAAAAAAGTTTTGCCTAATTTTACTTGGTTACCTCATACATTTCAGTTTTTTCAGAATCTTCTAATTACTAGTTTTCGTTTGAAACAAACGAGCCCTAAATTTTGGTGCAATTAGATTATGTGGTTAGGCTTGAGGTTAATCAACGCCACAGATGGTTAATGTCGGGTTGGCTCGCTGCCCAACACGATATAACATGATCTTTTATAGGTTTTGGATTGTAGTTTTTTCCACTTCTTCCAATTGATTTTCAGTAATTATGTAACTGACTTTTACTAAATTTTTCGATAAGGTATTGTCATTAAATCCTATTGATTTATTGATTTTGTGAGTGGAAATGTATTTGTTTCCACTCTTGGATTGGGAAAGTTTATATCACAAAAAAATTCCATGTGTATCTGTTGGTTAAGTTCAAAACTTATCTGAATCTCTAAATAAACTTGCTAACTCGTTAGGCAAGAAAGAAAATTGAAATGTCAAACCACTAACAATCATACTCACGTCACACAAATTAAACTATGAAGTATGCATCAATAATATTGAATGGATGTTTGAGCTACCTTATTAGTCCTTAGCCCAAGTTTTAATTTTTAAGGATTTTTATACAAAGGATAAGAAAAGCATAAGGTGCCGGCTCAACGCCTAAACTATATATATGCTTCTCTAGACTTGTCATTTGAGTAATGAATCACTATACCATTCTTGGTTTGGTTGGTTATATTGTATTGTAACTTGTCATTTTTACGAGGAATCCACAACCGCTCTTTGTGTGTGCACCAGACAAACTCCGAGTGTGTACAATAGCTTGCAAATTATACACACCAGGCAAGCTAATAAGATAAACTTTGCAGACAGGCTCGACAAAGAGGCCTAGTGTTTGTCATGAGTCCATATATACAACCTCACGACCAACTCCACTACTTTCAATGCATATTGTATTGTCACTTAGGTCACTTCATCGGATAGATTATTAGGTAGTTTGGGACAATTTATCTATCGTTTTACAAAACAAGTAAATTCCATGTACTCAAGTTTATCGCTTAACAAAAGGTGGTACACACCTTTTTTGTGATATGATAATACCAACGATCGTAGGCCATCTAACAATTTCTCGCTTTGTTATTGGCAAACTAGTTAATATTTACTCCATATTAATTTTTTTCCCTTTCTCCTCTTTGGTGGTAGTTATTTGAAAATTCATGTTTGGTAAATATTTGTGATACATAAATTCATTGGTGATTCATGATCTGTCATGACCTATCTAAAGATTGTACTCGATCACTTGTATATATCAAAATCAAACAACAGTCCTCTAATTTGTGATGATAGTCAAAGAAAATCAAAATTTAAAGATTGATGTTAATTTTACCTTCTGAGGAGGAGTTTGCGGAGACACATTGTAATAAACGAATAAGTGAAACTATACTCGTAACAACATATTATCTCTTTAATTGACTTCATTTATAGAGAATTTGAGCACTCCGAAAATTGATGAAGCTTTACAAACTAACAAGATAAAGATTAATATTCATATTGTTATTTTAGAATTATGGTTGCTTAGATACCATATAACTTGTAAAGAAATGAAGTTCGTTTCCTCTGAAAATCTTTTAAAAACATTTGGCTGATACAAGATAATGAATTAGTGTCTGCTGGTCAAAATATGCTCAACCCCACAAAAAATAATGCATCATGATGCAATGCACTTGACTTAGCAACAAGTTGAGCTTGAACTAATGCTTTTTTCTTTTCTCATCCCCATTTAATTATTTCCATTGTCCAATGTCCAACCCATTGTCAGAGCATAAGATCCAAGGCAAGGCATGATAAATGCTCGCTTCAATTACAATATATAGTACTACTAGTATTAATGAACTCAAATTAAATCACATCGAATCATCATAATCCAAGTAGCAACACATAGATAGAAATTATGATGATATCATCTCCTATATCAGAATAAAACCACGGTGTTAATTCAAACTAGTAAAGAATTTTCCAAGCAATAAGATATACGTGTACATAACTGTACATTAATTGATCGAGGAGGTGTGATTGAATGGTAGAGATTCATTCATCACTAACCAAGATTGAGGATTTGAATATTGGCTTAGTTTAGTATGGAGCAACCTTAAATCCTTTGGTCAACTATTCCACGTGCGTACATACTAATACGGAAAAGTAGTCACTGTGGTCGACGTTGGATACCTTTGAACCAAAAAAACAATTACAAAAACTTGTGTGGACTTAGTCCATGGTGAACCAATACTTGGAGTCACCCCCTACTTCACTTAGAACCACCCCCTCTAAAAATGGAGCCACCCACACTAATTAGAGTAATTAGTCCATGTCAGATATGATAAGATATTGCTTAAGTGAGTGACTAAGGCTGTACGGGCACGCCCTCAGCGTGTGGGAAATTCCCAGTGGCCCACTCCCTTCACATGCCATGCACAAGCTCCCTTGTTTAATCAACTGATTGGCTAACTCATCAATTGATCCGAGATCTTAGGCAAAGTTAGCATATAAATATGTTTTTGTATATATATTTTTTTTCTTTTTCCTTTTGTTACGAAGTACCTTTCGTACAATTCTAAGTGTACTGTATAGTGTATAGTATTAGGTGGTTCAAGATATGTCACTTCAGATCATACTTTCTGTATATAATTTCCATTAATCTTTGCAAATAAAAAAAAAATATCTTATCTAAACTATTTGACAGAAGCGAGAGAAAAAAAGAGTTGAAAATTAAAAATTGCAACTTTAATCTAAAAACTAACAGTTTTTGCCAAATATATATACATGAAATCGTTCATAATCCCGACCCTCTAAAAATTTATCTTTACTACTCCGTAGTAATTAAATATCTGACTAACATAATGACCCTGTTTGGCAATTGGCTGGTGTCATTAGCTGTTGGCTGATGACTGGTGGCTGGTGGTCAATGACTGGTATTATTAGCTGATTTGACTGACTGGTAACACTGGATGTCTGGAAAGAGATGTTTGGTAACATTGGCTAGTAACATCAGCTAGTTATATGTAAAATGACTAATAAGGATATTCATATGATTGGAGAATTTGATGACATAGAATTAAATAATTGCAACTCTTGGACTATTATGTCATTGGACTACATTAATGCCCAGCCAATACCCATATGCCAACCTCCTTGGCTTTTTAGAAGTTGGCTTGTGGGAACCCAAAAGTCAATCTCACAGGCTAACATCCAAACAACAATATTGGATGTGGATTGGTCAAACATCCAATTTTGCCAAAAGTTACCTCACAAACCAACATCCAAATACCCCCAATGTTACATTATTACCAGTCAGGACTAATAATGACAAAATGATCCTAACCACCTATAACTTCTTGCTGTGATTAAGAAACAATTCGTAATGCACAAAACCTTGAATATCCCAAAAAATAACCTCTATAAGAATACTCTACTCTAAGATGCTTAAATTCATACATAGCTTGTTGGTACAAATCATCATTACAAGTAGGCCTGGCAAAAACTAACCCGACCCAATAACCCGACCCGAACCTAACCCGAAAAAAGCGGGTTAGGGTTGAGATTTTCGACCCGAAACATTAAATGGGTCAACCTGATTGACCCGAAAACTTAAATGGGTTAGGTTAAGGTTGAAAATTTCAACCTGCTCAACCTGAAAAGTTAAACATATCAGGTCATAGATCAGATTAATCTTTTTTGACAGGCGGCCCAAAGGCTGAGTTAATGAGAAAAAGCCCAAAGTCACTCAAAACCCTAAAATCCCTCACAAACTCACTCAATCACTCAGCCGTCCCAAACCAATATCACACACTCTCTCTCACTCTAACTCTCTCTCCTCTCTCATTCTCAGTTTCTCACTCCAACTCTCACTCTAACTCTCTCTCCTCTCTCAGTCTCACTAAATGACTCAACTGAGTCAACTCTCACTCTAACTCGTCGCCGTCTCACTCTAACTCGGTTGCCGTCGACTTATCGTTGCTGCTGCGGTGCTGCCTAGACGACTCATCGTGATGCTGTTTGAATCTCAGGTAAGATTTCAAACTCGAATCTTCATCTCTTTTTCTCTTTTTCTCACCCTAACTTTCGAATCTCTCATCTCTGCATCTCTTTTTCTCTTTTTCTCACTTCATTTATGTTTTCTATCTTCTTTTTTTTACAGATTTAATCAAGTTATACCTCACAAATTCCAAATAAGACGGTTAGTTTTCTCTTTTTCTCACTTCATCTATGTCTTCTGATTTTATTTTTAATTCGTTTAATTTAAGATTTCTGATTTAGGGTTTCATTTTTTAGATTTTAGGGTTTCGGATTTTTAATTAAAATGTTTAGGGTTTTATTTTTACCTATTATTATTTAGGGTTCAGTGTTTCGTTTTTTAGGGTTTAGAGTTTTGTTTTTTATGTTTTATTATTTATGTTCTTATTTCATAAATTTTAAGGTTAGGGTTTCTGATTTACTCATTATGTTCTTATTCGTTTATTGTAGCAGTGCTGAGTGCTGCTGAGTGTTGCTGAGTTGCTTTCTTGAGCTTCTGTTTGTGCTCTAAACTGCTGTCTTGAGCTGCTGTTATGAGCTCTTATTTTGAACTATTGTGTAGGTGCTGTTTAGAGCTTTATTTTGAACTATTGCTGCTGTGACATCAGACAGTTAACATTGCTAATTTGCTATTGGGAAATTGCTGCTGAATTGCTGTTGCTGTTGTGATTTTTGTGAAATTAAATGATTTTCAAAATTTTCAGGTTATACAGATCAAATCAGGTTGACCTGATCTGTTACAGATCAGGTTCAGGTCATGTTTTTCGACCTGTTTTGCAAACAGATCAGGTTCAGGTTGGAATTTTGAACCCGTTTAGTAATCAGGTCAGTGGGGTTCAACCCGAACCCGACCCGACCTGATCTGTTTGCCAGGCCTAATTACAAGGACTTATTTACCAACAAAAACTAATCAGACATTTATTAATTATGTTTATAAAGTATCATTTCCGATACACATAAATCATAAAACAAAGGCAACTATCCACTAAACAACACATAATTTACCTGACTCTTTACACTATAAATATACACTAAGATCTCAACACGAAATCAACTCCCTAGCTAATTAACAACAAGTACAAGTGTACATACAACACCGTACAATAAGTGCTATTAGCTAGCAAAAAAATGGCCATTATGAAGAGCTCACTTAGCATCACAAAATTCTCCATCCTCTTAATACTCCTCCTCATCCTCCTCCTCTCCTCCCTAACATACGCCCAATCACCACCCTCCTCCGACACCTCGGGTTGCGAATCGGCCGCAACCCGAGGGTGTTACGACAAGGCCAAGTCCTTAAAACTAAAAGTCATAGCCATATTCACAATCCTAGTCGCTAGTGTCATTGGCATAGGCTTACCCCTCTTTTCGACCGCGATACCGGCTCTTCACCCGGACCGTGACCCAGCCGTGGTGGTTAAGGTCTTAGCCTCAGGTGTCATCCTTTCAACAGGGTTCATGCACGTGTTACCGGACTCATGGGCTAACTTAACCTCAGAGTGTTTACCTGAAAACCCATGGAGAGCTTTTCCTATGTCAACTTTTATTGCTATGGTTACTTGTGTTTTTACTATGATGATGGATACTGTTGCTACATCTTATTTTAAGAAAAAAGGGATTAAAAACAGGTTGCACCATTGTGGTGGTGGTCATCAACATGGTGTTGTTGGTGTTGTTCATCATATGGAAAGTCCTGTTGTTGGAGATCATGAAATGGTTGACCCAAATGATCATAAAGTGGCTAGTGGAGATGATAAAGAGTCCCAATTGTTAAGGCATCGTATTGTGGCTCAGGTATGTCATTAGTTACATATATTCCCTTTGTCTGAAATTACCTAATCACAAAAACTTGTTTAAGATGATTTTTTTTTTAAATTTTTGTTGAGATAAGGGTCATTTACTAGTAAAATAATAAGGATTACGACTTATAATAAGTGATCCCTACATTTTTAAATAGCAGTGACCCCATATTTCTATGAATCGATCTTAACTTACACAAGACTTGCTCGTTTGCATATAATGGTGTTTTCTACTAGTGAAAAGGATTGAATCAAGTAATTTATGGGGATATACAAGGTAGTCAAAGCAATCTAATCATATCTGCCAAAGTATGGAGAGCATGTAACATTTTTTTGAGTATATATTAGTTGAATGTCTGGTTCACGATCACACAAAAAAAATAAAATAAAAAGGAAGTTTGGTTCACGAGCTGTGGATATATACTAGGTATCATACTTGGCAAAGTCTACAAGAATTGGTACGAGAAAGAAATGAGCTTGAAATTCATTAGTTAGTGCTCCAACACTATTGGGATATTTTCCAAATTTTAATAATAGTATTAGTGATGAGTAACTAATCAAATAGTCAGGTAAACCCGTGATTAAACAAAAAAAGAAAAAGTTATTAACTAGTCAAATGGTTAGTACGTGATGTAATAGTAGTGCGGATGTGTATATATATCCCGCAGGACTTGCACTAATTATATTCAATTTTAGTTGTAAACTAATTTTTGCCCGTACAATAGATGTTGTTAGAATGAGACATGAAATTGGTATTGTTAGAATGAGACGTGAAATTGGTACTAAACTTTTATCCACCAAAAACCTTTTGTTTAATTTCTCATTTGTCATCATCATTTTTGTCCAACAAATTAAAGTAATATATTCTTCTATACTAACCTCTGCGACTTAGAAAAAAGAACAATTTCCTTCATTCCATTTTTCATTATTTTGTCTTTTATATATTAATTTTAAACTTGATATCCGTTGTATGAGCACATCAATCAATAATTCTATTTCATACTACAAAGTACATAGTTCCGTGCACATACCATCATATGAATCTTTGACTTTAACTGATTGATTAAAAACAATAACTCTGATCTAGTACATATAAAGTACATATTTCCGTGCACATACAATAGCTATTTTCATATGTAGTCAGTACCTTTCATTTTCGTTCAACACATTTCTTTAAGAACATGGAAGCTTAGTCAAATAAGTACTGATCTATGTAATCACCGTGTACTAATTAACAAGGTTAATTAATCGTATTAATTAGATGTGAAAAAGACAACAAGCAAGACAATTATATAACTAGACTAGATTTCGTGCCCGTGTGATGCACGGATTCTTGTTTATCATCGTTCATTATTAGAATCATTATAATAAAATAAAAAAATTAATCATATCAATATATAAAGTTGAATAATAGGAGTAACAAGGACAATAATAATCTTTTTATCAACAAAAAAAACACATTTAATAAAGAAATTACATTTTTAGTGAATATATAATATATATGTCTTAGGATAATAAATCTTATGTTAGTTATTTTTATTAAAATAAAACAAAATTATTTTTAATTTCTTTTTAATCACCAATGCATTTATGACTATTGATTACATATTCAATGCCACCTTGGTGAGAACTCAATTATACATATATATATTGATGATTATAAAGGAACTCATTAAGGGATCATTAAGAGTAACATCGAGGTGCTAACAAATGTTCCTGAGTTCGATGCCTAACTGCTATGTCGCACATCTCGTGACTGATCTCTCCATTAGGGCACATGACAGAGTTTATTGGGGCGCCTGGTTTAAGCACAATATAATCCTTTTTTCTTTTTTTCTTATTTATGATTACTATCACCATAAATCATTAATAACCTTTGAGATAATTATACCAATTTTGTAGTATTAATAGATAATGAATGCTACTCCATCTATTTCAGATAAATGTATACATTTTGTTTTTTAAAAGCCAAAGTTTAAAAACTTTGACCATTAATTTAAGAAAAAACTATAAGGATTCACAATGTAAAAATAGTAAGGTTAGACTCATTCTCAAAAGTACTTTCGAAAAGTCAAAATTTTAAAACTATATATTTTCATTTAAATACAAATATTCATGGTTAAAGTAGTGCATTGGAGACCGTGGAAAACAATAAAAATAAATGTATACATTTATCTGAAACGGAGTAATTATTAGAAATGTTCAAATACACGTTGATATATTTACAGGTATTGGAGCTGGGAATAGTAGTGCACTCAGTGGTGATAGGAATATCAATGGGAGTATCCAACAATCCATGCACCATAACACCACTTGTAGCAGCTATGTGTTTCCATCAGCTCTTTGAAGGCATGGGCCTTGGTGGTTGCATCTTACAGGCAGAGTATGGGTTGAAGATGAAAGCAATAATGGTGACCTTCTTCGCGACAACGACGCCATTTGGGATAGCTCTAGGGATTGCTATCCTAAATGTCTATAATGAGAACAGCCCAATTGCACTCATTGTGGTTGGTGTTTTGAATGCTATATCATCTGGGTTATTGATTTACATGGCTTTGGTAGACCTCTTGGCAACTGAGTTTATGGGTGCAAAGCTTCAAGGGAACATTAAACTTCAATTTGTGTGCTACTTTGCTGCCTTTGTTGGCATGGGTATCATGTCTCTAATGGCTAAATGGGCATAATTATATAAGGAGATTAGTTTCTTAATAGCCCAAAGGCAAAAGGGTTTTGTTGTTGTTGTGTGAATTGTTAGTGTTTTATGTTTTTGTAGTATGTGTAAATAACGCTTGTTAATTAAGAGCACACAACAAAATGTACTTGCAAATACAGTTGACAAGTTGTTGTAGTGATTTGTATGTCATGGGGTATTGAGTTGCTCAACTTTGTAACTCCCCTTATCATGAATAAAATTATCACTTCTTTTGTTACGGAAGTCATTTTGTTAAGGCGCTTATTAAATCATTGGTGATCAACATTATTCATGGTCACTTTTTCTTTCAAAATATGTCACCACCCCATGGTACGTTGATCGTATCTTTAACTTTAAAATACACACTAAATCTTATATAAGACGTTTTGCGTCGATCGTATATAAAACTTTAAAATGCACACTCTTATATAAAACGATCTCACTATGATACGCCTGTCATATTTTCAAAAAGCAGTGTTACATTTTCAACATAAAGTATCAACAGGATGTTACATTTTAACTAGAAGCAGTTACTTTTAATTGGCTAAGACGGTCTTACAAAATACCTTTCGAAAAATGAGTAGTACAAGTTTAAGCCAATTCAATGGGCCTGCCTTGGCTTATCCACACTAAAATTATCATAAAAGCCCAAACTCTAACCCAAAAAATATTCAATCATTTCACCCTTCTTCCTTAAACCTCTTTCCAAAACCCTACGAAACTTTCAATTGATCCTCCATTTTACAGTTCCTCAAATCGAAAAACCATCATTTTGCAAAGTACCCATTTCAAGAAAAATGAGCTCAAAGCTCTTCATGATCTTAAACCGATTGAGCTTAAGGCTAAATCAAGCTCAATGTTCATCTGAAGCAGCTCTTGTTGCGAGCTCTAATATCATTAATGGAAAGAGAAACTATTATACGACAACCAGGCAAGGAAATGCGAGCTTGTATGGGAAAATAAGCCCATTGGGAAGTCCCAAAATCAGTGTAAAACCAGAGCTTGATGATTGGGTTCAAAAGGGGAAGAAGGTTCGTGTAGCTGAGTTGCTTCGTCTAATCCATGATCTTCGAAAGCGCAGAAGATTTACTCAGGCTTTGGAGGTAAAATTTTTCCCTTGTTTAATTTGAATCAAGGAAGCATTTTAATAGTGGGCATTTTTGAAAGTTTTGATTTTTAAATGTGGGTGAGTTTAATATTGGACTTTGAAATGGTGGGTGTGTGCTGAAATTGGCTGATGATTTGTGGGTATGCTTGAATTTGAATCAGGGAAGCATTTGAGTGGTTTGTATGTTTGAAAGTTTGATTATTAAATGTGGGTATGTTTGAATTTTGGACATTGGAAGGGGTGGGTATGTGCCAAAATGGGATAATAAGTTGTGGGTCTTTTTGGATTTAGATTATGGAATAATCGTGTTTGTGCAAAAATTAGATGACAAATTGACAAGTTTCAGGACAGCATTGGTATGTTTAAAATCAGATTTTGAAGAAGTTAGTATGTTTGAAAATTAGATGATAAGTGGTGGGCATGTTTGAGTTACCTTCTGGGAGGGATTGCATTTGTATTACTAACAGTTTGGTATGAAAGACAAACTTTAGAATTTAAATGTTTGTGTTCATTGCTGTTGCTTCCTTTCTTGTCTTATTCATGAGTTATGGGGAGTAAAGATATTTGTTCAATGGAGGGAAGACCTTAAAGTATTGGTGTTTTATATCATGAACATGGTGAAATATCGGCTATGTATTTGCTATCGTGTAGTAGGCCACTAGTTTTCTTTATATACCCAATCAACATTTACCCAATCAACATTTGCATGCTAGCTCTTTCATAGGTTGGAGCCATGTGTACTGGGCTGAATTTCTGTATCATCAATGGATATGGTCTGTTTAGAGCCATTTTGTGGGTTGGAAGGAAAGGGTATCTTTCTATAGCGCTTTCTTAGATAGAAAATTTTACTGCAACTGAACTAACTCATCCAAATCAAGAAGGTGAGGATGATGGTGGTTGGTCATGCTGACTTGATATTGCTGCTTCATGAGTCATGGGAGAATTGCTTAGAATTTGATTTGAGATGGTAATATCTTTCTTGACTCAACATCAGAATTAGAACTTTATTTATTGGTGCCTGGATACCTAGAAGCAGGACTGTTGGTCAATACGATCTTTATATGTTGTTGAGGGATGGAGTGGCAGGATGATCGATCAATATTAGTTCATTACTTGATCCGTGGAACATTCTGGTATACTTAGATATGTTTTTGTAATTTAGAAACCATAATGAAAGTTTGTTTTTGATTTATCGTGAGATAGTATAGTCTGAATGCCATAATGTATAGAGTGTTTGTAATAGGGGGTATGTCAGTTGAATGATGAGTCATAGTCTTGTTTGAATTAGAGTGATGAATACTGGTGATGCACCCTAAAGTCCTAAACTACCACTTAGTGACAATCACACGGAGAGTATTTTATATAGAGAATCCCTGCTAAGCAAAGGCAATGAATTCTGATCCACAACTCTAATCTCCCCCTATTTTGTGATCTAGACAATTAGAAAATAGGAAATCTCACAGAGGATTCCTTCACAAAATCCGATGTTTTTACAACTGAAAAGGAGCTTTCTATAGTGCTCACTGAGACCTCCTAGCCTAAAGTAAATCTTCCCTTGCTTGATCCTCCCTTGCTAATGTTTCTAAATGGCATATTGCTTTCTTTCTTGGTATACCCAAAAGAGTCCTGAGAGAGAACTTTATATCGTTATGCTAATTTGCTTATGGCTCTGGCTCATGGCTATGTTGATGTTTTTAAGTAGGCCTGTTGGTTGATACTATCCTGCAAAGTTGGTACCGGATGAAGCTGCATGGTATTTTGGCTAATCCACCAATTCTTGATTCAAGGAATTTTGCTATATATATGATTGTATCTTAGATTCCAATAATATGTTTTTGGATGATTGTGAAGATAACATAGAATCAACACCATGATTGACATTTCGGTGCAAGTTCAGAAGTTGTTATTTTTGATTGTAATGATGTTGGTGCAGGTTTCAGAATGGATGGATGAGAAAGGGGTCTGTAAATTCACACCAACTGAACATGCTATTCAATTGGACCTGATTGGTAGAGTACGTGGTTTTCTGTCTGCAGAGAGCTATTTCAATGGCTTACAAGACGAAGAGAAAACTAAACAGACATATGGTGCTCTTCTTAACTGCTATGTGCGTCAAAAGCAACTTGACAAATCACTGTCTCATTTGCGGAAGATGAAGGAGCTGGGTTTTGCGTCTACACCTCTCACTTATAATGACATCATGTGCCTCTACACAAATATTGGACAATATGAGAAGGTTCCTGAGGTGCTGACTGAGATGAAGGAAAACAATGTTTTACCAGATAACTATAGCTACAGACTCTGCATGAATTCTTACGGGGTAAAATCTGATCTTGAGGGAATGGAGAACATTTTGAAAGAAATGGAGAGTCAACCTCACTTGGCAGTGGACTGGAACACATACGCAGTTGCAGCTAATTTTTACATAAAAGGAGGGCTTACAGATAAGGCAGTTGATGCCCTGAAGAAGGCGAAGGTAAGACTGGATAATAAAGATGGTACAGGCTACAATCATCTAATCTCCCTAAATGCAAAATTGGAGAAAAAGGATGAGATATTGAGGCTGTGGGAACAGGAGAAGATCGCCTGTAAGAGATGTATAAACAGGGATTTTGTTAATGTGTTGGAATCTCTTGTGAAGATTGGTGAAATAGAAGAGGCTCAGAAGGTGCTGAAGGATTGGGATTCATCTGATAATTGCTACATTTTTCGAATTCCTAATATAGTCATTGCAGGGTACCTGGACAAAGGATTGTTCGAGAAAGCAGAATCATTGCTGGAAGAACTAATGGAGAAAGAAAAGGATACTAGCCCGAACACTTGGGGCTTGTTAGCTGGAGGGTATGTAGAGAAGGGGGAGATCCAGAGAGCAATAAGGTGCATGAAGGTAGCATTATCTCTCTGTAAAGAAAATAAAGGATGGAAACCGAGCAGTCAAGTCATCACTAGACTTTTAAGTTGGGTTGGTGACGAAGATAGTGTGGAAGACGCAGAATCCTTGGTGGAATCTTTGAGAAAAGTGATTCCAGTGAACTTGCATATGTATCATGCTCTGATGAAGGCCAACATCCGACATGGTAAGGATGTTGATGAGCTTTTAGAGAACATGAAGGCTGATGAAGTAAAGGAAGACAACGAAACAAGAAAGATTCTTAGCACAATACAAAAGAAAACTTGATCATCATATTCTTGGAACAGTTGCTCATCTTGACAGGCAATGCCTACATAATATGATCAGCCGTTTACGCAATGCAGCCTGCATCATCTTTTCGAGGCCGGCGCTTTTATCTGCATTTTGTAAGCATTTAGATGCAGTGAGAATGCTCCATTGGGAAAACATTTTCTGGTGATTTAATTTTCTTTTTGGATAATTTTGTCAAACTTGGCAAATGTAAGACATGTCCAACTTTTAGGAATCCCTAATTGCACTGCATTGAAGCAGCTTGTGGGGGAGCCGTAGAGCCTGAAGAGCATTATCATAATTGTGGAGCATCACATTACTCACATAGCAGTGAAGGAGAGCACCATATGTCTGTTTAGTAGAGTATGTCAAAAGGCCAGTCCCATGAAGGATACATTTTCCCACCTGCTGACTGGCATCTATGGAGCCACTAAAATAGTTTATTCTATCTTTGTCCCTTGATTAGAATGATATCAATAAAACTAGTTGTCGCATTTTCGAATTTGTATAATATTTATAATTACATTTTATTTTAGCATTTATTATTTTTAACCCATTTTATCGTTCATATAATCTCATTAGTTACTTACCTTTTTTGCTAAATTCAAAAGGTCAATAGGTAAAAATAGTTAAGTTTAATTATTTTTGCCAGAATTGAGACAATCTGATAACTTTCTTAACTCGTGTGCAAAAACCTTAAACAATTTATATCATGGAACGAAGGGAGTAGTATTTCTTTTTCCAGATAATCACATCAGATTACACCCTTTTGAAGGGAGAATAAATATCAATAATCTGAACCGTCACCCTGATCTTTGTCATCACAAATAGGAGAATCAGTTAACAGAAGTTCCTCCCAACATCCAAATGAAGAAACAATAGTGGACAACAAAATACAGAGCATTGTTTCCGAGCCTACACATTTAGATCCTTCCATAGTTGCCAAGGGTAAGTAGGCAACGAGTGTTCGATTTGCCAAACCATATGTGATGACACTTTAGGCAACTTAACAATCAAATTATTACAATAAAATCTACTCGACATCTGAATATTACTACTTCTGCTCAACTAGCAATGTATTTTGACCAACTATACCAAAACCAATACGAGCATCTGATCCTCAAATAGCACCAGTAACTACTAGGCAGAGTGCAGAAACATGTTTACTAAAGGAAAAATCGCATTCGAACACTCAATAGGCAAAACTAGATTGTTTCTGTTCCATGTTAATCAGAAACATCCGAATATCCAATGATTGATGTAGTCCCTACTCCGAAAGGGTCGACTTAAGCTCTCCGTTGCTCTTCATTTCCATCACGATATCACAACCTCCCATCAGCTCCCCCTTGTAGTAAAGCTGAGGATAAGTAGGCCAATTCGAAAACGTCTTTAGGCCCTGCCTGACTTCTTCATCACTCAAAATGTCGAAGGACCCAAAGGTAACATCTTCCTCTATCAAAGCGTCGACCACCTTGTTGCTGAAACCACACCGAGGTGCTTCCGGAGTGCCCTTCATGAAGAGCATAACAGGAGAACTGCTGACCAATTTCTTGAGACGATCATTGAGGGACTCTTGAGCCATGATCCCTTTCTCGGCTAAAACCTTCCTTAACTCACCGCTTTTCTGCATCTCCAGCGTGATATCTGACCCACCAATGAGTTCACCTTTAATGTATAACTGAGGGTAGCTGGACCAGTTCGAATACACCTTGAGGCCTTGTCGAACTTCATCATCAGTCAGAATGTCAAAACTGCTGAATTCCACCTTTTCTTGCTGAAGAATTTCAACCACCTTCCGGCTGAAACCACACTTGGGTTCTTCTGGCTTGCCTTTCATGAAGAGCATGACAGGACTGGAGTTGACGAGGCTTGCAAGACGGGAAGTCAAAGATGAGCTCAAGCCAGTGGCTTCAGAGACACCGCCCTTCCCACTTCCAGCTTCTGCTGGTTTGCCATCACTAGAATCAAAGGTTTCTATCTCGTGATTTCTGAAAACTTCTTTCAGTTCACCACCCTCATGCATCGCAATAACTATATCACACCCACCAAGAAGCTCACCTTCGCAGTAAAGCTGAGGATAAGTTGGCCAGTTAGAAAATTTCTTCAACCCATCCCGAACTTCTTGGTTGGTTAAGATATCAAAGCTTCCAAAATCGACTTCCTCTTTGTTCAAGATGTCAACAACTTTCTGACTGAAACCACATTTCGGTTCTTCAGGGCTTCCTTTCATGAAAAGCATAACTGGGTGAGAATTAATCAACTGCTGCAGTTTCTTGTTGAGGTCACCACCAGAACCAGAAGATAATTGGCCGGCCACTGAAGATCCACCGTTGCTTTTAGAAAGCTCTTTCACCGTTTCAAGGACAGAAGGTCCAGCAGCCAAGCCAAGGCTAGCAGGTGCAGCAGATTCATCAGGGTTGACTGAACCAGCAACTTTAGCAACTTTGTTGGCCAAGCTGGATGGATCTGCTCCCTCCAATGTATCAACTGCCTTACCACCCTAATGACACAAGACAGAGAGACAGGCACGAATCAGATAAACAGATTTTGGAACATTTATCACTTGGCATAGAGCTTTAAATTAAACTTTGATTATAACATTTTGCCCTTCTGCCTTGTTCGCAATGGACTGGCAGTTTTCTTTTGGGAGGGAAGGGAAGTTCTTACTGGAAGGGCATTTTGGTTCATAAATGTCATGGTTTCCTTCTTGCATGGTGAAACTTCTAACAGGGAATCATTTTACGCCTTTGTCTGCCATCTTATGCTTGAGGCAGGGGTGGTACTGGTGAAGAGCTTAGTATGTACTATGAAGCTTGGGGTTAGCTATTAGACAGTAAAGTAGTTACGAGGATGTACAACTATTGCTAAATTTATTTATTGTACGATAAACACAAAAAGACAAGGAAATCCCAAAAAGACCTGTGCATTCGTCTCCAGCCAAACACATTATAGAACTGCGCGAATAGCGTTACATCAAAACAACTTCTTCTTCATCCTCCACCCAAAACTGACAATAACACATCTGCAAAAACTCCCAATACAGTAGACGACTAGATGGGCAGACCCAAGACTCCCTCAACACCACCAAAGGGTTCGCGCTACATCAGACATCAAGAAAACATGTGGCAATGACTCGCTAGCAGAGCATAAAAACATCAGGAAAAAAATCTAATCTTATTCAATGCTGCCAAGGTCCACACAAACACCCATACATACCTTTGCCTTCACTAACCAGTTTGCTTTAGGGGATTGTGGTGGGTGTGATGACACACTCAACTGTTGAAGAAAGGATTTAAAAGGTAACACCCTAGAAGAATCGCCACCCACCACGAGCCAGTCGAAGGAGAGTGATGCTCAGAAACCTTAGCTCCATGGAACATCCCAGGAAATGGAAAGCACGATGTCTATCCAGCTCGCTAGCTATCCTCCCAAAACCTAATACTCATACCATTCCCAAGTTCCAATCTCACTAGTGGAAAGAATTAAGAGGGAACCTATGACACAAACTTCCAAAGACTCGCATGTGTTGTGCTGGAGGCAACTCGTGGATGCTAAAAGAACTTACTCTTAATCATCCTATGCAAGTAATGCAACAGAGTTCTTGGCTTGAGTGGGACACGTCAAAGCCACTTGCCAAATGCCAACAAGAGGCGAAATTTTTGGTCATCGGTCTACCAAAACCCAATGCCCCTTCCACCTTAGGCCGCCTAACCAAAGCCCTATTCACCAGGTAATCTTTTTTCTCTCCGTACACAAAGGACCACAAGAATTCCCTCAACATCCTCTAGACTAAATGCGACAAACATATTGCAGTTATCAACCATTCGTACTACATCAGTAGACCATATGGACATTATCGTAAGATAGAGCTTCGAAACTCAGCTTCATTCACCATCAACAAGCAACATCAACCAAAACATGATTGACACGTTATTGTACTTCCGGCTTTAGCAACCACATGCATGGAGAAAGATGCAACAGTAACAGAACATGAGCATAAAACTAAGTAGACAGATGTGTCAATCAAACGAAATAGATAGTGGTAGACTTTCGAGTTTCACTCTTTGAGCAAAGCCATGCTTTCAGCTGGCCACTTTAAAACAATTTTTAATATTAGACACCACCTTGCATATTATCACTTATCAGCATGTCAAAGCAACTGCAAGCACATGTCTGTGTTCCTCAAACCATGAAAGCCTTAATATAACACATAAACTGACTTCTCATCTGAGTATCTGACCCTCCAACAAGTAAATCAGAGAATATGCAAACAATATACGTAGCATCACCAAACAACTTCACTTCACAAACATTAAATACATAAAAGAACGATGGTTGCTAATATCAGATATACCTTGTTATGCTAAAATATATACCGTGGATATTTTGAGCTTACCTTGAAAAAGACAAAGAATGGAACAGCTGAAACAGAATAAGCCTCAGAGATCTCTGGTTGTTCCTCAGCTTCAACCTGTAAAATTGCAAGGGATAAATAAAAATCTGCCACCATGCAATCTGAGACATGATAAAATATTCATCTAGTCAGAATCAGGGGCGTAGCCAGGATTTTTCATAAGAGGGGCCAATTTAAAGAACAGTACACAGCCCGGTCCCAGGCGAGTCCAGCAACAGGAAAATCTCAAGAGGTCAAGATTTATGCGGCCTTACCCCTTAAGACAGATCACGAAAAGAGTTTTAGTACAAAAACAACAATACTCCCTCCGTTCCTAAATCATCTACCCACTTTCCTTTTCCATTCATTCCTAATTCATCCACCCACTTTTTTATAGTAATGTTTTAGCTATTAAATTACCCTTACATCCTTGCTTTTTCATCATCATTGCTTTTCATTAATGACTTGGCCCACCCCTAATCCACTACTAATAAGGGCAAATGGGGGATTTTTGTTCTAAATTTATCTCCCATGAAACTCCATACTAGGAGAAGTGGGTAGATCATTTAGGAACGGAGGAAGTAGAAAATAAGTAATGGTAGTGGTAGATTGGTAGCTGTGGTGGAAAATTTTCTTTGATCTTCAACAAAATAAAAAAAAAAAGACAAAGGGAGAAGCATCAAAAGTTTATAACTTTCTCCAACATCTCTGATTAAAAGAAATAGAAATCCATAACAAAATTAAGGACGCTATTCATCTCTTCTTTTGTGTAAACAGTAGCAGAGTCCTAGGGCAACGGGTAGATCTAGTGTGAGTAGTAACAAAAAGGAAATAATACCCCTCCAACAAAAACAACTCAGTGCTTGTCTATCCCAATCATGTAGTTCAAGCATTTAATACATCAAAAATGGAAAATGGAGATTCTAAGTGTCCCTTTCATCTCCTTACCCCAATTTCAAGACTCTTAACGTCTCCCTCACATTGCACTCCAAGTTGGACACCATCAAACTACTATGGTTTGGTTGTCAACTCATCTGTACTGGAAATACAAGCCTCTGTAGGACCATGAAGTATGAGGAGCAGTTATGCGGAACACAAAAATCCTATAGTTTCAATTACAACTACTCTTTTTTTAGATAAAGATAAGTATATATTTATGAAGCGTCAAAATTACAAGGAGGAGGACAAGATGTCCTCTACGACCAAAAGTTACGCTGAATAGTAGTAATAGAATAACTCCTAAATGCCCCTACAACTCTAGCCCATAATGAAGCTAGATAAGTACCTTATCCCACAGAAAATCAGCCGAAATGGTCACCCCATTGAAAACCCGGGCATTCCTCTCAAGCCAAAGACACCAGAATATCACAATTACAGCATTGCGCCACAAACTCTCCTCTCCTTATCCCTCCCAAAGCCCCGAAACCTCATCTGGAGAGATTCAACCACACTGGCTGGATCAATCCACATGTCCCCAGAAATTTCAAAGAGCCTGCTCCAGATGCTACGTTCAAAGTTACATGTAAAAAACATATGAACCGCTGTCTCACTACTTGCCCGGCAAAGTAGACAAATGTCAGGCGAAAGAACCACCGTAGGTCTCCTCCTGGCATAGATCATTAGTATTCAATCGGTCTAAGGCTAGGATCCACACAAATGCCCGCACCTTAAGAGGCACCTTCGCCTTCCAAATAATATCAGCTATCGGGAATTGAAGAAAAGACGTACGCAACAACTGAAGGAATGACTTACAAGAGAACTCTCCTGTGGAGTCACCGCCCCAACTCCTGGAATCATTACAATCAGAAAACTGAACCGTCTCCAAAACACCAATCAATTATAGCTACTCTTTCCATCCCAATATCTTGACATGGTAAATCACAATAACTTGCACCACCCCAAGATAACCATCGCTTTTCAGGGGCTCCACAAGACCATAACAGTTCCTACAATGGCAAAATTGGCTTCCTCTCCAAACTCAGTTCATAGGACAAGTGACTAATACTACCTTCAACAAATTCTAATGCATCGAAAATCGTTATGAATAGGGTAATGTTAGAACTCTGATTATTATTCAACGTTCCCATAGGCATTAGAATTCAGGCATGGCAATCAGTATCAAAATTAGCTATCAACTAGCCATGAGCTAAAATTATGCAACCCAAAAGTTAACCTATACAGAAGCCAATACTAAAACATAATCAACCCAAAACAAACCAAAATCACAAAAAGGAACAACCTTGATTATATTCAGGCACGAGTCACAGCAAAACATGACTAACAAACCATCAGGGCACTTCCCTTTTTTCTTTATTAGATACAAAAAATTGAAAACAGAACTCTACAACATACTTAATCAACCCTAAAACAAATCAAAAATCACAAAAAGCAACAAACTTAATTATGTCCAGACAGTTTTCACAGCAAAAATTGACCAAAAAACAATCTGGGTACTTCCATTTTTTCATCCTTTAACACTAAAAAAAATGAAAAGAAATTAAGACGGGAAAAAAAAGTTACCCTGTAGAAAAGGGCATGAGGGATATCAGTAGAGAGGTGAGAGAAAACTTGGTCCATATGCTTTGAAGCCTCACACCATTCTGCCCAGAAGTGCAAAATTACTGCATTGTTTTCTCCCACCGCTTTTTCTAGTTCTGCCTTTGAACTCAAGTTCTTGACACTACCACCCCCCATAGTTTTTCTCTCTCCTCTTTCTTTCTCTCTCACAGTTGAGGAACAAGAAAATGGGTTGACAAGTTTATGATTTATGATCAAAATGGGGAAAATAAAACCTAAACAAGAGAACTCAGAAGGGTTTGGGAGAGACAATAGTATTCTTCTGTTAAAAATACCCACAGGCTTTCCGTGAACGCTAACTGGGAATGATTAATCTTGGCCGTTGAGTTTTGTTCTGATGTTTGGAGTCTTAACAAGTGTTACTTCCAGAACCTGCTATCTATGATTTGATTTGATTTTTTTTTACTTACAATTTTTCCATTTTATTACTTATTATTTATTTATTTATTTTTATTAATAATAAATAATAATAATTATTATGAATTATTTTTATTATTTTTGATATTATTATTATTATTATTATTATGAAATGAGAAACTTTAAGGATAATTTTTGATTGGACATTATACTGTCACGTTAATTTAAGTAAAGAAAGATACCGATGAGAAAGAATTTATTGATAGGTGAAGATATGATTGGCTTTTACCGTAATAACACCACACTTTAGATAAATTTTTCAAAATTGCAATTCAAATTCACAAAAATAATTTTTTTTTTTGTTATCCCCTCCATTCGAAAAACTATATTGTTTGGTTATCAAAACGGAGATTTACTAAACTTCTCACGTGGAATTCAATTGAGAAGTGATAAATTATGAGAAGACATGCTTCCTCCATCTTATTAATTTTTTGTCAATTAAACAACTCAATTATTTTTTGCACTTTCCAAAAAGCTTCGTATTGTTGTAATGGAGAGAGGCAAGGGGGAGACAAAATAGAGAACTTATCCGAGAGAGGAGGAGATATCGTTTAGAGAGGTTATCCAAGAGAGTGGGAGACACAACAATTATGATATCTTATATTAACTTGGTAATATTAGTTTCTGTCCAACTTACCACAATGATTACAAACTTCAATGTTATATGGAGTAAAACTTGAACGGCAGTATGGCCATGAATTTTGAATTCTATGTATGGGAAGCATGTATATTTTCGAAAAAACAAAGACCAAAATTCCTAATACTACAATATCAGGTTGAGTCTCCAACTTCAGAATACTCATATTCTAGAGATCATGCACCCTTATTTTCTGAGCAAAGCTCAAATCTTCTGGGTTTATTTCATCCACGCGTATCAGCAATGTACCCAAGTTCTTGTCTTCGACCCACTTAATCGAATCCTTCTCCAATAGCTTTATAACCTGTCGAATATATGACGGAGAAAAGTTACTTCTTCCTAATCTTAGTTCATCATTCATCCATAAAAAGAAACATGTTTCCAAGTAAAACACACAAAAGCAGAAAAAGGACACATATGCAGCCACAAATGAAATACCTTTGGTAAAAAGAAATACATCCAAACCATTAGCATGACAGATATATCCCTCCTATAGTCCTATGAGACAAGTTTAGTTATTAATGAATCTTATGTTCCCCTACTTCCCATATCTCAAGGCAGCATTCAAATATACTAGTAGTTTACAGAAAACAACATTTCAGATCCTCCACGACAGGCACTTCATCGCATATGGAAGCACATTGAACAGATTAGTAAGGAATTAACAAGGATTTAAGAAAGGCAACTTTTAGTATTACTTCCTCATAAGCCATTTAGATTCAAGAAAAGATACTATTGCAGAGGTGCAGTCATTGAAGGCTTACCATTCGCCTGCGTTTTTCAACATCTTGCTCGCCAATCCCAAGGATAAGTTTAAGATTCTTAATCGCTGACAAGGAAAGGACATGCCACTTGGTCATAGTGCATAAGTTGAAGTCAGTAGAGAAGTGTAGGTAGAGTGATGACTTACATGAAATGCCAGAGAGCGAATGAAGGTGACATTTAACAAGATGTCTTGCCTCTTTGGCATCATGATCTTGCAAGTCAAGGCACATTTCATCTTTCGTCTCTCCATCCCCGCCACTGAAAAGTCTGAATGTCAAGAAAGGGAAACGCATGCCAAAGACCTAAATCTTGAAGAATGAAGACAGCTGACCTGGTCTCGAAAATCTTTTGAGCAGATTCTTCATCTGCTTCACGAGCTTTGTTGTAAAAGAACCGTCCCTATATTGAGAAATATGATGGTATTGATTACCACATAAAAGCGTAAAAGTTTGATTTAGAATTTTGACCACCACCGCACATAACACTAGGGACATTCTAGAATCTCCAAACTTTGAAAAAGAAACAGCGGCAAGTTAAATTTTACTATATAACCAACACGTCATTAAGGTAATCATAACAAGTCAAAATCTGACACTTATCCTTCAAAGCACTTCCGTCAGGAATTGGAAACTATTTAAAGAATTGGATAAGAAAGTCTACAGCTTTGAAGTAATCAAGGTAATTTCAGATACTGCCTAGGATAATATAGCTGCCTTTAAGTGTATTATGCTTTTCTTCAATATGCAACCTGTACAAGTTTCATGTTGCTGAAAGCATCATCAATACGCAGATCAATGTTTTGCAACAGACAACAGCCTCAGCATATATGTGGCTAAACCTACAACCAACTAATATTATCCTAAAGTATCCTATGAAGTGCCAAGGGAAGAATACCGACCTTTTCAATAAGTATGCCTGCTCGAGCACGATCATCACTTGCAAAAGCCTCTGCGGCCTATTAGAAAATTTATGCTTATGAGAACCAAGCTTCAGTGACCACAGAATATATGCATTTGCAAATACACATGAAGTGCACCATGATTTTTAAAAAAAGAGCTTACAGCTTTATAATATTCCTTCATTGCACCACGATATTCCCTAACAGCTTTGCGAAGGATCTCATAGCCATCCTCTTCTTCATCTGTAACAGGGCACCACGAAAGAATTAAACACTGAATATACTGCTGGAGGTCAAAAGTAGAAAGTAGACTGTAGACACCCAATGAAGTTAATCAAGGGCAGTTAACTTGATAAATCCTTCATCAGAGAATTTCCAAGGAATAGCCAATTCATCATCAGAGTACTAATTGAGGGAGGGGTTTGACGATCAAGAAATACTCATAGAGTCATAGGGGATCTTTTAAACCTTTATCCATCAATATTTGCAGAAGGGAATAAAATCATGAAGGTAGAAAGGATCTGTTACCCCTCTGTTAATTAACGAGGAAAATACATCCTTTCTTCTACATCGCCTCCTTTTTCCTCCACAATCCCCATCAAAAGTTCAAACACAGTGTTAGCCACTGGATGTCCCACTCTACACATTCTGCAGTATCAGGCAGTAATTCGGGATGAAGATCCTGATTATCTTTCCCGAAAACTCTAATGCAAGAGCTGTTTTGTGAATCAACGCAGGTGTCCAAAAAAAGTACTGGAAGTCTGGGACCACACACGGACATCAGAAGTTCAAAGCTCACAGACATGCATCCACACCCATTACAAACATGAATAAACCTGAGGATCTGACCAACCATCAACTCTTACATTGATAAGATGTAAGGTTGGAGTACTAGACAGTTCACGGTCGAACAAGGAAGACGCAACGCAACCATTTATTTGACAGGAAGATGTCAGGTTCTTGAAATAGAAAAAAAGGATAGAGTATTGCATGAGAGAGACCAAAGAATCCTTTTTTCTAATACGTGCATTTCTTATTTAGGTATTTTTTCCTTCCTTTCTCTTAGTGACAACTGAAGAATGCATAACTCCCTTTCCAAAGTTGCTTAAAAGAGTAGCTTAGCAGCCAGGCAATTGAGCATTCTGCACAAAGTAGAGTCTAACTAATCTTGTGTTCTTTAATCTTCCTGGGGAAGACATAATTTGTTCCTCGAACAGTCATCTAACAGTCATAACCACAGATTTTGAGATTCAGAAATCAGAATGTAGTACAGACCTTTTATATCCACAAGATGAGGACTTATTGACTTATCCTCATGGACTTCATCAGTTTTCTTCAGAGGTTCGTTCACCATTATCCCAAATGCCGTAGATCTCCTAACTGATTTCGAAACAGGAGCACTAACAGTTAAGTCAGGTCTCTCAGGAACATGAAACAAAGCAGTCAAAACGTCCTTTTGCTGCTCATATCTCTCTTCGGTTGGCCTCGACAAGATCCCATTGGTTCTCATGCTTCTGCTCACCCTACAGCACATTAGAACATACAGTATTCAATTGATATCACAAAAAGGAAGACATGTTTTTTCTTTTTGACTTTTACTGTTGGGGGATTAGGCTAGTACCATACCACACACAACATTAATATAATGCCCTGATTTTAAGAAAATTCTCTATATTTAAGATAAAAAAAGAAAAAAATTTAGTAGCTGCCTTCCCTATTTGGGTAGGAGCACTGGCAGTGGGTAAGGGGAGGATTAGGAGTAGACCTCTCAGCATAGTTTTGTTTTTGCACTTTGTTCGGAGATGCGAGGGTTTCTGAGATTGATTTCAAATTACTACCCTGTGAATTTAAGCACATAAAGTTAAAATCTATATAAGAAAAGAGGGAAAGTTTCATCAAATAGCCATCCAGTTGACCTTGTTCCTCTAAAGTCAATTAGCATAGTGTCAAAAGAAGGCTTCACCAACCTCTAACTTTCAAAGTAATTCCAGAACAATAATTTGGTTAAATAAAGCAGATAAATCTTGATTAACATACTTACATCGTGAATATCTTTCCTTCCATCAAGTGTTACAGCTGCAAGATCCAGCAATGTCTCCAAGCTCTGCAGTTTAAAGCAAACCAATACAAATGCTTCAATGCTACAAAAACAAGGAATACTCTCTTAACCAAATACGTAATAAATGATTACAGGCAAATCAATATTGTCATTAACGCCACCACAAGGAGGATAACTAATTTCTAGACAGAAAGTGCTATTTTATAAACTATTCATATATGTCCCTGTTGCTTATATTTTAGAAGAATCCGAGAAAGAGAATACTAGCATATTTACCTTTAAATTTTACATCACATACTAACACTTATTCAAGCTGAAGCCCTTTCTTTGAATTAGCAGTTTTACATGAGAGGCCAGTCAGGGAAATTGCACTTCTTTCTTTGTAATGGTAGCCAGCTACCAAGATTAAAGTTGCTTGTAGATCTAATTCCAATGAGGGAAATTGTTCCTGCTCAAATCTATCTACTAACCCATCAATTTCTTTTCTTTTACCCTTTTTTACTGGTGAGAGATGGGAGTTCAACAACTCAAATTGAACTCCACAGTCCACAGTGATCACTGGATTTCCGTACACCAGTTTTTCCAGAAGGTCACACTTCACATTCCACTTTAGCCTGATATTGAGATATGCTGGTGTATGTGGTAGTGGCTTATGACTGAGGTGATTATAACTTTCAATTACATATCAATTTAACTCTATAAACTAAGATATAATCAATGATCATGAAAACCTCTAGTGCTTCATTGTACACCTACTACAGTTACACAGAGAAGTACGGGGATTCTAATCCATGAGGACATTAAATTAGGCTGGCTTAATAGATAGCCTTTGGAGAAAGCGCAAACCCCAAAAAACAGAATACGCAACACATACCTTCTTCATGTCATATCCACAGTTACCTGGTTTCAATTTAAAACCAGTTAGTAGTTGCACTCAGAAGACGATCATACTCAAACTTATTTCACAAGGAAGCAGCACTAAGAATGCAATTTAGGCAAAAGGTAAGAATGTCAAAGTAACTACGATGAGTAGTGACACTATCTTGGTGGAATTTATAAAGAGCATGAGTGTAGAATTTAGGCTGTTAAGGACTTCAAAGATATTAATCGGGTTAGCTTAGCGCCAAGTAGTATATGAAAGATGGACGTCGAGGTATTACCTAAGACTTCATGAATAGCACTCTTTTCAAGTTGAAAACCTTGTCCAAGCATTTCAAATAGAAAATCTTCGAATTCCTTGTTCAAACTAGCATCCCTTCCTAGTAAGGACTCTCCAGAAGAATATACAGATTCTGAGAACTTGCTTTCCTCTACTTCCAATGGTTTTGTTCCATTTTGAGTTACATTTGTCCGAGCACGCCAGACGTAATTTTTCCCAAGCACACTTGAAACAGTACCCATTGAAACAGGATGCCTTTTGGATCTTAATGCTTCACAGTCACCATTCCCATTTGCATAGTTTGACTTACTAAAGTCATTATCATCAGAAGATTTTGAAGAAGTATTACTTTTTACATAATTATTAGATACATGAGCTATAACAGATGAGCCCGTCCTCATTCCACAGAGAAGCTCACCAGCCAGGTTAACATCTCCTCTTGCCTTGCAAAAAGCAGAAGCTACGTCTTCAAGAGAGAAAACAGAACCAAATCTATCTAGAAGACTCTTCAAGGCCTTGTCCTCATTGTCAAGCATTGTACTTGATGCCGAAGATTCCATTTTAACAACTAAATCCAAAGAACAAAAAAGTTAAGTCAATCTAATGAAAAATTGATATATATCCTCTGATTATATTGCACTTGAACAGAAAAAACTGACAGAAGAAGACACCAAAGAACTTGGCAACGACATGAGTCATAGAGAGTGAGCTTGACAAACATGAAGGGGTACACGAAACACACTGCATCTCAAATTTTGAAAATGCCATAGCAGATATAATTCAAATATTGAAGCAAAACATAAAAAGAAAAAGATAAAGAAAAGTGAACTAGATTAGGAAATATAGTAATTGGAAACATGTCTCCGAAGACCGAAAAGAAAAAGTGGCAACCAATAACCATACTTCTAATAAGTCACTATGATAACCATACCGAACAAAATGACAAGTCCTCATCCTACATACCAAAAGAAGAATGGAATCTGATATGAGATAATACATGTCATGATGCTATCAGGCCAAATACACAACAGTAATATCAAGCAGTTCTCAAGTGGTGCCCTTATCAGGTATCAGGCAGTCCAAATTTCTACACTTCCCCAAGCAAAGATACTAATAAAACAACTATAAGTAACTGACACTTAAGGGGATGAAGGAAATGAGTATTTAACATGGATGCAAATGGAAGACAAATTGTTTCCCTTAATATGCTGTGAAGCTCCCCACCATGTCCTCTTCTTTCTTCTTAATTATTCAAAACCCGAAACTAATTCATACTCCAATCATCAACATGCAAAGAACGAAGCAATCATACAAATACAAATACCAGCAGCATACATTTATCAATCATAACTATTAACTAGCACACAATTCACCTGGTCATAAGATACAATTAAGACACCAACTGATGCATTTAGTTAGTCTAATAAAAGATAATTACCATTTAGGTAGTATATCTGACATGAAAGATTGCGATAGTAAACAACTTAGTTCAGAATTGAACTACTTTAAGACCCAAGAATCACATCCTAAACACTACGCATTGAAGAGAGGGAAGGGACAATCAATCAAAAACCCAAATTGAAATCCTATAACTAGCAAAAAATTGATGGGTCATAAATACAACTAACAACAATTGATGCAATTGGGGTACTCAAATAAATGATAACTGATAATTAGTAAATACAAAATAACTTGCTCTGATTCATAGCAAACTATAAATCCATACTCTAAAAAGACCCAGATGCCCATTTTCATTCCCATATATGATGTTGATGAAAATTGGCAAAATAAACCAAGAACCCATCAAAAAATGAAATTTTACAAACCTCAAGATATTCAAAACTCCTGATCATCAGTTACACATTTTTGCAGAGAAGAAACAAAAACAAAAAGGATGAAATTGCAAAGAAACCACAATCAATGAAGCAAAGAAGTAATGGGCAATGACAAGAAAGTGAATTTGGCCCTCAGAAAAAGAAAAAGATTATTAAAAAGAAAAAGGGTAATTAGAAAGAAGCTTACTTTGATGTGCTACTGAAGAGTGAAGAAGACTCAGGTGATTTTAACTTCTAAGCTTCAAAGCAATAAACCAGACACCCAAGAATCTCTCTCCTTTATTGTATACTAATCATAAAGATTAAAGATTTACTACTATTAAATGCAACACAAGTTTTTGAAATCTGAATTTTGTCAAAAAGAGAGAAGTTTAATGATTCTGTTCTCACTTTTGGGCAGCCATAGCAGAGGCTTAAAAGAGCTCAAAACTTTGAATGGGAAAAAATAGACAAATTAAATACCCCTGATTTATGAACTTTTTCCTCACTCAATTGGGTTTGTTTTTAGTTTCCAAGTCGAAAATCCAATTTATATATAAGGGCGTGAAAGTTGGGAAGAAATCTGATTATTACTGAGTTTATCTGAGTGTTGTATAAAAGTAGTGCAACGGCAAACTCTGTCCTTTTAGTGGGATGAAATACCAATGACTAGATTTGATTTTTGTTTTTTTTGGGTGCAATTGACTAGATTTGATTTTGATAGTACTATTGCTATCTAAACAACTTTGGCTTGAACAAATAAGAGCTTCTGAATTGTGATGGTTCAATAGTTTTGTTGTGTTAAATTTTAGTGGACAAATTTAGCAGTACATTCATTGTACATATACACCTCGTACAATATGGGTTTTTTTCTCTCACTTTATTCCTTATGTTGAGTGTTGACCATAGTATTCCATGGAAATCTAGTGGTACATTCATTGTACATAAAAACCATCATTAAAAAAGTGTTTTTACAAAAACAAACAAAAAAAAAATCATATGTTGGGTTAATTTTTAATGGATAAATTTAATGGTACAGTCATTGTACATATATAATATCATAAGAAAAGTGATATCCTCTGAGTTTTTTCTCTTTTCAGGGTTAGCGTAAGTTTATTAGATAAATTTAATAGTGCATTCTTGTTTTGTTTTGTGTAAAACATGACTAGAATTCAAGTAATACATTCATTTTTCACAAGTAAATAGTACTCTCAGGAGTCAGAAGTCCTAAGTAAATATCTAGATACTCCCAAGATAAATAGATTGGACCTTTTTAGTTTTGAAACATAGATCATAAAACATATGTATTAGGCTAGATAGATTTTTATAAAGGGTGGGTATACCTATCTTAGTACACTCGAATATACATTAAAAAAACTGCTCATGTATACATCATATAAGAAGTGGGAACTTCTAACTACCCCCTCCTGAATTCCAAAATTCTCCCTAGTTATGCTTATAACCCTATTCTTTTTATCTTCACCATACTCCTAGTGTAACCTGTTTTTCTTACTCACAAAAGAATCTGTTTCTCGTAATCATTTATAAAATATGTTCAATTGAAATACGTGAAAGAGCGTGGGTTATAACGTCAATCTATTGTATACTCCCTACAAGGATGTGGGGGATTTTTTATGATGTTCAGATCCGTATAATATGTCAACTAAAACTTGTGTTAAATTAGACCTAATTTTTAATATATTATACTAGCATTTGTGCCTCATCGAAACAAAAACTAGACCCAGTTTTCAACTCATATGCAGCACCATTTAAGCCAAAATTTTATCCATCTTTTAAGTCCCTTTGAACTCAATCTTATAGCACTTTCACGCTGCCTATTTTATGATGCATTGGAACAAGAATGATTGATTATAAAACCTTACTCCAAATTTGTTGATCTCAAGCGACAAATCAAAGACACTTGCACAATAATTAATCCAATATAATTATATGAAAATGAACACTAGTAACAGTTAACCCCATAAACACAAGATTGCCATTTTCAAGAACAGATAATAGTAAAACGAGTAACAAGCAATAAAAATCTAGCCAAATCACTGAAAGCAAAAGAAACGCAGCTTGCTAAACAGCTTTTGATTAGTAATTAAATTAAGAGCTCATACAAAGGTTCTACAGAGTACTATTTTCCTCTGAAACTGATCATCTTCCCTATATAAACACCTGCAAATCATAACCTTTTTCCCATCGTACATGAAAGCATGGCAGCATCTAGATCTTGTTCATACTTAGGCTTCTTCCTGTTAATCATCAGCTCACAATGGCCAATCTCATTGGGTAATCAAGATGATTACCAACAACAACCTTCTAGTAGTCCTGATGAAAATGTATCAAAACCGCCATGGGGACCATGGACTACAGGTACAGGACCCCAACCCTTCCCAATGCCAATGCCAATGCCAAAACCTGGTCCTGACAAGAAGGGCGGCAGTGGAAGGGGGCATGGTGGTGGCAGAGGACGAGGTGGAGGCGGTGGAGGTGGAGAGTGTACCTGCAACTGTAACTGTGATTGTCAGAACACTCAGTGCAATAACCATGGCGGAGGTGGAGGTGGCGGCTGGGGAGGTGGTGGCGGGGGAGGTGGGGGCATTGGTGGAGCTGCCATATGCTTGCCTTTGCCAACCGTGAACTGTAATGGAAAAGATTGCTATTATGGAGGTGGTATGAACTTTGGGATGGGTAACAATCATTACAGCGTACCACATTTTGGAGAAAGGGGTGGCAGAACCCAAAGTGAACAAACTGAAGAGTTCACTGAAGGCATGAACGCTACAGATGCTGGGCAACACTGATCACCAACTCACTATCTAGGTATTCAATTTCAATATGGAATAAGAGAGAAAAGAAGCATTAAGCTGTAAGGTTTAGTGAAGAAAAAAGTAAGGGCTTGATCAACTTTGTTTCACTGGCACCTTTATGGCCAGCATGTTGATCATGTATTAATAAATGTTACTAGAACTTCCAATTATCTAACATAGAGAATAGGTATATATAGTTGTAACATCGGTAACTTACCACTTCCCAGGTATTTCACTCTGAACACATTTTCAAATTAGATACCCTTGTTCAAGTATCTCTGCTTCTTTTTTCTTTTTCATACTCTTCTGAGGAGGCCATGAGAAATGGAGAATGGATCCCGCATCCCCCGGGTAGGGTGAGAGGGAGTGGTGTGACTGCATTTCCCGACGATCCTCAAGTCAGATTATAAGGCTTAACCTTTGTTTTCTTAGGCGAAAAACAATCTCCACCTGATTCATGTCACCTCAGTCGAGGACCAGCTTGTCTGGCTTAACCACCTCCTCCAATGTTTGGATCAGCTCCCTGCCATTTTTCATATGTTAATAGAGAGAGTATTAACTTAAGATGTTTGCCACCAACAAGAGTAAAAAAGTAAAGTGTTACAAAATTAAAAATGAAGGCAGTTATATGTAAATCACTTGAACCAGTGATTTCCCAAGTAAAACTTCAATCAAATATTTGCTGTCACTTATATGAACTATATGCAAAGAGAGTATATTATAAGTTATAACCACATAGTGTTGGTTAAATCCACACATAAATCTATTCCGTTAATAGTGTCATCTAATAAGTTATGCACTGCTCTAATGCTAGACATGAAATTCATGTAAATTCACGGTTCTTTGTGCCCAGAGGAAAATTATCCAACTATATAGGCATTATTATCATAACATGAACACACCAAATGCATGTGTTCATGTCTCGTACTGAGAATCAAAAAAAGAGGAAATAAAGGAAACTAGGATAAAAAATAGATAAGTATTGGTTGGTTGAGTAAGAAGGTCTTAATCTGTGCTCATGCAAGGCTCATTTACCTAATCATACTCCCAGTCTAGTGGCCTCAATACTTCACTTTGCAACAGAGGGAGCTCCAATAAGGGGTAGATCCATGACTTCTAAGTTCTAACATCTATCTCATGGTGCTATCATAAATGGTAGTGTTGTTATGAGTGATGTGAATATTGGTGTCTGCAGCAGTGCAGTGGTGATCCTGGTGGATCAGTGGTGGTGGAGGGAACTGCAACTGCAATGGGTCTAGCCGCCTAGCAGTAGTGGTGGATGGCAGTGGTGAAGGAAACTGCATTTGCAAACGATCTAGTTAAGCTCAGTAGCGGCAGTGAAGGCTGCACGTCAAAGTGGCCTATGATTTGGCTGCCGCAAGATTAGGGTGTAAATTGGGATACTGTATGACCTTCACATGCTACAGCAAGAAGATTAAAGTGAGCCTATTGAAGGCAGTGGTCAGTGAGGGATTGCGATTTTGAGGCCAAAACTGTTGGGGTATGAACATATGACTAGACATCACGCAATCCCTATGCATTAATATTCTATCTCCCAACTAAGGTTGGAGCAAGAACCGTATATTTCTGAAAGACATGCTTATTATACTAAGTATAAACACTATATTTCTAGCTGAGGCCTGGTACATAATTCGATGCAAATCTAAATCATGTCGCAGACACTATAAATTGATAAATAATGCAGTATAACACACGCACGGCCACGCCTAAGACCATCAGGAATTGCTAGAAATGAAGGAAGCTTTGTCTCTGTGAGAATTCTGGACTGGAGTTCAAATAGTCAAAAGTAGTTCATTGTAACCACAAAAGAGAAATCTGACAGAGAAACACTTGGAGCTAGAAGGCCTCTGTATGCTCTCCCACCTAATGATCCAAAATTCGATTACTTGACACCTCAAAGACACAACAAAGTTTCATAACCTCTTTGAAGGATTATTCACCTGTCCCAAACAAGGATGATTCAGAGGGAAGTTACGTGAATAAAAACAGCATGATCAACAAGAAGATAACTTGACGCTTTTTCTGCCTCCATGCAACAGGCATGACTCCAAATTTGCGAAACAAACTGAAAGAAAACACAAACATTTACGTATTATCTATTCCAACGCTTCAGGGAGAAAACCTACAAGCATTTAAGCCCGTCATAACAGAAGCAACTTAAAAGCATTGACTGAAAATGGCACCACCAAAATGGCTTCCTTTTCCCTTCCTAGTTCTAGTAATCACCTCATTTCTGTCTCTTTCCTCTGCGGCTAGACTGTCGACAGAGGACCACAAAATTAATAAACTGGATAGTAAAGATCTCTTTTATGGAAAGATATCAGAAAAAGAAAGTGGATATGGGCAAGGATTTGGCTACGGGACAGGAGGAGGTGGGGGAGGTGGTGGTGACGGAGGTGGTGATTCAGGAATGCCTGGCTTCAACTTCCCTATCCCTGGTTTTCCTGACTTTCCTATCCCTGGTTTTCCAGGCTTCCCCATCCCTGGTTTTCCAGGCTTCCCCATCCCTGGTTTTGGAGGCCCAAGTACAGGATACGGCAGTGGCTACGGAGGGGGTTCAGGTGGTGGAGGGGGCAATGGCGGTTATGGTGGTGGCAAGGGTTGGGGTAGTGGTTCGGGCAGTGTAGGCGGTGGAAGTGGTTCAAGTGGAGGAGGCAGTGGCTACGGAGGTGGTTCAAGGGGAGGAGGGAGTGGCTATGGAGGTGGTCAAGGTGGAGGAGGCAGTGGCTATGGAGGTGGTCAAGGTGGAGGAGGCAGTGGCTATGGAGGTGGTCAAGGTGGAGGAGGCAGTGGCTATGGAGGTGGTCAAGGTGGAGGAGGCAGTGGCTATGGAGGTGGTTCAAGTGGAGGAGGTAGTGGCTATGGAGGTGGTCAAGGTGGAGGCAGTGGCTATGGAGGTGGTCAAGGTGGAGGCAGTGGAGATGGGGGAAGAGGCTGGGGTAGCGGTTCAGGCAGTGGAGGTGGGAGCAGGGGTTATGGAGGTGGTTCAGGTGGGGGCCAAGGTTGGGGAGGTGGTTCAGGTGGAGGAGACGGTGGTGGTGATCAAAGCGGAGGCAGTGAAGGTGGGGAAAGGGGCTGGGGTAGCGGTTCAGGCAGTGGAGGCAGCGGTAGTGGTTATGGACGTGGTTCAGGAGGGAGTGGTGAAGGTGGGGGCCAAGGTTGGGGCAGTGGTTCAGGTGGAGGAGGCAGTGGAGGTGGTCAAGGTGGAGGCACTGGAGGTGGCGGAAGGGGCTGGGGTAGCAGTTCCGGAAGTGGAGGCAGCGGCGGTGGTTATGGAGGTGGTTCAGGTGGGAGTGGTGAAGGTGGGGGCCGAGGTTGGGGCAGTGGTTCTGGCAGAGGAGTTGGTAAAGGTGGGGGAAGGGGCTGGGGTAGCGGTTCAGGCAGTGGAGGCAGAGGAGGTGGCGAAGGTGGGGGTAGTGGTTGGGCAAGTGGTCCAGGCAGCGGAATGGGTGAGCATAGTGGATATGGAATAGAAGGATTCGGAAAAAGAGAAAGCAGCGGGCACTTTGATCACGAAACTGGAAGTAAGCATGACGATCATATTATTAGAGGTGAGCAGAACATTGAAGTTGCAGCCATGGCTCCAACATCGTCGTAGGGGTTGGTGCTCTTGCTATCGCGTACAGGTTTCAAGGGAGGTATATGTAATAATAGCAGCACCAGTAGCATACAGCAAATACTGTCCTGTTTCTAAGACTTAAAGAATAAGACTGATCCTTCTAATGCTGTACATGAATATACAAAATAATTTCATTGTCTTATGGCTGCTAATATGGGTTTAATATATTAGAATATTTTCAAATCTCCAACAACATTAGGAGGACAACTAGGCTACATGTTTTGATGTATTCCAGGGCAAATATTTTATCTAATGCCCTTTCAAAACCTCAACCGAAAGAAAAGAAAACTAAGAGCTCAACTGACAAATGGGCAACACTTTTGCCTACGAAAACATATTCTACACCTTATGTTCATGGTATTATTTGCTCAATATAACTTCAAAGCCAAAAGCCTATCAGAAAAAGCAAATAGTGTACTTACACGAACTCCTAGCTTCTCTTACATCTAAGATAGTGTAAATAAAATTGAAAATTTTGTCTCACCACAGCATAGATGCTCAGTTATTCTTTCCATCATCATGATCTGCAGTACTCCGAATTCATTGAATGCTGTGAAGTCAGGTAAACAAGTCCACTTGAAATGTAACACCAGAAATCTTTCCATCATCATCTTCATCAGCAATGGCTTGCACCTTATAGTGGATGCAAAAGGCTGATTAGAGGTCATTCAACAAAGATGCAGCCTGCAAGATTGCGGGAGTCAAGTTCCAAAGCATGAAAACTTTAACACGCCATACAAACTGATTACTAAATGCTAACAGGGATCAGTTCTTAAATATCATAAGTGATAACTACCTCGTTCGCCAAGTACACGGAAAACAAAAGAGCTCGCTAGCTGGGAATTGTTGGCTTAGCAAAACATCTCACACATTGGGTCTTGCAAGTGGCAACTCCACAGGAGAAATTTGCACGATCTGCCATATGTACTGTAGCAGCAGGACACAGGTACCCAGCCAAACAACTTGGATTCATAAGCAAAGTTGTTATAACATGATGCAAGACTTTGCGTTCTTCAAGAATACAGCAGAAAAACTGATGGTCAACATTTATTTCCATAGGCCAAGTTAGCCACAGAGAAATGGAGAGCACTTAACTTTTGACTATATTCAAACATATACAATAAAATTCACTGTACATGGCTAGATTTCAGTGTTAACAAATAAAACTTGTTCGTTTAGAATGTGCAAGAAATTTCACTTGATAAATGCAACTGTACAGCCGTAATTCATCGGATTTTCCTGCTCAAACTTCTCAATACGTGGATGGTTCTTCAGTATCTCGACCACACGTTCTTTGACAGCACCGGTTCCCATTCCATGCACTATAAAGAGGAGGGAATGAGCCCCTCTTGCTGCTATAGCCATATCAAGTGCATCAGAAGCTTCCTCAACCCTCATGCCACGTAGATCGAGAGAATTTTTTGATGTCTGTATCATTGGTCCATAAGATAGTTCCTCATCTTTCCATTCACCTACACTTTTCAAATTTCCATGTATACGAGCCTGCACAGAAGATTACAGATGACACTGATCAATCCACTGTTTTTCATAGCATAGCAATAAAGCTTTAAATCTACCACAAAACAACTCAGATAATTCACAAATCCAACTGTTTAGCTGGGATCCTACGAACTACACATGGACAGCTCCACTTAAACAGTGGACATGGAGCTGAGGAACAAATTCTTTTCATGCTAGTATAATCATTCTCTAAAATAGTACTCCCTCACAAGTTGATTGTCATAATTGATGTAAGTTTTGCACACAAAAAATAGCGAATAATATACTCCTTCCGCTCCTAAATCATCTACCCACTTCTCCTTGGCACGGAGTTTAATGAGAGATGATCTTGGAGCAAAAATCCTCCATTTGCCCTTTGTAAGTAGTGGGTTGGGTGTGGGCCAAATCATAAAGGAAAAACAATGATGATGGTAAAGCAAGGTGCAAGGGCAGTGGCGGATGCAGAAATCAAGTCAAGTGGGTTCACCCTTTGTAATACATAGGACAATTCTTAATTATTGTATTGAAAATTTTTAATTTATAAAGGATTTTTTAACCAAAAAAAATTCAAGCGGGTTCGGCGGAATCCACTCGGTGAAGAGTGGATCTGCCACTGTGCAAGGTTAATTTAATATCTAAAATCTTACTAAAAAAGGAAGAGGGTAGATGAATTAGGAATGGATGCAAAAGGAAAGTGGGTAGATGATTTAGGAACAGAGGGAGTAAATTACTAAAAAGTTGAAGTTTTGAGCTATACACGTGTGAAAAAATAATTTGTGAGAAAGTACTGGTCAAAGATGAATCTAGGAGAATGCAAAATATTGGAGGGAACAATTTTATGTAAAAGATTCTCAAAAGAATAAAAAGAGAGATCAAAGATGCACCGTTTGTATATAGGGTAAAAGTGCAAGAGACAGCTATGAGAGAGAAAGGACCTAATTCACCTGAAGATAACCAGAAAAAATGGAGGTGATGGTGGAGGCTACACAGTGCTCTAAGTCTCTAACTCGCCTGCGGGAGGCAATGTTGTTACAGGAGGGAAGGATGAGAGGGCAAAACGAGTTCATTCGAAACAGAGATGGAGCGGGAGGTATATAAAGTGAAGAGGCCTCTGAGGACTGCCGTGCTTGCTCCGACGAGGAACCCAGCTCCTAGAATAGAAGATGAGAAAGAAAGAGGAAGCTGTGGAGAATGAAGATAAGGAATCAATAATGGCTGACGAATGCGAAGACCTCCTGCTCCTCGTTTTGAACTCTTTTCTTCTATTTTCTTTCACAAATGTCCAACTGGGCATGTGGCTCACTTTGAAGGCCCGTGTCTATCACAGCCATAGATTAAAATCCAAGTGTAAATATCAAAAGGTCTTACTTCAAAGGGTGCTTACATGTATGTGTGTGTGGGGGTTCGCATAAGAAACCCCCCATCCCTAAATGTTCCAACCCAAGTTCATATAATTCATCATTAATGCACCATCAACTTGTTTCTTGGAAGCGAGTGCATTCTCAGCTCTTTACAACATCAACAAAACACCAGTGACTCCAAAGAGGCTCCCGCTCAGGCAGGGTAATTGGGGCTCAATAAAGACGTCTCTTATTATATGATATGAAGGGGATTTTGCAACAATTTTAAAATAATCCACAGCAGAAAAAGTTAATTTTGCACCTGCTTTTTCATGCGTGGGGATGAGCTGGCTATGTTGCTCGCTTCTATAGCTTGGATACCACTTTTATCCACACGGAATCTAACTTTTCCAAACTGAACCAGAATAGTTCCATCATCTTCGGACACCTCAACCACAGTAGCTAGCTTACCTCCTAAACGCTTTACATGGACCTGTTCACCAGGTTGAGGTGTATGTAGACCTTCAAATTCTTCAGAAACCAAATCCATAACAGGCATGTGACTTTTAACAATGGATGCAATTGCTGATTCAGCCGTCTTAATGAGAGAACCATATTGATTGGGACCTCTGATTCTTAATTGATCTTCAAACTCCTGGACAACTGTTTCTATTTGAGATTTCACGATCTCAAGTTCTTCTTCCACTTGTTGGGTCTCTTTCTTCATCAATGCCTTCTCCCGCCAATCAAGATCATGTGTTTCGGCTTCAATCTGCACATATTCAAAAGAAGAAATAAATTAAAAGAATTGGTAACAAATAAAATCTTGATGAGAGAGCAAAGATAGGACAAAAACTATTTAACCTCGGTGAAGTATTATAAAGTTTAGCCATCAAAAAGTATCTATACCAATAATATGAACTTCATGCCTTTTTATGAGAAAAATGAACTTCATACTTTTGCAGTTTTGCTTCAATAATACCAACATTTACCTTCTATATTCAGATTATTCACATAAACGCAGCCTACACAAACTAGTATTTTGGATTCTAAAATTTTACAATTTTCCACTAAGTTGCACGGAAATCAGGAAGTACGGGTATGATTAAGAGCCTAGAAACAGAAAAGGGGAAAAAATAAACAAATAAAGTTTGTCTAGAAATGTGAAATCCTTTTGACGTCTACTAAAAAACATAGAAATAGAGTTGTCATAATAGTTAGCTTGCGCAATGGGGTGATATAAGTCTATTTGTGACGTTTTCAGCACCAAAAGAGACAATAAAAGAAAAACTTGTTGATCTTAAAAAATTATAAAGAATATAACTGTTTTGCTCCTATACAGAAGACGTTTCTGAGTTTTTGAAGAGGAAACATAACCTTCATGACAACTCCCTTGTAACAAAGGAATTCATGTGTAAGGACAAAAATAGCCTGATATTTATTTAAAGTAAAAGATATAGTTTTGGAGGGGGAAAGGGACATATTAGTCCCTTAATATCCAGCAATTAAAGTAAAGGGTATGCATTGTTTAAAGGAAGTATCTATCATACAACTTTAGAACAGGTAATGTAACGTTTCCATCTGTGTACTTGCAAGCAAGGAGTATATTAAAAGTGATACAGATATTAATTCAAAATCATATTATACACATGAAGGTTGAGTCAGGCTATTTTCTGAACAAAAGACAAATTTTGCAACATCTCATAATTTTTGCCACTGACGATACTGTCTATGACAATATTATATACTTCTATAAGAATAAGGTGTCCTAAGTCGACATAGGATATTTACTATCCGCAAGCCAGCTCATCAACATATATCTACTAAAAGGCAAGCAACCTTAACATAGGCTCTCACTATGTTAATAGATAACAAAACCACATTTCACCACCTTGTCCACCTATCATAATTCATAAGTCACGACTCAATACTTCCCCAGTTTATGAAATTTGTTATGTATTGTCTTTTTAGTTTTTAAACATGAGGTTTTGTGAAGATATCCTTCCCCACCTACAATACATGTCATGGGAGGGGCAGCGATTGCTCCAGCATGGAGGCAGCGATTGCCCCAGCATGGAGGCAGCATATATTTATCAAAGGTCTAGGATTCTTAACCTTAAAAGGAACAACCACCAGTGCTGTTACCAGCTGCACTGCAAGAACTACAAACTTAAGATGCATATTGTGAAATCCAATCCACGAAATAATTTGATCTATGGACAGCGTCATTGTGGTAAAGGCCGTAATGCCAGAGGAATCATTACCGCAAGGCATACAGGGGGAGGTCATAAGCGTCTATACAGTAAAATCGATTTTCGACGGAATGAAAAAGACATATATGGTAGAATCGTAACCATAGAATACGACCCTAATCGAAATGCATACATTTTGTCTCATACACTATGGGGATGGTGAGAAGAGATATATTTTACACCCCAGAGGGGCTATAATTGGAGATACCGTCTATCATAAATGCTAGACGCTATGAAGAGGTGGCTCCATAATGTCAGTCACAGGATGCAACTAACAGTGAATGATGTTCACTGTCAGAAGAACTGCTGCAAGTTGCTGACATTTACCACTTATAATCAGAATGCCTTGAAGTCCAAAAGGTGAGAAAAAAGTCTACAAAAAGCTGAAAACTGAGGAACACCTCCCTGAACAACAAAGTAACCCCAACAGAAGCTGGGGAAACTGAGATTCAATTTCAAACCTCAGATTTTGGGTAGGGGCTATCTAGCAACGAAAAATGCCCTGGATCTCAGCTAACTAACAGTCTGTTCGTGTCCAATGCATTAGCCATTAGCTATCTCTAATCGGGTTCACTTGTTTCCACCGGCTCCTTTTGACAAATCAAACCAGATTAAACCATAAACCCAGCAAGTGGAGCTACTATCAATGGCTTCTCTACATATCTAAGAAACTGAAACTTGAGTTGCCCATGTGATTACTGAATAGTATAAATGCCTGACCAGAATTCAAATTCCATACCTCATGATATAGAATCATAACATCAGAATGAAGGGATGCAGCACATCTAGCCCGGTCATCCATCCTGTTTCTCTCCTCCACTAAAGATTGATATAACACACCTTTTCGCTGAGCCTGCTTCTCTGGCATCAATCTCTCCAGCCAGTTCTCTGCACGATCAATAATTTTATTGTCAAAGCCAATTCTTCTAGCAATTCTCAAGGCATTTGATTCACCAGCACATCCCCATAGAACCTGATAGGTAGGTTGTAGCGTCTCCAGAGAGAACTCCATAGCTGCATTCTCAAATCGAGCATCCATCTCTTTTAGGCGGCTTAAATCAGCATAGTGCGTAGTTACCACAGCTAAATTTACTTTATCTTTAAGATATTGTAAGATGCTAGCAGAAAGAGCCACTCCTTCTGAAGGGTCAGTGCCGCTTCCAATTTCATCAAATAGGACAAGTGAATCTTTGGAAGCCACCTCCAAGATCTTTCCAATTCGCAATATGTGACCACTGAACGTAGACAGGCTTTGTTCCAAAGACTTCAATTGAAATAAAGGAGAGAGAAAATAAGAGTTTCAGATTGAGTGGAGTAGCTGCATTGAACCAATACACATGACTCTACCTAAAGAGACAAGAACCTACCTGATGATCCCCAATATCTGCCAGAACAAGATCAAACCAAGGGAGCTTAGGAAGGCCTTTGGCAGGCAAATACAGGCCAGCCTTTGACATCAAAGACGCCAGGCCCAAAGTCTTCATTGAAGCAGTTTTGCCACCTGCATTCGGGCCTGAAATAATTACTACGTGTGTTCCACGTCTAATTCTGATATCTATGGGAACAGGAAAATTTGGCACTTCATGAGGCAGCTCTCTGAGGCATGTTACACCAGTTCCCTTATCAAGTTGTTCTGAATTTCCAGAACCAGACAAAGCTTGTAAACTACTTAAGCATGATTCCAGCAGCAAAGGATGTTGTACACCCTCAATATCTACCAATAAGGCATCATCATCAGTAACTGAATTTAAAGTTGGACAAACACCACCTAACCATTTAGCATAACCAGCTCTTGCAACAGCAAGATCAATTTCTTGGATTCTATCCAATAAATAACTGATATCTGGTGCTGACCTTGCTAGCTCAGAAGTAAGCAAGCTCAAAATGACTCGTTCCTCATCCTTCTCATAATTTGCCAGCCACACTTCCATGTTATTTAACTCCACTGCCTCTTTGGGTTCCATAAAGTATGTTGCTCCAGAACTACTCACATCTAAAACTACACCATCAGGAAGCAAAGACCTACGAGAGGCTCTGACACCAACACACATCCTTGACCTACGATTTGTAACCACAGGTCTGTCAATGCCCCCAGCCTGAAACACCTTATGTGAAATGCTTCTTAAAAGAGATTCCAAAGCATCCATGTTATTCTTCCTTTCTGACCTAATAGTCTTCAAGTCATCACTAGCTCTATCCCGTACTATTGAAAGGCTACAATCTACACAAAATTCAATCTTCTGCTCCAGTTCAACCAGACATTTACAACTCTGAAGAATTTCGAGCAAAGGATAGCTCCTGTGCAAAGATATCAAGCTAAATGAAGCACTGTATATAGTGATGGTTCTAAGTATACTTAGTGAAACATTTTTTTATACAGAGAATCTCACAGGAAAACAGAAATCCAAGCAGGTAAGTGTGACTGTGACTCTGTGTGTGTGTGTGAGAGCACGCGCGCCCATGGGAGTGACAGAGACAAAGACTTCACTTCAGCTAGTCAATTAAATGTAGAACTCTCCTGACTTGAGCCTTGAGAAGGCTTTCCAATCTACTTCCAATATATAATTAGTTAATTACTCCCTCTAGTTCAAAGTGATTGTCCTACTTTCTAGTTGGTTCATTTCATATTCATTGCCTGTGCCCATCACCACCACATATATTACTCCGCTAAAACATGTTGCTATCAGTTACTTGTTGTTCTTACTTTTTATGGTGAAAATCAACTAGGGATCAATCACTTTGAACACTTTGCAAACATCATCATCTTCGTCTTGATAAACAAAACTATGTATACCACAAGGAATTAAATTGCTCCCTTTTAAGCCTTTCACTGGACTTTCAACAAGTTTATATTATACCATTTACCATATATAACATCTATGTAAAGTGGTTTCTGAAATCACACCACAATGTCTGTTGCGGCATTGCGCGGTGATGCATTAAAACATCTGTCAGTACGGTCCATTACTATCGCGTCCTTACAACTTCACAAAACGAACCAAACGACCAATAATTTTGAGCATTTCACATGAAATCAACAAACTATATGTAATAATACAAATGCAGCACAAAAACAACACAGATATATGCATTTCCTCATCATATAATAATACGGAGTACTAAATAAAGAAAAAGCTCAAATTACCTATCTGAAGAATGATCATCACCATTTAAAGAAAACTCCTTTAACTGTTCCAACAACCTCCTAGCAGAACCTAAAGTCCTCTTCACCACACAAAGCTCCCCAATCGTCAAAAGCACGCCGGACACGGCTGAGTTCGCAATATCGGACACGTCTTCGATACCGGAGAAATCCAAGGGCTTAGGGAGGCCCAAAGCAGCGGTGGTTTGGGCCAGGAGTCTTTGGCTTTCTTCCAAGGTTTGGCCCATGGGTATGGACCCGGTTTGGGCAGCGGTTTGGCCCATTGAAGTGGAAGTGAAGGAGGAGAGATGGTTGCATACGCGGTTCCATTCTAGGGTTTCTAGGGTTTCCGATTGGAGAGAGGAGGATAGAGGGGTGGAGGAGAGAGAAAATCGGCAGCAGAAGTGGCGGTGGTGACGGTGGTGGTGGTGGTGGTGGAGGAGAGAGATACGGTGGTTTTTGCGGTGGTGGTGAGGGAGGTAAGGGATAATGGGGCACTTGAGTGAGAGCTTGAGCTCCATTGGAGCAGCCAATGGCAGTGGATTTCTTTTCCTTTTTTATCTTCTTTATTTTCTATAAGAACTAAAAAAGGCATATGGGAATAGGATGGGAGAATAAAATAACAAAATTCAACCAATCATCCATTCACACGTCATCCGATAGACTATCAAGTGAGTAAACTAATATTTTTCCGATAGGATGATGATGCAGGCGAAACCGCGAAAAGATAACAATTTAACAGTAGAATTGATTACTTTTTTTTTTTTTTTAAAGACATATCCATTTGATTTTTTATTGTAGTAGTGATTTTATATAAAAGCGTATAAATCAGCTACAAGATTTAGTGGTAACCAAAGTTACACCAAAATGCCCAGAGTGCCTAGAATTAGTTATCTACTTCAAGCACTAGTGAAACGCGGCATCCTCACCTTCTAAGACGGGTTAAAAGGTGGATGCAATTATGTACTTTAAAAAATGTTAAAAATATCAAAATATGAAGAAAAAGCCACCCCTTAAACGAAAATATAACACAATCAGATTGAGTAATTATTTCTAAATCTATGTACGTATGTATCATAATGCGCTTTTGGAATCTATTAAGCAACCATATCCAAATTGATGCATTTTTCATATTAACTTGCGATGAAAGCCTTCATTCTCAAAAGAATTTGTTACCAAATGTTTCCATCCTTTGCGGAAGGCATTATTAATTTATTATGTATGAAACAGAAGCTCTTTTTTTTTCTTTTTTTTTTGGAAAAGGCAAGACAATCAGGAAAACTTTTTTTAGAGATTATCCTAAGATATCCTTCACTAACAGATTAGTGAAGGACTAAGGGACAATTACAGCCAGAACAAACAAAATCAAAGCCTAAAAATGAAACAAACTTAGATAAAACTCTAAAATGGAAACATCTAAACATCTTCATCTTCAGCTTCATCTTGTTCATAGCTCAAGAACACGGGACGTCAAAGAGGATCAATTTCTTTCAAATCCCCTTTGCACCAACATAAGAATCATCCAAACAGCTAACGTCATAGTAGAATCGACAAGGCCAAACTACCACCTCACCATCCTGGACAAACACTAGCCACCACGAAGCCGAAACCCCCAAAAACGAAAGCCAACAGATCTGGAAAATAAGGCTTCAAAGCCCAAATCGGAATTTCACCCCCGATCTACGCAAATAAGGCTCAAACAAGATATAAAAGTGAAGCAATATCTCACAACAAGCAACCAAGTCATCAACGGCAGTGGGAGGAAAATAGACTTTGAGTATCTCTCTCCTTCTCCCAAAAGAAAGAGAACACCCTTATAGATCTGAAAACTAGCATAAAGCTAGAAGAAGGGAGGGCTAGAAGAAGAGGATAAGGATGAAGAAGGCTAGAGAAAGGAGCTTAGCTTGGAGTAAAAAGCTTAAAGGAAGCGGCTGATAGTGGAGAAGAAAAACTAGGGTTTTTCTAGAGGAGAGAGAAGAGAGCTTCTCTCTCCTCTACACTCCTCACTATGAACCAGAAGCTATGATACATGAATATGAGTACTTGTTAGATGTTTCAGATCAGTGACTAAAATATACTCTCTCCGTTCCCAATTGATAGTCACATTGTAAATGGCACGAAAATTAAGACAATTTTACTTGTACTATTTTTGTTCTCTTTATACCCTCAATTAAATAGATATATATATATATATGGTGGAGGCCACCACCAACCATCCAAAGTAAGAGAGAGAAAAAGTTTAATGATTTTGAGGCCAGGATAAGGTTGTAAAACCATAAGCAACTTTTTTCCATTATAAGAAACGTGACTTTCAAAAGGGAACAGACTAAATAAGAAACGTGACTATCAATTGAGAACGGAGGGAGTACTAACTACCAAATAATTATATTAATTAATCCCAGGGATTGGAGGGCAACTTCTAAGTCCAAACTATTGGGTTAGTTTCTCATACGAAAAATGCCGGGGGAAAAATAATGCACTAGCAAAACAGACATTCAATTTACTCAACTTTGCCGAATATTATTCTTGCCGTTAACCAGTATAAATGTATAATGCATGATAAAATGCGTCAAGTCCCACGAAGCTACAATTGCGATGGCATACTGATACAAAAAACATAGTTACATGAGCTATGACCTATGCTGTGCCCAACAACAGGTTTCCCTCGCTCGGTGGATATGCTATCATTGCAACTTCACATCTAAGCAGCCTGAAACACCCTTTCTCCGTTTCTCGATGGTGATTCTATTTTCTGAAGCTCCTTCTTCGTTTCACTGATGCAACTAGCACACTACTAATGCCCATCCTCATCCTCTTACTGCCTTGGTATACCACTGTCATGTCTTGGGTTTTTCTGAACTACTGCTAATTTTCTGCATGTTAAGCACTTTGTTTCCTTCCTGCAACGCAAGTCTAGCTGAAGCTGCTGGTTGAGAGGAAGTAGATTGATCCTCTAACTTCAAATCTGAAAACTCGTTAAAATTCCTAACAGCCCTGGTTACTGTCACAAATGCCATAATTCAGCATATAGAAACAATCAGTTTCGGTTTGGACTTCATTGTGCCTGCCAAATGCCAGATCCAAGTTTTTCCAGGAGTCTTCAGTTTAATTCCTCATGAAATCTTGGAAAAGGTGCACGATACGACCAAATTATCGATGCCATCCATTCTAGGATCTGTTACAAACTCAGGATCAATGTAAAAGAACACCTGCAACTGCTGCAAGGATATTGAATGTACTCTTAAAAAGATGGAATATATATTTCACCTGCCAAAGAGAAATATTCATGAAGAGGTACGAGTACGACTTACGGGCATGTCAACATGCTCTCCAGGAAGAAGTCGTTGCTCCTCCAAGCAAACACACTTGAAGTACTCTGCAGCCCATAAGGAGCAGATCTAATTACTCCATGAGGACTGACGGGGTTAGAAAAACAGAACCAACCACTCATTTAGCAGTTCGGTGGAAAGCGAAAGACAAGCAGTGGAGATGTAAGGCACAAAAAGTGCTACAAGATGGATTGGTTATTTATCAATCATTGTAATACCTTTTACTTCTAAAATATAATATTGACATGTGATAGATTCACCAAATTCACTGGCAGAGGTATTATTGTGATTGGTAAAAAAACTCATGTGCACAAGGCCTACTTAGTGATTTCGTAGTAAAATATTTTTTTTAATAGAAGATATAATTGTAAAATACTAGAGAGCGTAAAAAAGATCAATTTACATTCTAGCGGAAGTATCAACATAAAAGGGGTACCTTCATTGGTGTGATCTTATATGTAAATACAACCACAACAGGAGTTGAACTTTGATTTTCAGCTGAGTAAATTGCCGAAGCACTTTCTCCAGGATTAACCTTCACCTAAAGTAATGATCAAGACAATGAACAACTTGCAGGAGACCATAATAGATTGCAGTTACAAGGTATGTACAGCTCAAAGAAACACACCTCTCTTTGGGTAGGAACAAATTTCCATGGCATACCATCAGCGACATCAGCTTTAAATTGGACAACAACCTCTCTGAAAGAAAAGAATTTGGAAGTTAACAAGCGACATTCAAGGAAATAAAGTAGTGTTGGAAGAAAAATCTTATTAGCGATGACATTTGGGTAAAACGCTGAAGTAGTCTAAGATGCTCTGGTAGGGAATGTGGATTCCACCTCTTTTTTCCCTACCAATATGGACTGTCTTGGGAATGAACTCTTTCTATCACAATGTTTAAGAGACTTCCAATTTAAAGGTGGTTTAGGTAGCAGGAACACAGTTTTTCATTCCCCATGTCATGGTTTTTCTTTCCTAGAAGTTACAATGTTTAGATATAACCAGGCCTGGTATCCTTCTAAAGATAGTGAACGCAGATTGTTGGGACTAGCTGTTTGCCTTAACTTTTTGTTATCTTCAAGCATTACTTATGTCTACAGAATTACAGATGAGATAGCCGTTACGGAAATCAGCTTATTAAGCCTTGGCCCTGTTCATATTTGCATTCTATGGAGTATGGACACAATGACGTGTGCATCCGCACAAAACCTTGATCCTTTTAACCAAAATTTACTTGTACTAGGGATCATGAGATTCCAACATGGAACAAGAACAACCTCTCTACTTGTTAGGGGTAGGTTGCGTACATCTAAACCTCCGCAGACCTTGCCATCAGCAGGATCCCTACAGACCATCATCGTTGTTGATGAAATTTCAAGTTTATAGGTATTATATAGTACAGGTAATCAGATAAGTAAAATGTCAGATTGACTCTATCTATCATCTTGAGGTACTTGAAACTTGGTGTCAATCATTAAGGAGAGATTAGGTAGTGCAACCACATTTATCGCTAGAAACTTCAATTTCACAATAATTGAAACTCAGTGGAACATGATAAACTACTAAGAGAAATTCTTTTCAATTGGAAAGTGTTGGAATTCAACATGTTGTTGTGTCATTTTCTTTGTTGCACTTATGGCTGGGAATTCAAAGCTTAAAGATCCTATCTTCACTAACTCATTCTTCCTTCAGTGTTTAATACTTCATGCATTCATATTTTCGTTAAAAGATCATGAATCCAACATATTAGGGTGGGAGAAAACATTTAATCATTAGAACATAATAATGCAGATAACGAAAGCGAATCTGAATATAGGGGGTCAAAGAACACCTTGTGGTGGCAGTAGAATGCTCAGCAATCTGTTCTTCTACAGCCTGAAGGAAAGGGAAAATTACAATTAATTCTTAACAAAATCAGTAAATTAAATAATTAAAAGTAAAGGAAGTATTTGGGCCTTGGGGAGAAGGGGTGGAAGCTAAGGGTACAAAACCATTCTATAATATCATACATTCATACCATATTGATTACAAGAACAAAGTCTCACCTCATGGCGTTGAACACCACTGTAACCAGTAACTTGGCAAAAACTCCCATACAAGGGGGCAACAACATATAAACAGCCCACCGTTCCGAAAACCAGCGCAGTCAGGTACAAGAATGTCTTTCGTGATTTCTTCTCTTGCACAAGACTTGATGCATAATGACGTCTTGATTCATACAAGGGACAATATCTTTGGACATGGTTGAAAGCGCATGGAGAAACTTGATAACGCCTTGTGATCGGCCATGAGGTATATCCACATCTTGTCTGAATGTCGTAACCAGTAGACTCTATTTGTCGACATATTTTCCTACAGCAAACTATAAGAGAAATAAAGAAATGGATAAAGATAAAGAAAGATAAATCCAGCATTTAAATGACAAAATATAACAGATAGCAAGAGACCCAACTGGACTTGAGAAGCAGCAACCTGCTTGAATCCAATATGTATTCTTCTGGATAGCATGTACCAGGACATAGTTGAAGAGATTGGACACCCACAGTTAATTATTACACTGTTGCACAACAGGTAATTCCATTAAAATGTAATCGAGCCAAACATAGTAAGCTTGGGAATATCAAAGCTGCAAGCTCAGCTTGGTTTGGTCTTATAGCTCAGTTCAGTTAGTCCACTCGCCTGTTTGTCAGTTTGTCTGTCACCATTAAAGAAAAAATAACCCTAGAATTTAAAACAAAAAGTTCGATCTACCTCAAAATATTTCAAGCTCATTACAGTTAAAACTCCATTTCTTAAACTCCATTTTAGTCAACCAAATTCAGCACTCAGCTGCGGCGATTTTTGCCACTACAAAACATAACAGCTCTACTATTCTTGATAACTACTATGAGGTGCACTGTGGAGATTCCAGCTGATGGGAGGGTCATTTGGATTTGTTGACGTTTCATAACCGGTTTTTAATGAAGAGCAAGTATTGTGTGAGACCAAATGGTAAGACCCTCTTATACAAGTTTTTGTGTTTAATGAATGTGTTATATTATTTGTCCTTATTTTGTTACTTTCTTAGCAGTTCATTTCTACAATTATAATCTCTAAAATCCGACAGTGGATACCCTTGGTCGTGAACCAAAAGAAATAATCTCTAAAATCCAGTGAGAGAGAGTTCTATGAAAAAACACCATTCACTGAGCATTGGATTATCATTAAAAAATATCTGTTATTTTCTCCTCTAATTTCATCTCTATGACTCTTATCTCCCTTGAATCCTTGTAAAGTGACTTTTGCTTGAATCATTTTTCCCTAAATTCTTTTGAACACTTGTTGTGTTCACTGTTATTGGGTTTATACTGATCATCATTTAGCTAAGCTCAATCTAATAAATCATCTGACTCAGTAATTGGTTGAGTGAGTTGCATCAAAGTAAGACCTAATGATGACCAAAGATCTAATCAAACTCAAAAACAAATCAGTTTGAATCCATTATTTCTGCAAACTACACAAAGATCAATTTAAGATTATATATATACCTAAACCAACTGTAGAAATGAAGACCATCAAATTCCCAAATGATAATGAATGCTAAAATCAACACAACAAGTCTATAATAAATCCAACATACACTAAAAAAGCCACCCTACAAACTCAGAAACTGAATAACAATAAAAACTTTTCCTTGCAGTCTAAGCTTTCTAAAGATTTCTAATTTTCTATAAATCAGAGAGGAATCATTTAATCAAAATACTACCCATTAACATAATCAAACATTACTTTGAAGCAAACATCAAATTAGTGTAAGCTAACAAAAAAGATCAAATTTTTAAGCACATACCAGGATTTTTGAGCTTGACCCACAATGAAATCAAGAAAACCCAATTACGATGAGAGAGAAATGAGCTGATTGATTATAAGAGAGAGAATAGAAAGATGAAAGTGATGAAGTTGATTGATATATACATCATCAGATGACCAAAACTGGGGGCTTTGGATGATGATGATCCATAGAATTTTTAGAGAGAGAAAAAAGAAGCAAAAGGAGGAGGGAGAGAGAGAGACAGAGGCAGGTGGTATTTTGGATGGATAAGGACATTGTTTTTCTTATGTACAACCTTGTCAGCAGTTTCGTTTCATTCGGTCGTTGCTATGTCCACATTCTTACATCTGAAGTCAAACTTTCACTACCTCAGCCTGTTTTATTGCTATTTACCGCCAAAAAATACTCACCACCACCCTTAGAATTTACGATTTTGCCCTTCACTCGTTTTTTTTTTCCAGTTCGTAGTTCTGTAATTTCCGCCTGACCCGGTCAGGCGTCTGCAATTTCCGCCTCAACCATGGATCAGACGGAATTTGCAGACGCCTCAACCATGGATCAGACGCCTCAACCATGGATCAGGCGGAAAGGGTTTCCGCCTAACCCATGGATCAGGCGGAAATTACAGACGCCCGACCCAATTTCTGCGAAAAAGGGTAATCACAATTCAGCTTAGTCCAATAGGGGGGGGAGGTTTCCATTTTAAAAAATTCAGTTTTTTCCACATTTGGAACAAAAGGAACCAGTGAACCACCTATCTTTTGTGGACCAAAACCCTCCCCCCCACAACAACATACTACAAAAAAAAAAAGGCGAAGGCCAAGGTTTGGGAGTACTAGTCCCAATTGGCTCAAACCTAGCCATCTCCAGGTCATAAATGTGAATTAGAACATCCGCGCAAAGGGCACATAAAGAATTTCAGGTACACTCAGACAACTGTCTGAATATATAGCTAACCCAAATTTGATGCAGAAACATACAAGTTACCTGTCCCCATGTTCCAAGATGTTGTCCAAAAGGTTCAATGCCTAATGATATCCACTGATTTGTATGTTCTGTTAGTCTACATAACCTGTGTGGAATAGTACAATGAGTCAAACCGATATCAGAAAACATGTGAAAAACACAATAATCATATATGCATTCATCTCAATGGGCCAATCTCTTGAAGGCATGGTGCCATACAAGCTAGAGTATCCTTCAGAAAGAAGGTGCCATTCTACAAGCATAAACACACATTACACAAAATATCTTCTCAGCTAAATCATAATTAATCATCCAGATAAGTTAATAGCCTGTTAAGGATTTGAGCCGCAGGCTAGCTTTTGAATGGAATTTCTATTTTGACTGGGAATATTTAAAAAAAAAAAAAAAAAAAAAAAAAAAAAAAAAAAAACCAAGAAAAACACTTTTCGTTTTTTTGGCAAGATCTTAAGTATTGCCTAATGCATGATATGCAACAGGGGAACAGGTTAAGTTAGAAATGATGCTCATCAACTGGAAGTGGACTTCAAGAAATTTCTACAGTCTTGGACGAGTGCTCAGCAAAAAGATGACAAAGTATATTGGTAACATGAGAAAAATGGGAAGGAAATCGAGTTAAGTTAAATCCAGCATGAAAGGGTCCTGTGGGACAGCCGAGCAGGGCATGTTACGCAGTGCTAGTCTGCATGATTGAGCAAGGAAATTATAGATTTGAAATTCGACACGATGGAGTTACTGAATTTTACCAGTGCACAGCTGATAATTCATGCTGACTTTCATTTGGCTTAGCTTTCTGCAATATTGGATGACAATTCCATGGGAACTTTCTACATAAAAACTATAAACCTCTTCCTTGTCAACCAGCTAGACCTTCCTTCTAAGCCCTTAGGGAAAAATTCACCAACAAAAACTTTCATAACTGTCAAATGCTTCTGAGATAGGCTACGTCAGTATTTAAGGAGGCGAAGAACAATGACATACCAGCTTGTCCTTCTATAGATTCTTATAGCATAGAATGCTGCCTAAAATATCTACTAGAGAGATGTACATCAAACACCCTCGGAGTTTTGTTCTACCCAGCAAATATCATTGAGAAGCATGGAAAATGGTCAGAATCGGAACTGCTTGATCATTTCTGTTAAACAAAAAATATTGATCAAATTCCATAATAATCTAAATTTAGGCTCTGTTTGATTCACCTTAATTTTACTTAAATTCAATTTAGTTCAGTCCAGTTCAGTCCAGTTTATGTGTAACTTTATTACTCATATAACTTTTTATTCCGAAATAATTTCATGATGAAAATTATGTCATCGGAAAGATCTCAAAACATACTTTCAAATGAGTCCAATATTGACTATGTTTGGACGAATTTTAAATGGTTAACGGTCAAGTTCAAAAAGTCAATTAAGTCCAGTTCAGTTCAGTCAAATCAGTTTTATCCAGGTGAATCAAACAGAGCCTTACTTGGTTACAAAACAAGTATACAACATAGGCAAGGGAAGGCAGCTTGTTACGTAAATCAGTCATCTCCCATTTATAACCATAATGGAATAGTACAGCTAATCATCAAAAGAAAGCTAATGGAGACATAATGCAGTAGTTATTTTGCTTTTCAATTTTAAAATTTCTCCAGAATCATGTCTCCTACTGCTAAGTGCCATGTCAAAGAAAGAAAAACACAACCACCTTCCCCCGGTTGGAATTTGGATCCTCACTTTTGGTAGCTAATAGAAAAAATGATCATAATATCCACCAACTTCCTGATCTGGCCAGACCCCAACCAAAAAAATTAATAACAAAAGTTACACCATTAAATTAAACTTCATATAAGAAGCCAATTTTTTTAGGGGTAGAACGGCAGAAAGCAAAACATTAATAAGTTATTGGCATTACTACAGCTATATGTAATATCAAGAGCATTAACATATTATTCTCCCCTTTTATACATCCTTCTCTCATTCTATTGTCCACTGGTCTGTAGCTTCACCTCTGGAGTAAGCTGGCATTCAATCTCATCATAAATGGGGTTTGGCAAAGCATAATAATGTGTTCTCAACATTTTTCTAAGTGATATCTTTTTGATAGTGCATTACAATTCTTTAAAATAACGTTAGGGGCATCCGGGCTTTGCCTGACTAATCCCACGAGCCCTGAAGTTAAGGGCCAGGACACCGGCCTTCAGTGGCCCAGCTTGATCATGTCAATTACAAAGAATCAAACGTGTTACTAGATTCAATTTAAAACACATTACAGGTTCCAAACCATGACTTCCTATGAGTTCTCCATTCTATGTTAGATTCAACATCATCGCAAGTTGTGTGTTCATAAGAAAACTAAGTATACATTACATGCCTAATGTTTATCGAGAAGAACAACTTAAAGGTCATTCTTGACACTGCAGAGTGCTTTGTTTTGTTTTCTCATTTCATTTTTTGCAGGGGCTGATGGGAAAAGGGAATCCAAAAGGCTTAGTGCCCGTTTGGCCTACCTTCTACCAACTTCTCCTTCTCCTCTCAAATTTGTTCTAGCTCACCCCATTTTTATCCACTCTCCCCTCCATTTCCAATTTCTAAGAAGTTGAAATAAAGCTACAATTGGACTAGAAGGAGAAGTTACAAATTGTAGCTTTTCCTTCTCCTTCCAATTCTAGCATTATTTTGACTTCTTAGAAGTTGAAAATGAAGGGGGAGTGGATAAAAAGGGGGTGAACAAGAACAAATTTGGGAGGAGAAGTTGAATTTGTGGGAGTTAGGCCAAACGGGCCTTTAGTTCCTCTTCAAAGTGAATTCTCACCTTTCATTGAGATTTGAGGAACACGATTCAGCAAGGCAGTTGCTTCCATTGTCAGGCCTGCAATAGATGATAAAGCCCAAAATGAATTATAATTGTACCCAATGTAGCTACGCCTACTAGAACATCGAACATTAGGAAAACAGAAGTATGCTACTGCAACTGCAAGCACGATTCAGCAAGGCAGTTGCTTCCATTGTTAAGCCTGCAATAGACGATAAAGCCCGAAATGAATTATAACTGTACCCAATGTAGCTACGCCTACTGGAACATTAGGGAAACAAAAGTATGTTACTGCAACTGCAAGCAAGTTGATACTTAGAATCAGGGAATTAAATAGCGGTCGCGATATCGCGGAAACGCACTATTGCGGGTATCACGTAGCGAATCGCGGCGATCGCGGCATGAATGACTAACATAAAGGAATATTTACACTTCTAATTGCATTTTGGAATCTTTGTTTTACCATCATAATTCGAACATAATTTGTATTCAAATTCATTATAAAATAGATAATATTAGTTAAAAGAAACTAATAATAGAGTTATAAAATAAAATGATAATAATTTAATGATCATAGAGGAAAAGTAATGGTAAAAAGCGCCGCCTTCGCGTAATGTAACGGACGTAGCGGCTATCGCGGCGTGAATGACTTCTCAACTTCGCAACGCGGTAAAACGCGTCGCGACGAGCTCAAAACCCTTTACATAGCGGCCGTCACGTCACGTAGCGGCCGCTATTTAATTCCATGCTTAGAATCTCTCAGTGTTAAATAAGAATCTATGTAAAAACTCAGAACATTTAAGTCACCGGACTTGGAAACCCAAGGCCACAGGGAATGTCTATGTCTCTTATAAGTCATACACAGAAATTTATGATTTTGCAATACGAATTTAGCCAGAAGGGCCAATTCTCATACCTATGTCCAAGTTTCCTTGTTTGACATAAAATGCAAGGGTGAAAAGGGTTCAATCAGCACAACAAAACATCGATTATGTTAGATTGAGAAGGGTGAACTTCAGCGAGCTGCATGCCACCCAACAAGGAGTAACTCCTAGACACTTCTTACCATAACTAACTCCCCGGATTTATCAATGCAAATGTTATCAAAATTGTTGAGGTAACGCCCCAAATACCAAATAATATTTAGTTGTGTTTTATTTTATTTTAGTTTTGTAAAGAAAATAAAATAAAACAAAAACAAAAACAAAAAAAAAAAAAAGAAGTTAAAAGGTTGGGAAAACAAAAGGTCTTAGCCTTTTGGTTTTCTTTAGTTGATGATTGGGACACAAAAGGTCTTAGCCTTTTGGTCTTTCTTTAGTGTTAAAAGAAGTGTGATTGAGCTTTGCTATAAAAAGAAATGGCCAGTGAGTGAAAGAATAAAGAAACAGCCGAGTGATTGAGTTTGGCAGTAAAAGGAAGCCCAAACAAAACGAAAGAAAGGAGAGCCAAGTGAGTGAGAGACAAACAAAGTGTGAGAGAAATTGAGTATTTCTCCAAAGAGGTTTGTTCCAGTTCACGGTTGATTCGGTTTGTTCGGGTGAAGGTAATCGGAGTATTCGGATCGGTCATCGACAGGTATTTGTAGGTGTATCTTTGGTTTTGTGGGAGTACCAAATTGAGTTAGAGTTTGTCAATTTGTACTAGTACCAAAGATAGATAGTCTACTTGTTGCTTGATCTTGTGAGTGTTGCCTTTGTACTCTTGATTATCATAGTGGATTATTGTTTAGTGCGTGGAGGTCCGCATCGTGGTTTTTCCCCTAATTGAGAGGGGTTTTCCACGTAAAATTGTCTGTGTTGTTTTTTGGGTTCTTGCACTTTATTTTTCCGATTATCTGTTATTCTGATTGTGGGTAAATACCGTAGTTTTCCCCAACAGTGGTATCAGAGCTTTGGTTGTAGGATCGGTGGTGGGAAAATTACTGTATTTGTTGAAGGGAGGAATTATTTTGTGCAATTAACATGTTTGGTAGCGTGCCCAAATTTGAAATTCCTTTGTTTGATGGTAAAATTAATTTTACTGTGTGGAAGAGTACGGTTGAGGATTTGTTGGTTCAACAAAATTTAGATGAGGCTTTAGATGAGACAAAGCCTAGTGAGGTGACTGATGCCCAATGGACATCGAAAAAGAAGAAAGCTGTCAGTACTATTAGATTAGCTATGGCTCCGGAGATCAAGTATAATTACTTGACTGAGACAGATCCAAAGAAGTTGTTGGATAAGCTCCAGAGTGTATATGCATCAAAGTCACTGACTAACAAGCTTTGTTTGAGATATGAGTTGTACCAGCTAAAGATGGAGCAAGGTACAGCGTTGCAGGACCACATTAACAGTTTTAACCAGCTAGTATGTCAGTTGAGAAATGCAGATGAGAAGATCTCCGATCAGGAGGAGGCATTGTTATTGTTGGCTTCACTACCTAAGTCCTACAGGCCAATTGTGCAGACACTACTTGTAGGGAGGACAGAGATTACACTAGATGAAGCAATGACAGTGTTGAGAGAGAATGATCGGATGATGTTGCAGGTTGATGGTGTATCTCCTAGTGATGGAGGAGATAGAGTACTAGCTGCGGAGGTGTCCGAAAGAGGGAGGAATCATGAGAGAAGAGGTGGTGGCCCGAGAAGTAGATCGAAGTCGCGCGCGAGAGACTTTAGTAACATAGAGTGTTACTATTGTGGTGAGAAGGGTCATATTCAGAGTCGTTGCCCAAAGATGAGAGATGATTTGAAGACTTTCAAGCAACTGCAAGAGAAGATGGGTAAGACCAAAATTGATGATGATAGCGGTTCCTCTAATGTAATTATGTCTTGTGATGGTAATAAGGAGTTGTTCTTGGCTAGTAACAATGAGGGGAAGGAAAGCCAAGAGAGTTGGGTGTTGGACTCCGGCGCTTCGGTTCACATTTGTAGAGACCATGTTATGTTTGATACTTTGTGCCAAGATGGTGAGTATGGTGACATCAACATGGGGAGTGGTAAGTTGAAGGCCAAAGGGATGGGAAGCATCCGCATTGAGCTTCATGGTGGTGTGACTAGAACTTTCCACAATGTAAGGTATGTACCCGATGCTCGTGTTAACGTGATTTCGTTGGGTGAGTTGACATCGCAAGGGTGTAGATACATTGGTACGGGAAGGTGGTGCAAAGTGTATCGTGGTGCTACTTTGATTGTGCAAGGGAGGAAGGCGGAGAACAACTTGTGCTATGTTGAGGGTCATTGCGTAGGGAGGAGCAAGACCGCGAAGAAGAAAGTCCGTTTCTCGGACAAGGTGGAAGTATTTGGTGATTTGGGTCGAGGGAGGATTTGTTGAGGTAACGCCCCAAATACCAAATAATATTTAGTTGTGTTTTATTTTATTTTAGTTTTGTAAAGAAAATAAAATAAAACAAAAACAAAAACAAAAAAAAAAAAGAAGTTAAAAGGTTGGGAAAACAAAAGGTCTTAGCCTTTTGGTTTTCTTTAGTTGATGATTGGGAAACAAAAGGTCTTAGCCTTTTGGTCTTTCTTTAGTGTTAAAAGAAGTGTGATTGAGCTTTGCTATAAAAAGAAATGGCCAGTGAGTGAAAGAATAAAGAAACAGCCGAGTGATTGAGTTTGGCAGTAAAAGGAAGCCCAAACAAAACGAAAGAAAGGAGAGCCAAGTGAGTGAGAGACAAACAAAGTGTGAGAGAAATTGAGTATTTCTCCAAAGAGGTTTGTTCCAGTTCACGGTTGATTCGGTTTGTTCGGGTGAAGGTAATCGGAGTATTCGGATCGGTCATCGACAGGTATTTGTGGGTGTATCTTTGGTTTTGTGGGAGTACCAAATTGAGTTAGAGTTTGTCAATTTGTACTAGTACCAAAGATAGATAGTCTACTTGTTGCTTGATCTTGTGAGTGTTGCCTTTGTACTCTTGATTATCATAGTGGATTATTGTTTAGTGCGTGGAGGTCCGCACCGTGGTTTTTCCCCTAATTGAGAGGGGTTTTCCACGTAAAATTGTCTGTGTTGTTTTTTGGGTTCTTGCACTTTATTTTTCCGATTATCTGTTATTCTGATTGTGGGTAAATACCGTAGTTTTCCCCAACAAAAATTTGCCCTAGTTACATGTTTTAATTTCGTTTTGGGGTGAAAAGTATCATATGACAGAACATACAATTGTTTTGAGGACAGTACAAAATATATACTTGCTTCTTTAATGACAATACCACTCCAATTCTATACTCATACTATCCATTAGTATTCTTTGTGTATCACTCAAACTGATGGGAAATAACATTTTAAGGTCTATAAAATTCCAATGAATTGTGTTACATATCCTTCATGATCATGTTCCCTTTTTTTTAAATAAGCAGCAAAACAAAATGCACTAATGCAGGACACCAAATTGGAACATCAAGGATTGAAAATTATCAAAAATCACAGCTTTAGATCTTTAGAGATCCTATCCAATTTGGGTATAAATTAGACAAAATTACAAACAATTTAATGTCCATATAACCTGCAATAATTCACCAAATCGTCTCAGTTCAAACAATTTATGAATGTAATTTTGAGGAGAGAGAGAGAGAAAGAGAGAGTACCCAATATCCCAATTTGACGGTATTGTGAAAGTTGTTAGGGTTTGAAAGTGTTTGAATTGGCGACAGAATTTGTGTGAAAGATTGCTCCTTTTGATGTTTTTCTTGTTCTTGATGAGCGATTAGCTCTGTGTTTTGGGCTGCTAGCGCTGAAACTTTTTCATTTTTCCTCCCTAAGCCACTGGCACTGTGGCACTCTCGTCCTCCCTAAAACAACCACTTCTAATTCTAAAACTCTAAACACAATCTCATCTTTGTCTCCTCATTTTCAATGGATGTAAGGTTTAGTTCTAGTCCTTGTCTGTCATGTTCTAATTAGGGGTGGGGGTTAGGAACTATACTAGCCCCTTGTTGGTGCTACGTTGACAGAGTCAGTGCTTGTGCGGGTTGTTTACCTAGTCTGATATGTTCGCTATTGAACACGGGAGTCTAAACATGATGTAGCGGGGGGTGCTTCTCATCGTCATTCACTTGCACACTCTTTTTGACTAGCAAAAAAAAAAAAATTAGAGGTGGGGGGTGCAAATTGCAACCTCGAGTGAATTGCACATAGCACCTCTACAACTTTTGACACTACGCCCTTAGTTATACTTAGTGAGCGGGGCAGAGGTGACCATGGCTGGGCGAGCATGCTAAATGACATGTCTAATCCGATTTTGATATGCTATGGAGCCAAAGACACAACCTTCATATAAGATAATACATGACATGAAGTAGTGAGTTGTGGATGTGTTTGGACCGGATTTTGAGAAACTTTAATTTTTAAGTATGACACGACGCGACATGTGACTCACATAAAAAAAAGGTAATGAAATATACTATAAATGTATATGAAGAATAGTCATGGCCATTGATCATGGTCTCGCCCCTAGGGGTGAGGCGACACGACATGTAGCCACTGGATTGGGTGGTGGGCCATGTGTCATGGAACCCCTAGCACGAAGGTGACATGACACGACCCATGAACATCTTGAGAGAGGGATATGTTTTGATTTTCGGGTATGAAAAAATATTTTAAGAGATAAGTGAGATTATCGCTTTAAAAATAAGATATTGTATCTAAAACAAGAAGAATTTTATATACCATTCAAGAGTGCTCTCGTTTTAAGGTCATTGAATTTGTAAATACAATAGCTACTTACATTGGCACTATCCACTAGGGTCAAAGAACGAAAAGAAAGAAAGGATGGCGAAATGTATCGGATATTAATAATAGTTGTCAAAACACATATAAAGGAAATATATCCATTATTTCAAATGACTAAAAACGAAAGTAAATCGTGTATGAAATCGCTGATCGCTTGCTATTACATAGACCAAATAATTTATAATTTGTCAAAAAAATATGAATGGACATAATCATTTAGTTTCTATATTGTGTATGAAACCGCTGATCGCTTGCTATTATATAGACCAAGTAATTTATAATTTGTCAAATATTGTCTTTCAGTCACTCATTTTTGACATAGAGAGTAAACAACAACTCCCCCAGTCCCATTGAAAATGAGGACAATAATAATTCACTTATTATTCAAATACTTTTTAAGCCTATAAATAGGCAAGCTTAGTCATATAAGTCCTCACTTGGTGGAGTCAAGTGGTGTTTGGCCAAGTTTGAGTCAAATTTCACCTTCTCCCTCTAATTCCTCTCCCATTTCCTCATTCACTTTCATCTGTATTACCAAATCAGATTATAAGAAACTGAAAATATCTTCCCAGGGAGGCCAAAATCAGAAGTTTCAAAATAAAACTTATGCTTCTAACTTTCTTGGGGGCTATTTTCAGTTTCTAAGAAGCAGATTTGGTGGTGGAGATGAAGGTGAATGAGGGTACATGTGACGTAAAAGGAGGCGAGAAGGTGAACCAAGGTAGAAGTTTGGACGAACACCCCATTAGCAATACTACAATAGCATATAGAGATCAAGGGAAAATGGGCAACTCTAGGAGCAAACAATGAAGAGAAAAAGACAGAGGAAGAAACAAGAAATATATAGTCCATAACTCCATGATCCTTATTATGTTGTGGTGGTGATTTCCATCGCCCAAAGGCTGCATACCTGCCTAAATTGGAATGATTGGATTGGCGAAAATCTACCAGAAAGCAACTTGGCAACTTGGCAACTTGCTGCACACATCTCTGTGTGTGTCCTTCATGCCGTCTATTAATATTTGAATCACCGCACCAAGAAAAAATATTTGAATCAACAAATTATGCTATGTACTACTAGTTCTACTAGGATTACCCAGAACTAGTATTCAATAAGGGTATGTCTTATGACATTTGTATCCATATTTGGTTTGTTACGTCGTGCTAATGAAAGTTACATAAGTTCAAGTCTTTGCTTGATCTGCTAATTGAAGTTTTCATTCCAATATTTTGTTGTGCAATACTACTACTTATCCTCAGTGGCGAAACCAGAAATTTATTATTGGGGGGCCAGAATTTATCGTATTGTGAATTACGTTCCTTTACAGTAAATTGAGGGAATGACAAAAAGGAGGGTTGAGAGGAAAAATAAGGAGGAGGAACTTGCTTTGCAACTAAAAGGGTAGTTTGGGAACTATTAAGACAAAATTATTTACGTTCAGTAAAATGGGATTTACCTTAAGCAATTCTGATGTTTTGCCTCAAAAGATACAACTTTGAATTCTCTTTTCAATTTCTTTATAATATAAAACAGAAAATGTAAGTGGGCAATTGGTTTGTTGGTCATTTTTTGTTGTGAAAATTGTCTGAACATAATCAAGTTTGTTGCTTTTTTGTGATTTTGATTTGTTTTTGTGTTGTTTAACTATGTTCTAGAATTGGGTTATGTAAGTTAAGTTTTGGGTTGCATAAATTTGGTTCATGGCTGGTTGATTACTAAGTTTGGTACTTGCTGCCATGCCTGAATTCTAATGCCTATGGGGCATGAGCATAGGTTATGTGAAATATCAGAGTACTAGGGATGTTGAGTAAGAATTTGGGTTCAAACATTACCCTACGCGTAAAGTGTAATTGATTTGCGATGCATTGGGATTTGTTGAAGGTAGTATGAGTCACTTGTCCTGCAAACTGAGTTTGAAATAAAAAATCGATTTTACCATTGTAGGAACTGTTATGATCTTGGGGAGCCCCTGCAAAGCGAGGGTTATGTTTCGAAATGGTGGCGACCTCATTTCTCAAATCCATCTGACCATCTCCACCGCACCCACCACTACCAACAGCAGTACCATCCAACCCGCACTTTCTCTCTCCTCTCCTCCATGCTTTCCAAATTTAGAAATTATCAAAACACCACCCAAACCCAAAACCTAAATCCATTTCAATAATAATCAAAAAAAAAAAAAAGGTAAGATCACAAAAGCCATGGTGGAAACTCCACAAGTAACATCATCATCTGTTCAGGGTTAGAATCATGATTAAGTTCAAGGCCTTACTCATATCATATACCAACACGATGTTGGTGTCGAGGTAACTGGTCAAGTTTAATGGTAAGCCATGATCGAAACTAGGGTGTTTAGGTTATGTTTGATGACGGTTGGAGGAAAATCAAATTAATGGTGAAATTTTTTTATTTGTTTGAGGTAATGTTTCTGGTGTTGATAGAGGTTAATGGTGGTGGGTGTTAACAAGGAGAGAGAGGCATGATAGTAGTGGTTGTAAACACAAATTTCGTATCTGAAAACTAAACAGTGACAAAATAGAGAAACAAATATTCAATTTATATTTATAAATGAATTTCGGTTACAATTTCTAATCCCTGATTAAATCTCCATTTAGACTTGAATTTTGCTTTAATTTTCTGTCAGCACCTTTAAAGGTGGCTGAGAGAAATCGACCCAGTTTCTTTATGTGATTTTCTCAACTCCTACAGTGAACCCCATACCCTCTTTTATAGTGAGAGAGCTCCTTCTTGGGTCTTTTTTATTGGGCTTGTAGTCATAGGCAAGACTTATTAGTCTTAATCCATATTTAATACAAAAAGTTGTGTGGACTAGTCCATGGTGGACCAATACTTGGAGTCACCCCTTACTTCACCTGAAACCACCCTTCTAAAAGTAGAGTCACGCCTACTTCACTTAGAGTCACCCCTTAAATTTATACTTGTCATCACCCTATTTCACCTAAAGCCACCCCCCTACTTTACCTGGAGCCATCCCTCAAAATTACTTGGTCCACGTTGGACTAAGTTCACATAAAACATGTTGAAAAAAAAGGGTAAATTTTTTTGAAAACATGGGTACAAAACTGTCTTGCTTGGCTATTTTTTTTATAAAAACCCAACCACATCCGCTATAAAATTAGTATTGTATTTCGATGAAAAATAAAAAATTTATATATTTTTAAGGACATGGGACAAACTTCTACAAGTATGTTATATGTTGGAGAACTACGATAAATAAGTTCAATTTTGTACCAACTGTACTCCAGTTTCTGCAAATACAAACTTGGGAAGTAGGAGATACTTGAACTGTTGAACACCAAAGGAAAGTTCATAATACCAAAGGTACAAAATTCCAAAGTACAATAAGAATGAAGCTCCTAGGTGTGAAGACCATGTAGAAATCAAAAATTATGTACATAATTTCCACTCTGCATCTCCAACTATACACCAACCAATGATTTACATCAAAAGCCTCGTCTGCTAGACCTGTCATGATTATGAAACAAAATAAACGTTGAGTTCATATGAATTCGAGCAATCAACGAATGTTTAGTGAATTACCCGAGTCCCATGAGCCGCTATTTAGCTAGGAGCAGGTTGCCACAGGCTGCAGAAGCATGCTTTCCTTCTGTATAAACAAGGTTTCCCCTCACAAATGTAGCAAGAACTTTACCATGAAATCTTCTCCCATTGAAGGCTGAGATACTCTATAAACATAAAATATAAAACCATTGTAACTTACTAGTTATAACACGTAGAAATTAAGGATGGAAGTTCATGATGTTAATTAAAAGAACATACAGGATTCTTGACATATGAAGTATGATTTTCATCAAGTTGGAACTCTGATTCTGGCTCCCATGCAACTAAATCTGCATAGTTTCCAACTGCAATTGATCCCTGTATACAAGTGTATAAGGTCAAATTAGAATACACTCAGGAATTTGTCGTGTTATATGTTATTCGTTTATGAAATGGATTTTCTCCACAATGATTTTTGTGTAACAACAATTAGCTAAAAGAACTTATTCCAGAGAAGTTTCAGAGAAATGCAAGACTATTTGTGCAGAACATGAAATTGTCACTTGTATGAATTTGCAGTGATAGAAGAAAAGCTAAGGTATGGATGAATAGACTTCTTTATAGTTTATAGAGAGCAAAAATACCTTGAGATGTTGACCAGCAAGTTTTGCCGGTCTCTCGCTCCACCAAGAGGCCATTTGTTCCAAGGTTACCCCATATTTAAGACCCGATGACCATGTTGCAGGAAGGAGAAACTGCGCCATGTTCAAATGCAATCAATTGAGCTGAATATAAATCCTGAATAGACTCATTTGGCTTGATTTTTCTATAACTAACTGACCTGCAAAGATGATATACCACCCCATGCCTTCAAGAAGTCACCATCCTCAAGAAGTTTGAGTTCCGGGACTGTTGGTGAATGGTCAGAACTCAGCATGTCAATATCTCCACCCTGGGAATAACAAACAGCAAAGCAAGAAAATGCGATTCAGTGATTGAAAAAGAAACCATAATGTAAATTCATTGGAGATATTGGCACAGGAAATTACCCTTAAAGCCTCCCACAGTTTTTCTTTGTTTGCAGCATCTCGGATAGGTGGAGCGCATTTAAAACGTGTATCTCCATCTGGAATTTCTTCAGCGGAAAATGACAAGTAGTGTGGGCATGTTTCTATGGTAATGCTGTCGCCTTTAGCCTTTGCTTCCTGCAAAAAGAGTATGCTTACAACAAATTAGTACAGTGGCTCAGATAATTATATCTACTTCAAAAAACATAAAGCATTTTTATCCAAATTGGACTTGATAATTATATCAAACTACAGGGGCTTGAACCTATAATCATTGTTTTTCCACCCAGGCTAGAAGTACTAGATACTTTATTTCACTTCGCAAACACGAAAATGGAACCACAGAGAACAGGCCAAGGACAATGGTCTAATGCTAGTTAGATTTACACCCTTCATGAAAGAATGAAGCTCTTAAGTGCCGGAAAACATCTCCCAACAGAGGATAAAATTTGCATTCAAACTGCATTCTGCTAGATGTTTTAGCTAATATGTACCATCTACATCATTACATAATCATTTACAAGATAACTAGGATTAGTATCTTCCTAATCTATGTGGGACAACAATTTACCTTCAAAAGATTTAAAGAAGATCCAGCGTCAGATAGATGAACAATATGAAGATGAGCTCCTTCTGAAGGACCGCCAGCTCTTGTGTTTCCGCTCACTGTTAAGAGATTTCTTATAGCTGTCTCCTCCCTAGCATAGAAAGATCAGTGGCAATATAAGGATGTATTGTAGACTAACAGAAAACGTCTACCAATTCTCTCTTTTGGCAGCTTGAGAACTTCTGCTTAAGTGATCACTAATTACATTTTTTTGTGAATTCGAAGAAAATACCAATCTTTGAAATACTAACCCAGGTTAAGTTACAGTACATGCTCTTGGACAAAACTAGGCTAGCGACAAAAATAAAACCACAAACATGAAAATAGGGAAAATGACTCATATGCACATGAGCATACAAACTCAACAATATATCCAACTTGCTGAAATAAGGTAACATATAAGTTATAACTCACATTGAAGGAGGTCTAGTGTTGAGGTAAGTTGAATATAATCGAGCATCATTTTCACTATCCTTCACTGAGTTGTCTACAGCTTCTTCTTGAACTTCTGCATGAACGAGCAATGGTCTTTTGAACTTAGCCAATATAGATAGTCCCTCCTACAGAACCAACAAAATCAGTCATAAGGCTGAAATAACATATCATAGGGTTCAGACAGATGAGAAGAAACTTAATTGAGGAAAGATACAACATCGTCTGAAATTGTTGAATGAGAAAATTTAATAGAGTAATGACTATTACCTTGATGTGACTAATGTTTGTCATGGGGAAATCGTTGATTCCTGATGGGCACATGAAAGACTGTAGGAAAGCGCAGAAGTGTTAGGTTAATATGGCACATCAAGCTCCAGTAATGAAAGGAAAAACAGATTAACTGAAGATAACAGCCCGTGATGCATAAATAGATGATTTCCAAATCATGGCAACATGCAGTAATAATTTAAGTTTCAGATACAGGAAGTGTTGCTGTAACATTGATGCCATTACCTTTAAACCAAGAGCACCAGCTCTAAGGAGTCGCTCCAAAGTAGTTGCATTAAAGGCATTGTCAGGAACTAGACCGCCCCAGAAACCTGATTATATAAACCAGTTTAGAAAGATGTCTCCACAATGGACAAGTCAGAAAGTAGACGTGGATGCTAGGGCTTACCAACGTCGACATAGATATTATCCTTTGCAGCCTTGATCTGTTGACCAGACAAGCAGCAGGCAGAATGTCAGTAAGAAAATAAACTCAGTAAGGTATGTCTACAAAACAGATCTGCAAAAATGTTGTTCCTAATCAAGAAGAAATACTTTAGGATTAAGCTGAACAAAAAGCCTCCATACCTTGAGATTAAGAGTTTCCTCAGACACAGTTGAAGGCTCACTATTCAAAGGCATGTCTATGAGGGTTGTTATTCCGCCTATGAAAACATCAATTAGCCATAACACAACTTAGAATAAACGATTATTTTAAAAGCACGTATAACACTACTTTCATAGCATAATTAAGATATCAGCCACAGGAATACAATGAAACCATAGGTACAGATTCGGAAGTCTGTACCCTCTACTCATCCTGATGAAAAGAGAAAAGAGTGAGCGCGAGGAAAATAAGTACATACCAGCAGCAGCAGCTCGAGTCCCTGATGGGAATCCCTCCCACTCCACTTTTCCAGGATCATCCAGATGCACATGCCTGCAATGAAGAGACCAAAAGGTTAGTGAATGGAGGTGGATTAACAAAAATTCTCAAGATAAAGAGAATCAAGCAGCAAAAGAATATATCCAACCTGATACCCAAGAACTCAAATGAAAGCTCATAGTTGGCTAACAGAAAAAACAATATGCAATGTATGTTATTTTTTTTAAGTAGACAAGCATGAAAAGTGGTCTGAGATTGTAATTAAGCAGGTGCAGTCGAACTCTTACACATCGATAAGGCCTGGCATGACGACGGCCTCCCCATAGTCAAGTATTTGACCTCCCTTCATATATCCATGCCACTCTTCTTCTTTAACAAGGGTAATCACTTTGCCATCTTTTACCTCAACTGTTATACTCCACATTGAAAGATATGATTAACTATGTTAGTACTTAATTGCGCAAGTTGTCCTTTTCTTCGGTTGATTACTTCTTTCTTTCACTCAATAGTCGAGGGAAGTAAGATGTGAAGAGTAGATACACTATTAGAGATTCTACTTGTGAAATTAAGGGACAAGATTAAGCAGCTAAAGCTATAATATATATGCCTACCTGCACCAGAAATGACCCCGTCTGGTGTTACAATCCGCTTACTGGATATCCAGTAATGGTCACGAGGAAGCAGGCTGCAGGGACTCTCAGTCGTCTGCAGTACGAAAATCTCTGTTAAGCCAAAATGTTCATACAAAATGCTAAAACAGAACTGCTAGTGTCTAAGATGATATAGTAACTCTCTAGGATTCCTCTCGTAATGACTGTGTTCACTTCAAATTAACCAAATAAGCATCAGAGTTAATCTCGTGATCAAGAGAGGTTGTGCAGCCTTCTGAATCTAGTGGTTAAGACAAAGGTAAGAGTGTTATTTTCTAACATGGTTTAACAAGAAGTTAATTAGGACCAATTTCCTACGGTTAAATACATATTTGCTTGGTTCTATACAATCAGAAGAGAAACAAATAGCAATTTCTTTTTATCCCCTTGTGGTATAAACACTATTTGAAGTCCAGCTAGTAGCATAGTACATCACAACCAAGTAAACAAGTTTCTGTGTGATTTGCACGCTATTGCATACTCGAGGTTTATCCACTATAAACTCTAAGAGTAGTGGCTGCGGGTTTCTCGTATCCAAAAAAAAACAAAAAACTGAACAAGCTTCTTTAAGTCCCTTTTTATATTTACTACAGTGTAAGTGAATCTAGCTAGTTCCTCTCTGCTGATGTAGTATTATTGGTCCTGTTGCTGTTACATCAGTTGTTGATTAATCTAACTCTTTCTACTTTGTTTCTTCTCTCTTATAACCATTCATTTTACTACCAAAATTTTCATGAAAAGGACATACACAAGACTACACAGAAACGTAACATGCTTTTTACTACCATGATTCCATTTTTTTTATTTGTTTTTTTCCTTAATTTTTCTCTTAACCAACTACCTCATAACTTCAATTGTCGCAGCTTGAGTAATTAACAAACACACAAATTGTTTTCATACTTTTCTCCACCAAGTTGCACATATACATGAGTTTTGCATATCACAAACTCCATCAAAAATCAGAACAAATGGAATGTTTTGTGAAATATATAGAAATAAGGACATGGTACAACATATATGTTTCAAGTTTATGTCAATGATACTGTACACTTCACACATCTTTTCGGAAACATATGGGCCTAGCTAGTTTCCTAGCCTTAAAAAGTCACTCTCTCTAGTGTCTACGACGTCGTAGCATCTTGAATTGTTTTTGTTTGCTCATGAGTTAATGCATGACTCGTGAGAGCCATAAATTATTAAATGGTTCCGGACTATACTATCACCTCTTCACAATTACCAATTTTTTGGGGTGAATTGACTAGGATCTATTTGTTTTGTGACCGTGGGAGCATTGGCCCCGAATCACGTAACAATCTCTCGAGAAAACAGGTTACATCCCAATTTAATCCCTAATGATTCCTAAAAAAAGAAAAGTTTAGAAGAAAAAAAAAATCCAGAATGCCAAGAAAACCAAAACAAGGGCAAAATCAAAACCTTAGGCGTTAGTCACAATGTCTCAACCAAAAAAAAAAAAAAAAACCTACCCAAAACTTGTAATTACCAGAGTAAGAACAAAATCACAACCAAAAGAGAAACTAATTAAAGGGAAAAAATGGAGTAAATTCAAAGGTCCACATGAAGAAAAGTGTAAATTAAACAATGCATCATCCATATAAAATTATGAAACTTGAAAATCAAAAAAAGTAATAAATAAATAAACAAAATAAAAAGAACAAACCTTGATAGAGGTCTTAAGAAAATAGAGAAGAAGCGAAGCTAGAATAGGAAAAAGAGAGAGAAATCTCCATTTTTGCAACTCCATGGTTGTATATTTTCTCTCTCTTTTCTCTCTATCTCTAACTCTATCTCTTCTCTAATCTTCTCTTGTTTTTAGAGAGAGAGAGAGAGAGAGAGAGAGAGAGAGAGAGAGACTGGTTGTAAATATATGCGAAGGAAGGAGATGTAGAGAGAGAGAAAAATAGAATACAAGTTGAGAACTAGTGGTGGTGGGCAGTGGGCCCTACGAGATTCCAATGTGGGGAGTATATATTTTAATGAGCGGAAATGAATCTCAATGAGTTAATAACTCCGTGAACGCAGGGACCAATAGTAACACAGTCCACCCCTGCAACAACTTGGATTCTTCCTTGGGTTGGGTTCCCATTTTTTTTTGTTTTGTCTTTTTTAGGTAAAGATTCCTTTTTACCATTTTTAGTTTGTTATAGTCTTTTATTTTGTTTATCACAAAATAATTGGGTTTGGGCTTAGCGAGTGGATCCCATCACCATTTCATGTACATTGTTAATTTGCACAAATAGGGGTGTAAAGGAGTCGAATCCACTCAGTGAGTCCTTGGGCTCAGCTCGGCTCGAGATCGAGTCAAGATAGAGCTCAAGCCGATTAAATATATATAGATTTGTATTTTCTAAAAGAGTTTTTCTCATTTTATAACTTGTAAGACATCATTTATAGTTAAAGTCAATCACAAAATGTCTTAAATTGATATTTCTTTATAACGATTGTAATGGTGAGTTTGATTCCAAACAGAGCCAAACTAAGTTGAGTCGAGCAATGGGCCTAAATCGAGCCGAGTCAAACCAAACGGAATCGAGCTTCGAGCCCAGCCTGACTCGGGCTCGACTCGGCTCGGCTACACCCTTATGCACTACCTAATAGGATTGTTTAAAAATATTCGACCGAAAATCTAATATTCAATATGAAATATTATCTAAAAAGCAGATATTCGAAATTTCATATACGTGTTGGGATACCATTTTCAACTCTAATCGATCATTGGACAAAACACATCTCTAAAATGTGGGGTAGTCCATCCACTTTGGCTCTATGAGGTTAGGATTCGATTCTTATGCCATGATATATGTAATTTCTGTTTTTACTACTAAACATGGGATAATGTATATGAGTACACCCCTAATTTTTTACCTTACCTACACATGAGCCATTTCAGCCACAAATAAGGGATAATTATCACTCTCTCTTTTTTTTTTTTTGGTTCACACCAGGTTATCTACTGTGATAATAGTGACTATTCCCCACATTAACTAGTAGGCACCTCACAAGTTAAGACAAGAAGTGAGATAACTGGACAAAAGAAAAACTTTTTTTGATATTAATATATTACGGATGTATACTTTTTAGAGACGGTTTCGTGTGACACAAAAATCACTTCAAAAGAATTAAAATAATTATGAGCTACCTTATGGAACAACAAACATTATGCAAAAACATTATGAGGATCGCTTTATCTCATGTAGTGAGACCTTATACCAAAACATTATGCAAAAACATTATGAGGATCCCATCACCATCTCCTGCCCATTGCAGATTTGCACCACCAGGGGTGTAACTGAATCGAACCGACTCAGTGAGTTATTGGGTTTAGCTCGACTTGAGGTCGGGTCAAAAATCGAGTTGGGTCGAATGTTTACCGAGCCCAGCCCAAGTCAGTAATGGTTCGATTTGGTCGACTCGATTTGCTTGGTTGACTTGATTTTTCTCTCTATTTTGAATAAAACCATTAAATATATATAGATTCGTATTTTTTAAGAGTTTTTCTCAATTTATAACTTGCAAAGTATCGTTTGTAGTTGAATTCAATCGCAATTTTAAATTTATATTCTTCATAACGATTGTAATAGCGAGTTTGATTCTGACCAAAGCCAAACAGAGTTGAGTGAGCAACGAGCCTAAATCGAGCCGAGTCAAAACCAAACGGAGCCGAGCCTGACTCTAGCTTGACTCGGTTCGGTTACACCCCTATGCACTACCCAGTACAATTGTTTAAAAATATTCGAACTCGAAAATCTAAATATTCGATATGAAATATTATTCGAAAAATAGATATTCGAAATTTCAGATATCCAAAAAATAGACATTCGAAATTTTATATACGGGTTGTCCGGATACCATTTTCAACTTTAATCGATCATTAGACAAAACACATCTCTAAAATGTGGGGTAGTCCATCAACTTTGGCTCTATGAGGTTAGGATTCGATTCTTAGCCATGATATTTGGAATTTCTGTATTTACTACTAAACATGGGATAATGTAAATGAGTACACCCCTAATTTTTTTACCTTACCTACACATGAGCCATTTTAGCCACAAATAAGGGTTAATTATCACTCTCTCTCTCTTTTTTGTTTTTGATTCACATCAGGTTATTTACTGTTGATAATAATGACTATTCCCCACGCTATTAGTAGACACCTCAAAAGCTAAGAGGTGAGACAACCAGGCAAAAGAGATTTTTTTTTTTTTAAATATTACTCCCTCCGTTCCGTTCAAACGCTCCCATTTGCCTAAAATGGATGTTTCATACAAACACTCCCATTTCTTTAGTTGGTAAGGAATTTACTAGTCATTTACAATATTACCCCCATTAAAACCCAAGCCCCACCCTCTTATTTCTCTCTCCTCAAGTCTCTCTCCACCCATAACCACCACCAGTACACCACCACCAGCAGCCGCCCCACCCCACACCCACCAGAAACACCACCAGCCGCCCCACCCCACACCCACCAGAAACACCACCAGCCGCCCCAACCTCCACCCACTAGAACCACCACCACCTAACCAACCACTTCCCGTCGCCCCACCCACCAGAACCACCAACCAACCACCACCAACCAACCAACCAACCATTCCCCCGTCGCCCCACCCCATCACCAACCAACCACCACCAGCCGCCCACCATCTTCTCTCTCTCCTCTCAGATTCGTGGGTCCAAATATATTTGAGTGTTTTTCATAAAAATTTGCCTACTGGAGCCATTGAAGCACGCCCCAGCTTCCATCTTCTCTCTCTCTCTCACTCACTCTCTCTGTAAAAGCGATGAAATTCTAAAACTAAAAAATAAAATAAAACCAGAAGTTTGATCAGCAACAAGGGGTTAAAGAGGGACTATGACTAATGTTGAGGGTATATGGGGAAAGTAGATGGCAAAATAATTTTTCCTTGGTTTTTGATCCAAAATGAAATAGGAGCGTTTGAATAGAACGGAGGGAGTAATATGTTAGGGGTGTATACTTTTTAGAGATGGATTCGTGTAACACGAAAATCACTTCAAAATAATTAAAATAATTATAAGCTACCTTATGGAACAACAAACATTATGCAAAAACATTATGAGGATCGCTTATCTCATGTAGTGAGACCTTATACCAAATTTTTTTAATGCCAATTAAAAACAAAAGACTATGCTTTTCTTTTTTCAATTAATTGATGAGATTTTTATGTCTTATACTTTCTTGAGCTTCCCATTGAATCATTTTAATTACGGCTATACATACAAAGCATTAAAACTCGAGACATAATACAAAAAATTGTGTGGACTTAGTCCATAATAGACCAATAAACTAAATCCTTTTAAATATATCCTTCATGTTTCTAAATATCGACACTAATATTCTTGATTTATGATGAATTAGTCCACACAAAACATGCTAGAGTCATAATATTAAATAATGTGTTTTTGGATGAATTCAGTGCGTGAATGAAGTGGTCAAGAGCATATCTTCCAACCAGTCTCCAGCCCACCACCAGCCCACCAACTTTGTGGTTTGTGGACCTTGGGTGAAAAGAAAAAAAACACTCTTCTTTTATGATACTTAAGTTAAAATTTTAATTTTTTATATGGACTTAAGTCTATCCAATTTGGATGGACCACACGGTGGCAATTACGTAATTTTGGGTGGTTCTGAAGTTTTTAGTGTAATATCGTGTTTTCTCCCTCCTGACTCTCTCTCCTCCGCATCTACAATCCAACCACGCAATCCACAGTCCCACACTCCCACTCCGTCCTCCATCTGCTGGACACTCCGCCCCCTCCATTCCTTACTCTTTCTCTCTCCTCTCCCCTTCTGCAAGACCCATATTGGCGGCAAATTTGATCAGATCTGTTGATTTAAGGTCCAAGATTTGGATGGTTTGATGGAGGGGGATGTGCTTGGTGGGGGTGGTGGGGGTTCGAATTCAATGGTGGGGAACTGAGAAATGACGATGGATGAGTGTAGTGCTTGCTAATGTGAATTTGCAAGCAATTTTGATGGCTGATGATGATAATACTTAATACTTAATTCTTTTCTTTTTTGTTTAGTTTTTTTTTTTTTTGTTTCTTTTTCCTTTGTTTTTGCTCAGCCACTTCACATATGGGTTGTCGGTGGTTTCTGCGGTCACCGTCTAGTTGAAGTTGGATGGCGAGTGGTGGTGGGCAAGAGGTGCTGAATTAGCTGATGGACATGGTTGCTGGCGGTGGTAATGAGTGAGGAGAGAGAAAATAGTCATATGGTAATTGAGTGAAATGCTCGTTGTGCTACTGACATAGCTTGTTCAGTGTTTAGAGAAAATTGAGATTAATTTCACTAACAACGTTAAGATTAATATTATTAAGTGGTAGCACATACGGTACATAATTCTGTCCTTCACAAAGTATTAATCAAATTGTTCATATGTTATATACGTAATGTTCATAAAAAACAGTCTAATTGTTCATAGGTTATAAGTGCAATTTTTCATAAAAAGAGTCTAATTGTTCATAGATTATATACGTAATGTTCATTAAATATAGTCTAAATGTTCATAGGTTATAAGTGCAATTTTTCATAAAATAGTCTAATAGGTCATAAGGTATAAATGTAATGTTCATTAAAAATAGTCTACTTGTTCATAAGGTATAAACGTAATGTTCATTTAAAATAGTCTACTTGTTCATAAGGTATAAACGTAATGTTCATTTAAAATAGTCTACTTGTTCATAAGGTATAAACGTAATGTTCATTTAAAATAGTCTAATTGTTCATAAGGTATAAACGTAATGTACATTAACAATAGTCTAATTGTTCATAAGGTATAAACGTAATGTTCATTTAAAATAGTCTACTTATTCATAAGGCATAAACGTAATGTACATTTACAATAGTCTAATTATTGATAAGGTATAAACGTAATGTTCATTTAGAATAATCTAATTGTTCATAAGGTATAAACGTAATGTTCATTTACAATAGTCTAATTGTTCATAAGGGATAAACGTAATGTTGATTTACAAGGCTGGTATAAACGTAATGTTCATTTAGAATAATCTAATTGTTCATAAGGTATAAACGTAATGTTCATTTACAATTGTCTACTTGTTCATAAGGTATAAATGTAATGTTCATTTAGAATAATCTAATTGTTCATAAGGTATAAATGTAATGTTCATTTAGAATAATCTAATTGTTCATAAGGTATAAACGTAATGTTTATTTACAATAGTCTAATTGTTCATGAGGTATAAAAGTAAGGTTCATTTAAAAAAATTAACATAAGGTTCACAAAAATATGCTTGATAAATAAAATTTAATTTTTTTTTTAAAATGAAAATGGAATAAATCCTTTCAATTAAAAAGGAATAGAATAAATAAATAAAACTCATATGTAAAAAAGAAAGAAAAAATAAGCTAGAAACCTTTACAGAAAGAAAACAAAAAAAAAAAAAAAAAAGAAAAAAAAGAGAGAAAGTCATGGGACCACTTTATTCAAAGATTTCCAAAAAAATGGAAGCTTGAAGCGAAGGCGTTGGGCGACGATGGCGTGCAGACTGGGCCTGTGGTCCAGCCATGTTGGTTGGACACAGGTCCAGCCAATAAGCACTGACTTAAGTGGATAAATGGAATTAAAGAATGTTGGGGTTAAAAGCAATGACTTTTTCCCACGTCCCAATCTTTTTAGTACATGAAATGAGGTTTAATTCTCAACCCTAGCAAAATAGAATTTCTTTATCTCCCAATCTGATGGGAACCACACGGTCCACACCTGCTTAAAAAAGAATCATCATAAGTTTTGATTATGACTTTGTTTTCTACCCACATGCAAATGCAATGCACATATGCAGATTTGTAGTACTTTGGTATCGACTATTAAGGGTGGCCATATTTGACTAATTATCAAAAGAAAATGGGTGATTGATTGTATGACTATTGACAATTGACTACTCTATAACAATCAAGGAGGTGTGGTTGAGTGGTAGGGACTCATTTATTCTTACAAGATCGAGGGTTCGAATTTCGCTGTGGGCATGGAGCAGTTTTAAGTTTCTTGACCAGTCGTCTCATCCTTTAAGGTGCCTATAAACCAGCGCTGAAAAATAGTCACTGTAGTCGATGGTGAAAATAACTAAGATAAACTGAGCGATACATGTATTTATTGATCAATCATATTCCCGAGCACATGTGTTGGTTGTTAAATATTATACAGATGATGACCGAATAATCAACGTTGTTCACCATCACAAAAGTCTCCACACACAACTTTGTAAAATCACCATTACCTTGATAAAATAATTTAAGACAGCTTAATCCACCATGTTAAATAGAGTAATACATTAGTGGGAATGTGGAATAAAAGTTTGATTAATCAATTATGGTTCTCATGAGTGCATACAACAACATTATTTATAACTAAAAAGCCTCCAAACGTTTCCGATTTGAGCCACACACCCATTTATAGCGGCCTTGGTGGGGCACATCAAAAGCATATCTTATACAGTGAGTATAATATATTGGATCTTAATGGTGTGTTATTTATAGATGAAGATGAACTAAATTGAATTGAAATTTAATGAGCTGAATTTTTATTACATTTAAAAAATAATATGTCACCGAACTAATTAATAATTTAAACTGAATTTCACTAAACTAAAGGTAGCAAATTTCAATGGTTCACATCTCACATACTACAACTACTAAAAAATGGATCTTTTTGTACTCAAATTGGGCTTGACATGAATTCTGGATGACAAATAAACTTAGGCCATATCTTAATAAATTCACCAAACTCTAAACTCTATCCCAGCCCACCATTTTTTTAGGCCGAATGGGCCATTCCTAATTCTTAAGAGTTATGATACATCTATTTAATAAAAAAACTTGCGTGGACTTAGTTCATGGTGAATTAATGATTTTTAATATTACCACATATTTTATATGGAGCCACCTCTACTTCTAGTGGAACAATCCTCATTGACGCCATCCCTCTAATAGTGGAGTCACCAAATACTTCACATGGAGCCACCCCTCTAATAGTGAAGCCACCCCTCAAATATACTTGGTCCACAGTGGACTAAGTCCACACAAGACAGCTGCCTTTTTAATGGTCCAACAAGGTTGACCAAACAACTCTATCATAGAGACATTATATATATTTTTTAAAACACAAAACTTGTATAATTTGGTCTTATATTTATAATAAGTGATACGTAGTGTGAATTTGTCTCACGTAAGAACTACAACCTATAAACACAAATATTTGTGTAAGATAAGAGTCACTTTTTATAAATGATATAGGCCGTGACCCGTGGATTGGTCTTAGACAAAAGTTGTATTTTTTTTTATAATAAAAAAGAGGATGTAAGTAAATGACCACTGATATTCTTTACTACGTCATGTTCGGACTCTCGTACACGAGACAAGACTTGCAATTGAAAAAAAAAGAGCACCCAAAAAACATTGTGAAAAAAAGACAACAAAAATGACAAAGAAGCCCTTCCTTGGACCAGCCTCCCACTCCTTTCCCTCCTCCTCCATTCTCTCTCCTCCTCTCTCTCTCTGCAGCTTGTTGTTCTGTCACAGGGAGGGAAGGAGGAAGAAGGTTGTAGGAGAGAGAAAAAGGACAGAGGAAGAAGAGTGAGATACAAAGAGAGAGAAATATGAAAGAGATAGGAGATATAATTCCTCAACAGTGGACATCACCTTGCGGAAGCCAATGCACCCACAAATTCGCTGCTCTTACCCAGATTCCCTGTAATTTTTTCTTATCTCTCTTCATCAATCTCTAATTTAAGCTTTTGATTATATGATTTTTGTGATTTTATTTTCTGGGGTTTAGAAAAAATTTAGCTTTATCAAATGTCAAAGGGTGGGTACTTGAGGAAATGTTGTTCTTGTTGAAGTTATTAGCATGGTGCTGAGGTTAATTTGTCGAAAATTTCTTCTTTGTGGTTTTATTTTGTTATTGTTCTTTAGGTTATGAGATTCTTTTGGCTGCTTTATATTTTAATTGTGAATGCCAATCATGTTGAGAATTTGAGAATAATCAAGGGTGTTTTTTTTTTTTTTTTTTTTTTCCTTTTCATTTGCCATTTCAATTAGGTTGATAAATTCTAGCACCTGGGACAGTTAGAACTTAGAACTATGATTCCAAATGATCAATGGTGGGGTGGGGTGGGGTGGGGTAGGGTAGGGTTGGAGGATGGATGTAAAGTTAGGGAGGACAAATTTTGATGAGACAAGGAGAAATATTCTTCACTTTGATGAGAACTAGGAGGGATATCTCTCTGTTGTCGTTAGGGTTAAGGTTGTGTGTATCTGATCTCCCGAACGCTGCCCTTTGGACCCACACTACATTGGTCTTGTTGTAACTTTTGAGCTTTAGCTTAACTATCAATGCGTCTTTCACCTCTCCTCCCCCACACATGGGAATATAAGTATTGCTAGTGGATGTAAAAGCATGTACTCCTTTGGTTACTTATCTGTTATGGTATTTCTTCTTTTTAGTTATCTTTAAAACGTCGTTTCTTTTTTATTCATAGCTATCGAACACAATGTTATGCAAACTTTCGAGTGCCATCCAAAATCCAATCTTAGAATCTTGCTAGTGATCATGTTGGTGATCCATCATTTCCTATGAGAAGGTTGAATTTATACGCTTCGGGTGCTAAAGGTTAACAGGATATTGTACACCAGCCACATTTAAAAGATATTATAGTGGTTTCAATGGTGATGATATAGATTGCTTAATTTTAACTTGGATTTCCAAATGTGTTTGTAAGTTATAAATGTAGCTCAATTCTGTGGTATATGTTCGAAGGTCTCTCTTCTCATGCTTAGAAATTAGTTTCGGTATCTCACTTCATTTCTTCTTTTTTGTTCTCAATTAATTCTCTTGCTTAAGGGTACATCTTAATTTGGTCCACAACGTTTACCTCCTTTTGGTATGTCAGGAAATGCGGATTATGCTCTGTTAGTGTTTTCCTTCATTTTGTTTGATATCCAAAATGAATAAGCTAGGGGAAAATGTTTTCCCACTTTCCTTTCCAGTAAGGGGAAAACATCTTTTTTTGTTGTTGTTGTTTTAGAAGATATGAAGTTAATTTTTCTCTCACTTAACCTCTCATCCAAAGCCAAGCTACTTGTATCTATCTTATGAAGGACTTATGTTCTTAACTTGATTAAAGAAGATATATTGAGAAAATTCTACCTAACCAATTATAAACATCATGATTGTTTTCAATTGAAAATATTATGTCATTAATGTTTCCAGTGAAAACAAAAATGTTTCCCTCCCAACCATACTTGGCTATTATTGAAAATGGGGAAAGCTCAAATGGGATGGTCAATGATGCTTGGACCTCCCCTCGCTGATTTCAGTTGACAAAAAAATTAATGAATGAGGGGATGGTGAGAATACTAATTAGTTAAGGACAGGGGGAGATCAAATAGATAGCATAGGCACATACTTGAAACGACGCAAGTCAGGTTTGTCCTAAAACCACTGGTTGGTTTGAATGCCTTCATATCCTCAACACCGGACACTTGCTCACAGAAGCATTTGAAAAGGGTCCATAGTGTATCTTGGGCTGTGGTCCTGTTGATCTAACCTAATAGACATGATATGTTGTTTTTGTCAACTATCACAGTTTTATGGTAAAAAATAATTTTACATATGTGATAACTTGCTACCTGATGCATTTCCTATTGTCTGGTTATTTTTTTTTGGCCGAAAACAACAACAAGAATATATAAGGTGTTCCTCCCCCTTACGTCGAGTACTTTTCAAAGAAGTTAATGCCGCCATAATTGTGACATCTGCTGCTTTTCACGTCTGCAGGGAGAGTATTTTGCAAAAAGGGATGTGCTGCTGATGGGGATACGTGGGATGAATGTGAGTATTAGTCTCTCTTTATCTTTGTTCACCCTTCTACGCTCTATTTGGATGAAACTGGCTCATATCCTACTATAAATATTTTGTATATTTCATTTTCATGATGTGATGTGCTACTGTCGTAATGTGCTACGGTCGTAATGTGAAATGTGATTTCCATAATTTATTTATCTTTTGATATTTTACTAAAATGTTTTTACATATGAAAGTACATCTGATCTGGTCATGTTTGATGATTGGTTGGATGTTAGCTGTAACTCTTGAACAAGTTATAGAGGTTGTGCATCTTAGTTTTCAAACAGGTTGATCCTATAACAGGACTAGAAATTATTGAGCAACCAAAGGAAAGGGATTGTCATACTTCTCTCGTATAATTCATTGAGCTGGGATTACGTGTTCAGTGTTCATATGACAATTCAAAGAATCACATATAAATTAGGATTGAGCAGTCAGATTGTAACAGTATTTTTCTTCCCACCAATTAAACAAGAAAACAAATGAGAGAAACTTTTTTGATTCCTGTTGATGTGTTGGCGTAGGTCCAAGGAACCTTTTCCTGCTAGGTCATAGCATCCACTCTCTCTTACTAGTACTTTTTCCAGTAAGTATAGAAAAGGTACATACTATACAGGAACTTATAAAACTAGATTTTCTAGGTCGAAGCATATTGTCTTTGAGTGAGCTTTGCTGTGATTGTCGTGCTTTGAAGTTGGAACTAAATGTGAAATTTGTTAGTTATGGATTGCTATATGTGGTGTTATTGTGTTTTCATGAGGCCTTCCTTTGAGATATTAGCAGCCTTGGGCATATACTATTAATGTCATCCAGTGTCAGGCTCGCTAATTTACGTTATCCTTGTAAATGCTATGTAATGGCATATTCTGGTATCCATCTACTTTTCAGTTCTCATGCATGGTGACCTTTTGGTTTCAGTATTTTCTACTTACCAGATTTGGGAAAATTGCATTTCCCAGATCCTGGCACTGTCTAAACAGTACACTTAAGGGTATTTCTGTTCCATAATCCCTTGTTTTGAGCTAATAAATCATTGCCATGAGTCTACCTCTTTGTAAAAACTCGGCTGTTCATATAAACCAATAATGATCCACCAAACTATTTCTGATGAGGGTCAAGTAAATGATAGCAGACAAAACATTGAGCTTGATGTTGAGAAGGTGTTCAGATTCTTAATTTTAGACAACCTGTCCTGCACAGGTGTTTTGGTTCATATAAATAACATTGAATGTGCATCAATGTTAAGTGATGCAGATATCATTGCCACTAAGGTAATTTGATATTGATGTAGTCAACTATATTCTTGTTTATTTAGGGAATGATACGTACTTAAAAAGATTCCTATATGTAGGCGTATACATATATGTCTGTTAAGGTAAGGTCATAACATTTAATGTGCATTAACTTAAAGTGATGCTCCACTGGTAAGGAGTATTGTTCCCCAATCGTGGTTGAGGGTCCAATTCCTATCGGACTTTGTGTCTCCTCTAAAAAGAACTTTGTGCTAGAAGCTTGATGAATTTGCTTTGCCCATGGGATGAATTTAGGTACATTTCTTATCTAGGGATTTTTTTTCATTATTGAGTTTACAACAGCAACAAAATAACAACAGAAAACCCAGGATTAATCCCACCAAGGGCGGCATCTGCGGAAGTCCAGATGTACACAACTACCCATAGCTATTCGCCTAGTAGGAACTTGTACTTATCTAATTTAATTAATTTATTTGTAAGCTCTCAAATCTTTTTTCTAAGTATTCTGCTAACCCTGGCAATGATATGAAATCTTATTCAGAAAAGTGGCTCTCCTTTTTGACGCTTTGCATAACATAACACTCTCTTTGTCTTTTCTTGTGCGCCTTATGTTTTAATTTTTGTCACTTTCTCCTCCTTTGAGCCTTTATGTGTTAATTAATGTTAGGTTTCTCTGTCCTATGTTAATCAAAATACATGGATTTGTTGATGGAAAAAAGCAATCTCATATAATGGATGCGGATTTGTTTATGAGAGTTTTTCTTTTTCCTTTTTTTCGGGATCGGTAGTGATCTGCGATTGATGTGGCATACCCTTTATTAATTTTGGCTATATGAAGATTGATAAATGTGTCTCACAAGGTTAAGTGTCATAACAGAGACTCCTTATTGATGCTATAAGGTGGGCCAGTGATATGAGGTCACTCTAAGCAAGTAAACAACTGCTATTAGATCCACCATTGTTGCTCATATACACATAAATTATCTTTTTAACTAGATCCTTTGGTCCCTCATACGAGATACATTACATCTCATTAAGCAAGTATCTTTCATGAGGACAGGTTGTCATCTGTGATATGAGGCGAACATAACTCCAGTCAACTTCCAGATTTCTAGCCTGCTTGTTCTGTCTCTATAATTTGACAACATCTGTCTATTATTAAATTATTTGTTGCTAGTACCATCTATAACCATAGGATGTAGATACTATTCTATATACTTGGAATCTGGTTCTGATTCCTAATGGAAATTGTGGCCATTAGTTGCCCTTGAACCACCCTGCTTTGAGCAAAATATGTTCAGATATAAGAGCTATTGCAGAAAATTATTAAATATCAGATTGCAGTTCTGAAAAAGTTGTTCTTTTTAGGAAACACGACATGCTCTTGATGTGCTTTCAATTTAAATGCATGATATGCAGGTGTGAGTGTATGTGACCAGATATGTTATAAGGACCCAGTTTTGAAGGACCAGCAGTGGAGTGCTTACATTGATCGTTCTCCTGGAGCTGCGAATTACTCAGAGGTTTCTATTGTTAATAATTGCAAGCTACTTTGTCATGCTTGATTTTGTAAAAGCAACCCCCAGCTTAGATTATACTGACATCATAATCGTACTTGCTGCTGCCTTGAGCACAACTAGTCAATTGTAATTTGCACATCAAATATCAATATCTACTTCCTTCCTAAAACACAGCAATATGTAGTTTGCATGCAAATTCTGCTGGGATGGCAAGTTACTTCTGCACTTAAAAGAACGTGAAATCTTATTCAAAACCTGAATCACTATTCCAGTAACTACATCCAGTGTGCGTCTAAACTAAATGTTAGTTGGAAAGACAATCAACTATGAGAAACGATGATTCAAGTGGTTCAAATTGGAATATGAATAAGTGGGATAACTTAAATGCAGTGGTTGAAGTTGGAATATTTTGGATGACTTCACTGCTTAAGGTGCTGCTATTCCCAACTTGTGGCTGCCTGGCAGTTACGTAGGGATATGTGACGGATGTTGTTGCTCTGTTACCTTTTCTTTTCTTTTTCTTTTTCTGTCAGTTTTGCTTTATCTATCTCCGATTTTTATTTTTTTTGAAATAGCAAGACAGCCTCTCTTTTGAGGGATATGAGACTTGAACCCAGGTCTTTGGTGGACAAGGAGAGGGGGGGGGGGGTGTGTGGTTGCGGTACTGCACCACCCACCAGTATCATGCATACATATGGATTAGAGAAACTCCTATCTAGGTTTTTGAACTTATTGAAGAAGTTATTTGTCACCAATCACTCCTGCCTCCTGATTGACAATTTGTATTCCACAAATGACTATAAAATACTATGATGACTAAAATTTAATGTCAGAAGATTATTTTTAATGTCTTTTTTGTGCACTCCCTATTACGCTTCCGAGTTTTATAATGTCTTTTTTCTTTCTTTTTCTTTTTCTTGCCTCAATTGGTATTGAAATCTAAAATTCTGAAAATCATAGAGTACCTTCATCATGAAATATCAATAAACAGTTACAGCTTGGCATTGAAAAGAAAAAAGGAACTTTTACGGTGTAAGGTTGAAGATACTTAAACGAAGTATTCAGTGTGTTAGAGAACCGTGCATTACATGGTACTCAAAAGTACTTTTTTTAGTTAATTTTATTTTATTACACCTAAGCTTTCTCTGATCTTCTGTTTACATCCTTGTTTACAGGAATGCTTCCATGCTTGTGTTGCCGGTTGTGGTTACAAGGTGAGATTGGATCCTAAGTTAATTTTTGTCACAGTTCCTAAGGGAAATGCCTTTTGCATGTGGTTCATCATGCTATGCCCCTAATCTTCCAGTCTATTAAAAGTCACTGACACTGTGGGTCCGTTGCCATATGCACTATAACCTTGATTGCTGCAGGAATCTTGTATCACCAACTTTAGTTGTGGTAGATGTCGGAAAGTAGATCTGTCTGCATTGCTCTTTCACTGTTTCTTCTTTGTACTGAACTATCAACTTAAATGCATAAGGCTCTTTCCTTTGGAGGATTCTTTTCTTTTTTATTCTCTCCAGGGAGTCGGGTGTGGGGTGCTTTGAATTATTCTTAGCCATTAGCCAACCATTTGCAGAAAACCTGTTTCCATTAGACGAATACGGCCTTACTCATGACTGGTGATAACTAGTAGAGAGGCTCTTTCTGAAATATTTTAAATTTTGTGCAATTGTTACCGAAAGTGATTGTATGACCTATAAGTAACATCTCTGTTACTAAATGCCATAGCCATTTCTTCTTGTTGACCTCCTTCCTGCATAAAGATAACTTAAATGATTTATGCAACGGTGTTCACTAAGTGTCATACTGCATTTGTACAAGTGAAGCTACATGTTCATCTTATTTTCTTACCCTTTTTAATTTTTACTGCAGTTTGAGATGCCTGCTAAAAAAGTTGAAGAATGCCATCCTAATAGGCCAACTAAGCCTCCTGTCGTTGCAAAACAGCCCCCAAAAACACTCGCTGTTGCACAAGAACCTTTGCAACTGGAGGAGGATGTGCTTGGCACTTCTGCTTAAGAAGGCAAATCCTGATTTCTAATCATACATATACTGAACCCATATGGGAGGAAGTAGATACAGAAAACTTTATCGTATTGCTAGGCAGGTATTCCATTTTTGACTCGAAGTCCTTGATAGGGCCTTCCTTTACCCCTCTTCTTTCTAGGGGAAGAAGGGGTTGGTCTTTTAATTGGCCGATGCTAAATGCATCCTCAACTTTTCCCTGTCCTGCTTTCGCTGGATGTGGCAGGTTGACAAGGTTGTCTAACATCCCCTCCCCCCTCTTTCTTTTTCGGATTTTTCAAGGAAGAGCTTAACAGCATAACTTTGAACTGTAAATTTCTAAGTGATGTAGCCATTATACATAGAGCATTCTGGTTAGTTGAATCTCCGAGACTGGGATGGCCTGCGAGTTCTGCACAGAATGCGTTGTACAACAAAATTGTTGAGTTTTAGTTTATGTTACATTGTTTTAATCGTAACTTTTTTGTTCAATGTGCCATAGGCAAATGAGATTTTGCAACATGAATGGGACCATTGCTATTTGGTTTAGGACTTCGCCCATAAAGCTGCAGGAAACATGATCAACATGGTAAACGTGTTTAGGCTACTACCTATATGGCACGGTGTGTCAAAGGATCAACTACTGCATATGGACTGGGATAACGATTATATTTTTAAGTCAAATTATATTATATATAGAATACTTTTTTTCGACGTGCAAAAAAAAAAAAGAGGATACTTTTATCGAAAAAAAAACTACTACTTTGATCTTTTAACAAACTGGTTATTTGATATGTGAGCTTGAATTGGGATAACAAGTCTGGTCTTAATAAAATTAGCCAAACTCTTTGTACATGTCCATCTTTTTTCAAGGTTGAATGGAATGAGTTATGGATTGTCTCGCCATGAGCAATTACTAGGGGTGTGTTGTTTTTACTTGAATTGAATTGATAAAAGATAAATGTGTTGATTTGAAATTCATTTAAAAGATAGTGGACTCATAAAAATATAAAGTGATGCATCCTAATTAATTATCAAGACTTGCAACTAAAGATTGCTTTGTGCCGCGCCTGGACAGTGCTCGTATTTTGCCTTTGTGCTTTGTAACATTGTCGTGCTGTGTTGTGCATATAGTTGGCGTGCTTCGTGTCGCCTACTTATCCAAAAGGCAGACCTAAGTCGTGTTCGTGCTAGCGTCATGTCGTGCATGCCGTGCCCAAACTTTTTCCAATATTATTTACATTTTTGCCATGCCATGTCGTGTCTTGCATGATCGTACCCAATCGTGCTTTATCTTCCAAATTCAACCGCGGGCCTAGGCCCATGCACACTCATTCATGCCCCTGCTTGTGCCCGTGTTTGCTCCGTGCCTATGCCGTATAAAAGGCGTGTTGAGTCGAGTCGTGACTCGTGCTAACCGATGCCCAGTAACTTTCGAGTAATTGGTAGCACCACCTTTCGAACTCTGGCGCGGCCCATGGGCCATGTTCTAGTGATGGTCATTGGTCACCCATGGTCAGTTGGGCTCCTTGGTCAATTGGTCGGGCCATGTTGGGTAATCCTTGCCCGCACAAGGGAAAAACAAAACTTTCCCAACAGTTCCCCCTTCTCTTGTCACTGGAATTGATGAACATTTTCAGAGTTGTTTTCATTGCTGTTATACTCTCTCAAGCCCTCCAAATTCCTTCAGAAAACCCATCAACGCTTGAATGATTTTGCGTATGATTCTGTCACTAAACCCACAGACGAACATCAACAATTAGCTGCATAACATATTTGTAATTCGAAAATTTTCCCATTGTTTTTGGCAGCAAATCAGAGAGATTTTCAACAAGAATTAAAGCAATAAAAATGCCTCAAGTAAGGATTATAGCGAAGAATTTCATGGACATGGTGGCATCTTTGCCTGCCGTCAAGCTCGATCATCTCTACACTAATGCTTTCATCTGTGAAGCTATTATGAGGTTTTTTCCTTTTTTCTTTCTTTCTTTATTCCTCAAATGCCGCCCTTCCCCCTTTATTTGACTCAATTCAATTTATTGGGATTGCTTGAATTGAGTTTCTTTGTTTAGGGTTTATGGTTTTTTTTTTTTTCAAAATGATTCGATTTTTCCTGTGAAATTAGCAGCAATAACCTAGGGTGCATATAGACTCATAAAAATGAGAACTTTATTGCTAAATTATTGTCAAAAAAGGAAAAAGAAGAAAAGGGGTTAGAATTCACCAATTGTATTTGTATCAAGCTCAGGGGCAAGCCAAATAAATGGTGGTGTACACAGAACTGTATATTACAACCCTTATTTTTGTCTTAGGACAGTTTAAGCACAAACCCATGAAGGCTAAGCTTATATGGCTACTCTAAATGCTTTAAATGAAGGCCTTCTGAATGAATGACTGATTGCTGCATAATTCCTCACATTTTAGATGATTCACTTAATTACGGTGTATATTCTAAAATGAAACCTGTTATCTGTAAATTCTGTTTCGCCTTTCAGGAAAAACCATACAAGTTAACGATTATTGTTCTCCTTTGACAACGGGCACTTTACCTGTCCGGATCATATAATTGTAACTCCAATGATTTACCATATATTACTAGAAGCTCTTTGTGCCAATTTCAGATGATTAATTCAACATTTAAAGTAAGCACCCTATGCCTACTATAATTCCTCTGACATCATCCATATTGGATCCTCAACCACTGATCTTGAGCCACTATATTTCGATTGGCACGGCTCCTGGAATTCAAATAATCCCCAACAACTCCGTTTTGTCTGGTTCCCTGGAGTAATCTGCAAGTTTTATTCTGGTTGCTGGCAGAAACCAGATCGATGTTTTCATGATATTCTGTGGGTTTGTTGTGCAATGAGAAAGAGTGAGGGAGAGGAGTTCTTGAGGGAGAGGAGTTCTATAATATGGAAATGTTGGTATTGATATTGTTGTTGACATCGCCTTTTCACTTTAATCTTTACGGAACAATTTACTCCCTCCATTTCCTTTAAACTTCTCATTTGCTTTTTTGAGATTAAACTTTGTAAACTTTGACCGTAAATATATAAAAAAATCTCTATGAGTTGTGATTTAAAATGATATGTATTAGATTCCTTTTAAAATATATTTTTCATAATATCAAGTTATTACAAATTTTACCTGTATATTTTTAGAGATATTAATGGTCAAAGACTCAAAAGTGTCACATTGGAGACCGTGAAAAAGCAAGTAGGAAGTTTAAAGAGAAACGGAGGGAGTACATGTTTGGAGTTGCTTAAGAAAGGCGATAATTCCAATATGTGGATTTATGGAACTGTTACTCATGCAAATATTAAACTGATGACAATTGAAGTATGAATAATTATGCATGCTCCTACTTTATTCTTTTTTCAGCTTAATGATGTGTTTTGGTTTGTGGATCAGATCATTGCCGCCGTTGGCCAAGAAGTACGTGCTACAGATGATGTACATTGATGCTCCAGTACCTGCGAAGTCTATGGAAGAGTGGGTTCTTCCAGATGGACTCTCAAAACATAGAGTTGCTATTGATCGATTGGTTCAATTAAGGGTGTTTAATGAAATTAGGTATACACCTTCTGGAGTGCGTCGATGTATATTTCTCAGAGTTTCACATCAATGGAATATTGAATGATTATCTAGACATACGAAATTTGATCTTTTTATAAAAATTAGGTTAGTTGGTGTCTTGAAGCTGTACATTTAGGACCTTTTTTGCCTTGTTATTTTGCTTGTTCAATTTGTTTTACCATTTCAGGTTCTTTCAGTTCTATTGCCATCTGAACATGCTATTGACCACATTTAAAAATTGGTTACTGATGTTTAACTTTTCGCTGATTATGCTGAACAGGAAAAAGGAAACCAGTTATCAAATGAACAAAACATTCCAGATTAATATTCAGAAGCAGCTAATATATGGGTAACTTTTAGACCTTTTTTCAAGGTTTTGCTGGTGGTTAACGATTGTTTCTTGGATTGTGATTGCAGTTTCTGTCACATGTTAGGGGTTGGAAGGTTTGAAAAGGGACATGATGTAATGTGATAAAAATGCAATGTTTGACTAATTTCGATGAGAATGTAGTTTACCACAACAATTGGTACATAAACTACACAGTTGTGGATTCTTTGTGCCATGTGCCATAATTTGCAGCTTTGTTGAGCTTTACAATGAGAAAAATGTCAGATTGTCTCCTAGCCATTCAGCCTTTTAACCATCTCCACTTGATTTATGCAATAACTGGGGTTCCAAAATCATGATTCAGCTGATAACATGCTCTGAGATGTTTATCTTCTAATTGTAACAATTTGATAACTCTTTCGATGGGTGTTGCAGTGGAGTCATACCAAGGGAACCTATGCCTCCTAATACTGCGAGGCTTCCAAGTTTGGAGGAGTTAGAGTCCTATGCCCTTGAACAGTGGGAGGTGTAGTTCCTTGTGCCTTTATTTTTGTTCTCATTTGCATTCATCTTTTTGAATATACCGTGATAAATCTTTTTCCACCCAATGGTTTATGCTATGCCCTCATCTCAGTGTCAATTTCTTTCATTTTTGGGGTTGTTTATTTGTGTTACTTTTTGAAATTTGTGTTACTATTTGTTGGAAACCAGTGTTTCCTGCTGCATCTTATCAGCTCCACCCAAGCGGACAAGTCGACAAATTTCAGTTCTTCTATGATGAAGGTTTTCCAGCGTGGCCTTTTGAGTCAAAGGTCTTCCCACTCTTTTTTGATTTATTAATAATTGTAGAATAACTGATGCTGTTTACTTTTCTGAAAACATCAATGTTGCTTGGCTCTTGAACCTTTATGCAAACTCCAACTAATCATCCTCTTATTGCGGTGGCACTATGCTTACATATTCTCTGTTAATACAGAGACAAAGAAACTCCAAGGTTGACTGAGTATGGCTTCCAGTTCCTGGTATGTTTCAAAGATATCTTTGTTTCGTTATGAAATTTGTTGTTACTCTGTGACCTAGTTCTCTAATCTGTGAATGGGACAGCTGATGGATACAAATGCACAACTTTGGTATATCATCAGGGAGTATATTTCTAACTCTGAGGTAAGAACCATCGTATCTATCACAGTCACAATTTTACCCGACCTCATTACATGTTTCAAACTGCCTTAATTTTTTTTCTTTTTTTCCTAGTTGTTCACATGGGTTCATACATAAGTATAAAGTATCTCCTTTAGAGGCATTGTAATAAGAATGTGAGGTATATATGAGCCTGGCTTTCCGTTAAAAGGTACTGGGTTCCTTAATTGTCTTTGTATATGTTTGGGTCACTGAGGGAGGACAGAGGAGTGAAACTCCTTTCTATAATTCAGTTACAGGATCATGATGTAACCAAGCTCAATAGTTTGTATATTATAGTATTTATATTACTGTCGAGCAGCGACAAGTATGTGAATATATGTTTTTATCGTGTAAAAGGACCACACTAAGGGTCCGTTCTCTTCACCACTATAAATCTGAATTGAACTGAACCAAGCTGCTTTGAAGTGAATTGTTTTCTTTTTTTTGCTTGGCCTTCAGCCATTTATATTTCATCAAAATCGCCTCAATATTGGCCTTAATTGAAAGTATGCGGTGAAATCTTTCCAACCACACATGTATCAATTATCATCATGAAAATTTTATTTGAGTGATAAGTTCCTAAAAGAACTGAACTAAACTAAAAATAAGGTGAAGCGAACTGAGTTTAAGACGTGTTCCTTCCCCACTAATCAGAATTGGTATGTAAATTATAGATTTTGGCCATAAGAGCATATTTTGGCTCTTATTACTTAAAATACCAGTTTATATTTTACTTCTCGTGTTCAACCTTTTCTTTTTATCAGTATGTTTTCAAGTTTTTATCAGTATATTTCTGTTTCTCTGACTATTAGTTGGAGCAGGTGTTATGCAACAGTGGGGGTTGGGAGACTTTTTTCATTATGTTGAGTGCTGAAAATGAGCTTCTTTTTTTATTCATTGTGCTGTGAACTGTTTGCCACCTGCAGGAACGAGGTGTAGATCCAGCAGATCTTATTTCCTTTCTGCTCGAGCTCAGTTTTCACGAGACAGGGCAGGTATGTGTATTGTTAAAACTTTAAGTCGACATTTAAGACTTGTGTCAGTTGTTCATTGATAATTCACGTCACTGTGCACTATAGTATACGCATGATTCTTAATTTCTTATGATAAGTTGAAGTTTTTTGCTGGATCATTGCTCAACCATTTTTTTGAGGTTCAAACTCTGCTGATTTGTCCCAAGAGAATGCCAATATTGTAGATTTATGTTAGTGATAGTCAGTAAAAGTTCATCTGCATCTCACGTGGGCCTGATGTTGTTTAGGCATACAATATTAACACCTTGACTGAGGTTCAGAGAAACACAATCAAGGACCTTGCTGACTTGGGGTTGGTCAAACTTCAGCAGGTTATTTAGGCATCTACACTTCCAATGAATTCTTCAAGCATATATGTTCACAGAATTTCTCATACATTTTATTTCCAGGGTAGGAAGGAGAGTTGGTTTATTCCAACAAAGCTTGCTACCACTCTTTCAGTTAGCTTATCAGATACATCGACCAGGAAGCAGGTATCTATCTGTGCTTTTTTGCATAATAACCATACAATCCTCTTCCCAACGAGCCCCCATTCTGTGCTTCAAAAACTGATTTTTTAATTTTGATAAAGCACCTATTATGCTATAGTATGTAGGATCATATCAAGCTGTGATAGTTTCGCCAAGGGACCTGATTAGTTGTCTACTTCCCTACATAGTAAATTTTTTGTCGCCGCCTACCTATTCAACCCTTCCCTGAAATATTGTCATAACAAGCGTTCTATATAAAAGTGACATCTACTATAGGGGAATGGGTGTTGGAGGAAATGGGTGTATTTTGCTGAATTTCGATGATACTGAATTTATTTGATTCCTCTCTGATTTGACTCTTGTTTACAAATTTGGCATATTTATTAAGCTTTAACGAGTTTTTCCCTTTCCAGGGTTTTGTGGTTGTGGAAACAAACTTTAGGATGTATGCTTATTCTACATCCAAGTTACATTGTGAGATTCTGCGTCTTTTCGCAAGGTATTCATGGTTTTCCCCCTTGTCTTCAACTCTATTTTCCTTAACTTTCTTTTTATTGCTCCTACAAAGCTTGCTACCACTCTTATGTTGTGCTGCTCATGCTGCTTTCTGGTGAACAATTTTTATGTGAAAAATGATAATGTTCTTTATGATTGGTGTTCTGGAGATTGTTGGTTCAATGTTCATGTGCTCGCTTTTTATATTGTGTGCTAATAACAGCATATACATAGTCAGCCAATGGTGTTATTGAGATATTTCTCTTTGTTGAACTCTGATTCCGAAACCTTTTGCTTCTATTGTTGAGTTGAAGTGCTTCTGTTTTCTACGAACAAACTGAAGATACCACCTTCTCTTTTGCAGGATAGAGTACCAACTTCCTAATCTCATTGTAGGAGCAATGAATAAAGAAAGTTTGTATAATGCCTTTGACAATGGCATTACTGCAGACCAGGCAAGATCTTTCTCCTTTTATTTTCTATATATAGATGTCACCTAATTACTAGAAGTCTATTACTTTGCTTGACTTGAAGGTGGGCCTTCAAAACTGTGGGTTTACTATTTTGCGTTTCTTCAAAAAAGGTTGGCAGGGTCTGGTCTTTTGGGAAGCCTATTCATCTTTGTTCTCTTCTTCTAGCTTGGTATATGTTTCTTGGGGTGGGTAGTGTCCTACATGGGTATGTGTCAAGGTGTTGAACTGGGCCCATTTCTACTAAATTGTGTGTTTAATTTTCCCCTAAAATGAAGTGTCAAGATGTCAATGCCCATGTTTGAGTGTCAATATTTAAAAATAAAGACTTGAGTAAGATGGCTGTGAGTTGTGAGTCTTGTGGCCTTGGCTTTTTTGGCCCGTGGAGATTACAAAAGATAGATTTTCCCCCAATAGTTCCTGTACTTAATCATACACTTGCATTCACTTTTGATAATGAGGTTGGGCCTTGGAAGAGGAGGGCTTGTTTTTCCTTACAGATTTCTATAGGTAGTGATGTTCCCTACATGCCGTAATATAACTTTATTCAACATGGCGATCTACTCGCAATGCACTTAGGGTATTAGGTTTGTGACAAGGAAAATATCGGAACTGCTTAACGTAAATCCAAATTACTAAACACAAATATTTTTGAGACAATACTTAGAGTACCCTTTTATTTGCAAAGTGGCACTTCCTTCTCCATATTCTTTTCCTCTCAAATCTCCCTATTTGTCATTTCAATGTAAAAGACCTAATTAATTAACTTGAATGATTCTATTGATATAAGTTTAATGAAATTAATGAAGATATTGAGTTAACAATTGGAATTAAAATTATATTTATTGTAGATTATTCACTGTTTATATGGGTGCTGGCTATAGTGGCTGGTGGTGGGTGACGGGCTGGTGAATGATGTCTAGTGTGGGTTTAGGTCGGCTAACAGGAGGTGGCTAGGGAGTTGGACAGAAAGAGAGAGAGAGAGAAAGACAGGCGAAAGGAGAGAGGTAGGGAGCCGCAGTTGGTTAGAGGGAAGAGAGAGAATGGAGCGCAGTTTGGGGGAGGAGCAGGTGGGGGAGGAGGTGGCGTCCGAAGCCGGTGACAGGTGGAGGTTGGGTTGACGGTGACGGGACAGCTTGGCGGGTGGGGGTGGATTTGGTGGCCGGGGTTAGAGGGGCAGCATGTTAATGCTCATATTATTCCCTGTGTCTCACTTCAGAATTCAGATGGCCCACTTCTAAATTACCTCGTGGTCAAGAAATGTAGATAAATAGAGAAGTTTGAAATAAAAACTTGCTGTAATGTAAAGTACACAGGTAAACTGGGATGGTCCAAAATATCCTGAAGTTGTATAGGGCTAAAAGAAGAATTTTATTTATTTTGAGAAAAGATGGGACTTCATTGACTTCTTCAATTCTGTGTATCTGCAGATAATTTCGTTTCTACAGCAGAACGCACATCCTCGTGTAGCCGAGAGAACACCATCTGTTCCAGAAAACGTGACAGATCAGGTTTTCATAATAAATTGAAGCCTCTAGTTCTTGACATTGGCACACATTTCTGGATGCTTTACGTCATCATATATTCAACGCCATTGCCATCCCTCATTGAGCTGGCTTCTTGCTTGAAACTTTGTCAATGTTTTATGGATGCCCTTTTCAGAGGATTTCTGAATTTGTTACTTGTATGATTTCACAGATTAGGCTCTGGGAATCAGATCTGAACAGAATTGAGACGGAACCTGCTCAGCTCTATGATGAATTTCCTTCTAAGGTGAAGATCAAGGCTTATTTTCGGAATACTTTACTACGTGCTTTAATGCTAGTTTGAGTGTGTCCTGTAATTTGATTTCCTTTTCCTGTGCAGGATCTATTTGAAGCTGCATGTGACCTTGCACGTCAATACGGCGCTTTGTTGTTCGAGGATCCGAAAAGGATGAGTCTCGTCGTAAAAGCTGAGCTACATAATGAGATGCGAGAGTTTCTCCGCCGCCAGAAATAGGAGCAAGATGCTGTTTGAAGAGCACAAAAAAAGACGTCGTGATTGTTATTGAAGAGCTAAAAATAGAGGGTGATGTCAGAAGGTGAGGAGACCACATCCACAATCGAGATTTGCTCTTTTGACAATTTTGGTCTATGGCCAGGCAAGATGGGTGACTTGATTCTGAGATATGTGCATTGTGGTGTTCAACAGTTTTGCTTGTACGGGGGAGAAGAGCAACTGCCAGCCCCGGTACTGGAGTGACAGAAGATTAAGCTACAGAGTGCTTGTAAATCATATGGAAAAAGGTGTTAATCTGAAGATAAATCTTTTTTGGCTTTGCTTTGATTAACAGAAAATGCAAACCGACTTCGGTTGCTCCTCTTGTGTATCAGAAATTCTTTCATCAATGATAATTAATAAAAATTAGAAAAAAAAAAATTCACTAAGCAAACCCATTGATGGCAATATCATATGTTTGCCTGTTTGAGACTTCTTGGTTTAAAACAAAATGTGTAAGACTAACGTGATAATCAGTTAATCACTACACCACAGCAACCAGGTATGGCAAAAACTCCCAAATCTAAATTAAATTACAGTCAGCATGAATTGACCACTTTCTTGGAAATTTCCTTTTTTAAAACTTGCATAGAGTTATTTGTTGTATCATTTAAATGCAGGATTGTCCCATCACAAGCAAGTTCCACATAGAATCTTGAAGAACAATGCACTCAGCTCTCCAACTATGTAACAAAATCTGTTACTAAAACAGTACTGTGATATTGAAATCCTACATTACAGATAGCATATTTATTGGTTCAGTAATATATAAGCTTCAAACTCCACTGCATATCTATAAATAGACATACCAAAGTATATACCAGTATTAGTAGCTATATCTCAATGGCTTCTTCATTAAACTCTAAGGCCACTGCCATGGATAAAGCTGCAAAAAAGTTCCTACAAACATTCCTCAAGGCCGCGAATTCGATCATGGGCACTGCTGGTGTTGTGATCTTTCTCTTCTCCCTGTGGATGTTTTTCTCAGGTCTACGATATCATCGAAAATATCTCTTACAATCATGGTAGGTACCTACATTTTCTTCCCTTCTTTGGCACTCCAAACATCAATTTTGGAATTTGTCTCGCAGTATTAATCTTTGTTACTCCTATATTGCAGGTTTGTATGGGCTTGTTTTGTTATTGGCATCATATTTTGTCTCACAGCATGTGTAGGCTATGTAGCAGGAGCTGCCAGGAGGCCGGGACCCTTCCTTTCTACCGTATCCTTTTAGACAGTCTTACATAGTTAGATGGGTTCATCTTAAAATGTGGAGTATCTCATTATGCAGGGGAAAAAAGATAAAATGAAGAAGAAGATGATGATGCATACATAGATCAGTAAAAACGGACTTACAGATTCGACATAGCCCCAAAGTTTTTACCAATTAAGGTTACTCGGAGTGTGTTCTTTTCAACTGAAAAACCACTGAACTGAATTGAACTAAAACTTGATAGTAATATGTAACTGTGTCCTTGACCTTCACACATCCTCCAACAACAGAATTCAAATTAATGGTATGGTTGTTAACTTTTTGTTATACTGCTATTTGGGACCTTAACAATCAGGGCAGTACATTGTTATGCTGTTTTTGCTTCTTGTGATGGAGGCTCTACTAATAGCAGATGTAACCCTAAAAAAAAAGTGGTATAAGGTACATTTTTATCTTACGTATCATTCCATCTTTGAACTTTTTGTTTGGTATATTATAAAGAAAACAATGCATAAACTTGTAAATGTTCATCTTTCCTTTGTGATGCCAAACCTCTGTTGCTGAACTTATAAAAAAAAAATCATCTGTTGCTGCAACAGGAGTTCCCTGACGATGCTTCTGACATGTTCGATGACTTCATAGATTATGTGGAGGACAATCCCACCTTCTTCAATTTGTTCAGCTGGTTGTTATTCTTCTCCCAGGTTACCAACATCAAATCTCTTGTCCACTCTCTCATTTACTATACTTCAACAACGACGACAACAACAACCTAGTAAACTCATTTACTACCTATCTTGTAAATGAAACATGTAACTGAAACAGAAAATAAACCAGAATGGTTTACTGTATATTGTACATTATAGAGAATGAACAAACATATGTATATTGTACATTATAGAGAAAACTTAAGAAAAGCTAACTAATACTCCAGTTACAATAATGTTGTTGCAGGTGATTTCATTCGTGCTAGCTGTGATTCTAAAAATACTGGGCATCAAACTTGGATCATACCTCGATAACCATGATCGTGGTCATCAAGTTCTTCCTTTCTTGAACCAACACATTTCACCTTATGTTGTTGGTCATGCACATTCTGCAGCCAAGAGCAATGTTGTCGATACTGATACTACTATGCAGGCCAAAAGGACTCCCTTAAGTTGGCTAGTGGCTGCTGATGTATGGCCACCATGCCATGTTTGATTCAGACAAGTAAAATGTAATAGCTAGCCTAACGTTAATCAATAAATTGAACTATAATGGTGTACAATATAACTAGCCATTCATATGTAATTTCATATTCAAGGTGTATCTTTTTCAGTAAGAGGAAGTCATTCCGTCTGTCTGTAATGTGTGTATCTGTGGATTTCAATCCCTATACCTGCAGAAACAATGTATGTAATGTATCTATACTTACAAACGAATTCACTTATAAATAAAATACTATCTATAGCCAAGCTTTAAGCTTCTGCAAACTTGCGTATTTTCGTCATTAGTTCACTTTCTTTTGGATGATAAGCTCATTTTCCTTTACTTCTATTCTGTTTTGTGATCTGTGAGTGTTTTGTTAATAAAGTTTGTCACTCGTTTCATAAGAGGCATGATATGATATTGGAATGACGATATAGTGGATGAGAATTGAGATCCTCCAATCAAATTTCTATAACACCGCGGGTGTAGGGATCTTTGAAGCAAAGAAAACTGCATCATCAATCATAATCGAGCATAATTCATGACAATGTATGTTTTGATCGAGTTGATTTTAGAGCAAGGCGTCAGTAAGCTTGATGATCATAGTTTAAAAGGAGAGTACTTAGTTTGTTTTGTTACTAACTTCAAATTACAGAGTAATAAGTATCTTGGTTGAAATCTTGAAGTTCATTTGAGGTCTATCCTCTCAGCATTGGACTTACATTGTAATATATGGACACTTGAAAAAGAAAGCTATCAAAGCTTGGAAGTACTTCAAAGCCACCAAGTACCTTAATTATGGCTATAACAATAAGTAACCCGTTAAACTTCTTGTCATACCAAAGTAAGAAGACTCACTCCACCCTGAGGGGCGAAGGAAAAACCAAAACACTGTCGAAAACTGAAAAGCATCCTCTTAATTGTTGTTTCCAATGATAATGACTTGGGTCTTCAGTGTGTACCATGATAATGTAACTAGGGGAGTGAATGTAAAGTCGTAAACGCTTCAACTAGAAGTAGTATTTTCCTTGGAAGGAGCGATTGTTGCCTTGGCAAAATCATCACACGATAACTACTGTGCGACACACATAGCAGAGGTGTATCAGAATTTTTAGTGGGTCCTTCATAAACAAATTTTAGTGAACTGAACAATTTCTTTGAAATTTCCTGTTTTAACTTATTGGAAGCTGGAAACTCATCATCTTTTAACTTATTCAATCATCATATTTTAACTTATTTCACTGAAGATTCCTACTTCATCATCTTATGCTACTTTGCAAAGGATAGCACACGACACAACTAACTTTGTAACGAACTTTGTTACTAAAGACTGCATATATATTATCCTCTATAGTGAACGAGTTTTTAGCTTGAAATTCCACAGCTTATAATAAGCGTACCCAAAATGACTAGTTTAAACACTAGAGTCATTCCTATTGATGTAGCTGGTTCCAAGCACAAAAAGTTCCTCAAAAGATGCCTCAAAATCGCAAGCTTGATCATTGCCACTGTTGGGATCGCGATCCTTTTATACTCGGCCTGGATGTTTCTCGTCTGCCTAAGGCATTACCGAAAATATCTTTTCGAAGCATGGTACGTATACACATTTTCCTTGGAATGTCCATTGAAAGAACTAAAACTAGCTTCTGCCTTAACGTACTAAAGCCCTGTAGGCTTAACAGACATATTATGAATTGAAGTTTGCTACTTTAAGTGGACTTGTTTCGGCTTTTTTTGCGTTTTTATTGATGAATTTGCAAGGAAGGCTCGATGTCAGGTCATTGCTGGGACAAGTGGGAGGGTGCGCCACTGCGCTTCGCTTTGTTAGCCCCTCCTCATATTTATTGTCATTTCTAATTGTTTGAAGAAACTTTCCAGGTTTTTATGGACATGTAATGGTATCGGAATCATGTTTTGCTTCACAGCATACATAGGCTATGTAGCAGCAGCTACTAGGAGGAGCTTTTTCCTTTCTAGCGTATCCTTTTCAAGATATACAGTACTTTTTAAATTTCTAGTCTAAATAAAATTCTTTATAAGCATCAACTTATGTCCTTAATATTGATTCATATTTAGAATAGCAAGTTTACAGTAACTAATTTCTTCTTCTTTGGCAATCTTTTGGACCTTAAAAATCAATACAGTATATACTCTTCACGTTTTTGCTTCTGTTGATAGAGATTATAGTCACAGCAGATGTGTTCCTAAATGATGACTGGGAAAAGGTACATTGTTAGATAAAACATATAAATTTTTAACTTCTTGTTTTGCATATTAGCACTAATTTTGCATAAACTTGCTACATTTATCTTCCTTTTGTGATGGCAATTTTCTGTTGCTGCAACAGGACTTCCCCAAGGATAAGACTCAGAGGTTTGATGACTTTGTAGATTATGTGGACTCGAACTCTGACATCTTCGAGCTCTTATGCTTGTCATTTCTATTCGTACAGGTTACTGATCTAAAATCTCTTTTGTCCAACTCATTCTCTTACCCAGTATAGCCATTTTACAACCTGTTTAGGCCTAAAGACAGCATTGTATTAATTAGCCAACAATGTCTTCCTAGAACTTATTTTAGTTGCAACTCCCCTACCTGGATTCTTTTCGTATTTTGGAATTTGGCCGTGACGAATCTATCTATGATTAAGTGACTAACCTGTCTGTTAAGACATAAAACTCTATAACAAAACTTACATTGGTATATATTTGAGATTTATTCATGTTCTATAGTCTTTCTATCAAAGTACATTTCTGTTTTCCCCTGTCAAACCAAAAAATAAATAAATAAATAAATAAAATTGTGAAATGGTGTACTTCTTGACCTGAAGTGAAGTAATTTGCTGCTTACTATGTTGCAGGTGTCTTCATTCGTTATAGCCTTGATTCTAAAAACAAAGTACTCCAAGGTTCAATCATACCGCGGCAATAACCATGATGAACATGTTTCTGTCAGTGTTCCTTTCTTAAAGCACCCCATTGTCCCCTTTCCTTACGTTGTTGGTCATCCACATCCTGCACCAGAGAATTTTGTGAATACTGGTTTCAAGGATAAGGATTTCATGCCGTTATCAGAGCCAGAAATTTGGTCAATGGCGCGCAACGGCTGTCCACCTTACTAGTGGTGATTTGGTGAATGATGATGATTGAAACGAACAAAGATGTTGTAACCTTATTGTTTCCTCCATTTAATTTTTTGGTGTATCTTTTTTTCTCTCTTTTTTTTGGTGTAATGACACTATGGTTAAGACTTGAGAACTGAATTATCGAAGTTAGATTTCATGAGTAAGGGAGGCCACCAAAATGCAGACACCAAGGATTGATGGGAAGGAAACAACAGTGAGATCCTGTAGTTTGTATGGTCACATCAGATTATCTTTAGATTTACCGGAAGCCTGTTCAGCCTTAATCTTTGTTGTTATACATGCATATATAGTGTTGGTAAATTGATAAGTGTTATGCTTTTTTCAGGTTTTTGTCTTTAATTTTGAAAGATTGCCCAAGATTGTGTCCTTGGACCTCATTGCTTGCTACGATCCTGATCGTGGATGGGTGAATCACCATTACGAGTATTTCAGGCCCAAATCTTAGTTGTAATCTTTCTAAGCAAGAGAATATTATTATGATAGCTTTGCACATTATCAATGTGTCACTTATATTCCATTTATTTATTTTGTTGTTACTTGTATATGTACAATGAAGAATTTCGAAAACGAAATTGTTCAATATATTTGGTGATCAACTAAAACAAATGATCTTCACATCCACTTAACTACCCAAATATAAAAACACACTAGCTTCAACAACGGACTCCTACAATAGTCACAACTCCTACAAAAGCTTGTTATCTAAACAAAAACTTTGGGAAGATACTGACTATTCCATAACCTAAAGTTCAAAAGGTTTTAAAAACTCTTGGCCAAACACACTGAAGCCTATGCTCATGGCAGAGACTAAGTAGTGTCTTGTGCTGCCTGAACATCATTTTCTCGTCAGCTGTCTATGCGAAAAAAACAGTGATATCGTCAAAATTCACCATATCCTGGACATAGGTGTTAGGGATCTCATCGACGTGCTACAAAAAAAGTAAACAAGAAATTAAAAATTAACAAGTGCAAAATACACAAAACAAAAAGAACAAATTTTACGTGCATTGTGTGAAAAATGTGGTTATAGGCTCGAATCTCAAAGATATTCTCCTATGAGGATACCCAATCGATGTTCACATCTGGGGAAATGACTTGCATTTCATTGGCAACTTGGGTTGCAGCATAGAGGAAACTGTCATGTCCACTGCATGAACAAATAAGAAACTAAAAACATGTTTTACTAATTCTATTGCACTTGGGCAGGAAAAAGTGACAGAAGAAGACACCAAAGAACTTGGCAATGACGAGTCATAGACAGTGAGCTTGACAAACATGAAGAGGGTATATGACACACTGCATCTCAAATTCAAATCATAGACACAGAGGGAGAAACCTAGAAACTTTATAACTTTCTCTAGCCTTTCTGATTCACAGAATTCCATATCAAAATAAGGACTGTTATGCATCTCTTCTTTTTTGTAAACAGTAGCAGAGACCTAGGACACTGGGTAGATCTAGTAGTGTGATAAGTTGAAAAAATAAGCAATAATACTACTCCAACAAACCCCACTCAGAGCTTGTCTATTGCAAATCATGTAAAGGATATGATACATCAAGAGTGGAAAATTGAGATTCTTTTTTCTTTTTTAAGATAACATGGGTAGCCAACCTTTGCTTGCTCATCCCATGAGTCATGAAGTTAGGGGTCAAGAAAACTCCACTGCCCTGAAGGGACTCGAACAACTCAGCTACCCCCTCCGGGTGCTTCTTTTTTTTTTTCCTCAGATTCTAAGTGCCCCTTTCATCTCCTTTCCCGAATTTCAAAGTGGAAACTACTATCAATGGTTTGTTTCTCATCTCATCTATACTGGAATTATGAGCCACTATGTAGGACCAAGAAATATGAATGGCAGTTATGCGAAACTCAAAGTTTGTACAAGTCCTAATTTCAACTTGCAGCTACTCTTTCCATCACAATATCTTGACATGATAAATTATAATACTTGCACCATCCTAAGATAACCATCGCTTTGCAGGGGCTCCCAAGATCATAACAATTCCTACAATTGTAAAATCGATTTTTTCTTCAAACTCAGTTTGTAGGACAAGTGACTCATACTACCTTCAACAAATCCCAATGCATCGAAAATCAATTACGATTTACGCATAGGGTAATGTTTGAACCCAAATTCTTACTCAACATCTTCAGTACTATGGTATTTCACATAATCTATGCTCATGCCCCATATGCATTAGAATTCAGGCATGGCAGCAAGTACCAAATTTAGTAATCGACCAGCCATGAACCAAAATTATGCAACCCAAAACTTAACTTACACATAACCCAATTCTAGAACATAGTTAAACAACACAAAAACAAATCAAAATACAAAAAACAACAAACTTGATTATGTTCAGACAATTTTCACAACAAAAAATGACCAACAATCCAATTGCCCACTTGCATTTTCTTTTTTATATTATAAAGAAATTGAAAAGAGAATTTAAAGTTGTATCTTTTGAGGCAAAACATACTCACAAGAGACGAAAAAGGAGAAAAAGAAAAGGAAACTACATAAGGAAATATAGTAATTTGAAAACATACCTCCGATAACCAACAAGTAAAACAGGCAACCAATAACCATCTTTTCTTTAAAAAGAAAATAAAATAAAAATAAAAATAAAAATTGCTGGGTCAAGAAAGTGAATCACTTGTAGTCAAGGAAAATTCTATTCTGTCGGCCGTTAGAATACCGGTTTTGAATTTCAAAAAGATAAATTCGAATGAAGTACCGGCTCAACAGGTTCTATCAGTAGAATGTCGTCTTGTGCCGCTTCTACCCTCACAACGTGGTAGAATTTTGTTTCCGCTTTATTTTTAAAGCGATACTTTGTGGTCCCTGCGCGTGAGAGTTTGCAAGTTTTCCTCTCTCCTCATTGGCCACCAAACTCTACCGAATACATTGAAAACCGTGTATCGATAAACAAAATAATATTAAATGACCAAGAGGTCGTAGGTTTGCTACTATCCTCTACCCTATCACCCAAGAAGAATGTTGGTCCGTATTATATGAGCAAAAGGTTGGAATAATTACCTTGTGCCACTTCATCTTTAATTTTCCCAAGAAATTAAAAACTCTAATTCAAACCTCCCTTGACACGACATTGCTCATAACTCTCTTATCTCTCTCAACCTTCGAACTTAATTCAACCTTGATTTAAAAAACAGTTTTCGAATATTCTTGCAAATGTCCAAAATGGGTCTCGAAGAAATAGACTTGTACAACTGGTGGCGTATATTCAATAATTGCACCTCCATTGTTTGATTGGGTCTCTTGCAATATATATATATATATATATATATATATATATATATATATATATATATATATATATATATATATATATATATATATATCTTGCAATTGATATTGATTCTTGCAATGCATTAATTAGCGAGAGGGTTAAATCAATTACATTTCAGAATAGTGAAGTTGATACATCCTGTACTAAGCTCGGATCTAAAGAGCCTTGTTATGATAACTTTGTGGCAAGTCAATGTATTTTTCTTTAGCTCCCAAGTTGCTTGGAGCTCCATGTAAATTCTCAATTGCTCAAACTCCAAATAATCCGTAGCTTTCCTCAATTCCTCCTTTGAATTTTCAACATCTTTAATGGTGTTGAGACTGCCTTGAATTCTTTGGGGTCTGATCAATGAAGTCTTCCGTTTCTGAGTTACATTATGTCACATTATGTCACGTTATCTTACGTGAGGTTACGTGTCTCCTCTCTGTTGTGGACGTATCCAAATTGATGAACCACGTAAATCTGTGTGTTGACTTCTCTGATTTCTGTTATTCTTTTTTGCATCTGATATAACAAACTGCTAATTGAGCGAATCCCGTTATAACAAATGACTTCTTTGAGAAGCTCGTCATTGTATTTATCAATGTTGTCCATCATCTACATTAGGTGGTTGAGATAATGAGATTGCTACTGAAAATGTGTTTTAAGTATGCAGTCAGCAACACATTTTGTCTTTTCACAAAAGACACAACTTACCATTACAGCAAATTGAGTGGGAGAGAAGAATGGAAAAAACCAGAGATCGAAAAATAAATTTTTTGATGGTAATGTTTAAAGGGCGGATCATTCACGGAATTTATTAGCTGCACCCACAAGGCGCTTGTGGCCCACGTTTCAATTTTTTTTTGAAGTTTTTTTTTTCGAAAACCTATACTACAGTTAAGTTGATTTATAAAAAAAAAAAATTATTTTGACAAAAAAAAAAATAAAAAATTGGTGGTGTAACAACTAAAAGGGTCGGAATGGCAGGTCGGAGTTTATCTGAAAATCGGCAGATCTGAACCTCGCCGGAGACTTCATCGGACATTTTGCAGAGTCGCCGCCGGCCAAAAACGGTGGTCGACAACCTTGAAAGTCAGAGAGGCATGGCTTCGTCGGTGTTCTTGTCGCCATTGATGGCGGGTAACAAAGAAGAGAGATGAAATTGAGAGTGTAGTGAGGTAGCTGATTAGAGAATGTGTGTATGTTAGTGAGATCTCGTTGGAGCTTCGACGGAGAAAGAGGGAGAAACGAAACTGAGAGAGAGAGAGGGAGAAGAGGAGAGAGAGCGACGAGAGGTCAAGGGGAGATTCCATTAATGGCGGTGGCGGTGATCTGAGAGAGGAGAGAGAGGGAGTGAGAGTGAGGGGGATGAGAAAGAGTGAGAAAGCAGCATAGGGTTAGGTTTTGTTTTAAAGAAGATGTAGGGAATATAGTGAGCATTATGACCGAGTACCTAGGACCGGAATTGGAACCGGTCAAAAATCGTCGGGTCTCAAAGCGTAACCGGTGAGACCAGCTCTGGGTCCAGATTTCTGGAACCGGTGAAAACCGGTACCAGGTCTGGATTTTATTTTCTGATCGTCGGGCACCCGCTGGGACCAAACCAGTACCGGGTACCCGCTGGGACATTATTGGGTACCCAGAACCGGTTCTAGAACTGGTACATTGGAACAGATTTTTATACATATTTACTTTTCTTTTTTTTACCTTTAGAGCTAATATCTTACAAGTTTTTCATTCATTTCCTAAATCATCGCAAAGTATAGTTTTTTTACTTAAAAAAAATACAAACAAGGAGGGTGGGGGACTCAATTATTTATTATTATTATTATGTGTATTTTCGTTAACTATTTCATTGTAGTTGGTTACCAAAAGAAAATGTGTTTACTACTATAATTTAAAAATATACAATTTTTTATGTTCTTCTTGAAAGTTTATCTTTATTATCTTTGTGAAATATTTTCCAAAATCTATGCTTGTCTAAAAAAAAAAAGAAAGATAAATATAAAGTAACTAAAGATCATAGGGAAAATTTTATTCACTACTAATTTGATCATGCCATTTTTATTATGTTTTTTGATCTCGAATTATGAAAATAACAACGAAAGAAGTCAATTAGAATGAAACATACAAGTTGGGTTGTTGAAAGACATAAAAAAATACTTTCCAACAAGAAGAAAAAAGCTTACTTTGCCTTTGTGCAAAGAAGAAAAATAGAAAAAAATAATCACATAGAATCAAAAGTACTTAAATCACTTTCCACCCAAAAAAAAAAAAAAAAACTCACCTTGTGAAAAGAAGATATATAAATGTAGAAGAAAAAAAAGACCAAGTAAATATTATCACTTTAAACTCAATGTTATCATTTTCTTATTCAGATGTAAAAATTTTTAGTTAAAAAAGAACAATATTACCTTTAATACTAAGTGAAGGTCCATAGTAATTTGAACGATGTTGAGCTTTGAGTGAATGAATACAACATGTTGTCATATATATGTCGTGGGTGTTTGTTCAAACATGAATACATGATCCCGTAAACTCTAATGCTCTCAATCGAATCGAAATGCAAAAGACTGTTAATTAAAAAGAAATAACATAGTTTATAGAAATGATAAGTGATGATAAATTGTGATTTATATGCAACTGAGTTTGAGTCAATGAATACATATTCTTATAATCTAATGTGTTTATGTTGAAACATGTGACCTCTAAACTCTAATATTCAAATATGATCCCCTAAACTCTAATGCTCTCAATCGAATCGAAATGCAAAAGAATGTTAATTAAAAACAAATAACATAGTTTTTAGAAATGATAAGTGATGATAAATTGTGATTTATATACAACTGAGTTTGAGTCAATGAATACATATTCTTATGATCTAATGTGTTTATGCTGACACATATGATCTCTAAACTCTAATATTCAGATAACCAAGTAAATATTATTAGTTTTTCATTAAAGTTTTTATTTTCTTATTGAGAATATAGAATTATTTTAAGAATATAGTCTTTATTCATAAGGAGTAATGATTAGTTGTAATTTGAAGATTATTAATGATTTCAAAGCATCAGCATGCTATTGATAAAATATAGAATTATTGTAAGAATATAGCCTATATCCTTGTTGTGCTGTGAGAATGGACAACAAGTCATATACTTTTTTAACATTATTCCAGTGCCTTTAAAGAGGCTCCCGTCTAGGCAGGGTAAGGGAGGGTCGGTTGTACGCAACCTTACCCCTGTGAGAACACAGAGAGGTTGTTTCCGTTGACCCGAGATCCAAAGTGCGACGACCATCAGCAACTTCACAATAAATAAGAAGTGCTGACAGTTTTTCGAGTCATTTTGCTTTAATCCATTATATTCCGAAGCCAAAAGGTAGTGAAGCTTTTGACTCCACTGAAAAGGGTGGACACAAATTTTCGATAAACAAATTTATTTGCAAGTGACTTAGTATCTGTTGGTGCTTTCCTTAGCCGATGGAAATTTACCTTTACAAATCTTGATACAACAACATATAAAAAAACCCTCTTACCCTACCTGGACGAGAGCCTCCTTGGAGGCACTCATATGTTGATGTAATGAGCCAACTCACTAATGCTACTACAGAAAGAGAACAATATAATAATATCATGATACAACCATAAACCAGTGTGAACTGTAAACCTCCAGTCTAAACTAATGTTTGAAAAGGTCGAACATAGAAAACCTAGCCTACATTAGCATACTGATTTGTCTAAAGTTTAAAGAGTACACAAGTTTTTTATACATGGAAAATTCCCCTAGGGCATGCACATATTCTCAGTAAGATACATGACGAAAGAATTAAGTGAATGGATTATGGATGAATACATTAATATCCTTCTCTCTGATCTAGCACTAAACAATCTCTCAAGATGTTACAAAGCCTCAAAAGTTGAGGGAAGAAAGCCAGTGACTCAAGGGCAATGTAGAAAAATGGGAACAAGATTACAGGATTAAATTAACAAAGAATCCCTACTCTGATTTCTTGGGCTTTCTCTTCATCCTGCTAAATGGTCCCACAGTTTTATCCATTACATACATGTAAATAACCTGGCTCCATGATTTATACGACTCTAGACCCTCATAGTACTCGGGGGCAATCTCCCTCACCTTGTGAAGCTTCGTTCCTGCAATCCTTGGGAAATCATGGTGCTCGTTGTGGTATCCCACGTGCCACGTTAGAAGGTTCAGGGGACCATAGTAAGAATATGTTTCTTGATCAGGATTGAACACATAATGTTCAGAGATGAAGTGTCCGGCCATTGGATGCATACCACCCCCAACAAACGTTGAAGCAATCAGGTACACAAAAGACCTCCAGCCATAGAAGTACACCATGGAAGCATCAAGTGCCAACTGGATAGACAAATTTGTGAATTCCCATAAACAAGGGGGCTTTGGTTTTAGGAATAGAGGCCGGAGAGCATAAAAGAAGAGTTGAAAGATGACCCATATGGATTTCGTGAATGCATTTCTGACCATAAAAGCTTCTGTTTTGCTTGGAATGTCCATGTCTAGTCCATCAACACCTTGGTACCTATGGTGCTCAAGATGATATTTTTGGAAAGTGATGGACATTGGGACACCGATAGGTAGGTTAGCGAAAATTCCAAGCCAACGGTTGTAAGATGGAGTAGAGAAGGCAAGGTTGTGGCTGAGCTCATGGATGGCCAAGAAAAGGTTGTGGTTGAGAAAAGATCCGAAAAAGTATGCTATTATCAGTACTTTAAGGCTGCTTGCATCACGAAGTAGTGTTGCAGTTGCAAGCTGAATCAACACAACCAATGTAATCTGCAAGAGTAAAAAGAATTCCATTCAGTAAACTCTCAAAATCAAAAGTGTCATACTAAAACAGATAGCAATACATTTTTTGAATACAGTTCATAAATAAAAAGCTTCAGAAGCACTCGAGAGTTTCCATGTTTCAATGCGTGTGTTAGTCATTGTCAATCCAAAACAGATCACCAAGAGTACACCAAGTACTTCAAGAGCAGCCTAAGAACAAACAATCAGTCATGGCATGATGGTAGTACGAGTAACTGATTGAGAAGAATCACGCTGACTAGAGAAGTTACATTACTTGCAAAAGCAGTAGCAAAGCATATTGCCTTGTCCTAGAACAGAAGCAAATTTCAAAGAATAGTTGCTACCTTTCAAATATACACCTCTCAGAAATCACTAAGACAGTCCTAAAAACTGAAATCAACCATCCAACAATTTGCCTAGACACAACCTGTTCTTTTCCATCTCTTTTACACATCTCCCCTTCTATTTCAATTTTCTTTGCCAATGCCTACCAAAAGTGACTACCACCTAAATAATGTATGCTGAACACTGTTGCATATATGAGCAAACATTTAAGTCAGTGCACAGCAACCAGGCATTGCACTATTGCAGCCTCTATACTCAAATGCCTTCAGAGGAATAATCACAAGAAAGGAAACAGAGATTTGAGATGACAGGGAAGAAACCAATTTGCCCAATGTCTTCCTTTCTCGCGTCTCAACTCTTGAGCAAATAAAAGAGAAAGACATATATACAGATCAAACACCACTACTTACTATTAGGCATACACAGTACAAAAATCCAGCCACTATGCAATGTAAAGCACCTAATGACAAAAACCAAAGACACCATTGACAAATGCCCCCAAGCAAAACAGGGCAAATTGATATTCCCAGAATACTAATAATGGCAATGCTGGCAAAATGGGATTTTTCATAGCCTGCAAATGTGAAACAGGGTGCTACACATTCATTACCATCAAATCCAACTTTATGCGGTTCACAGATCATAAATTCAACCCCTAGATTAGTCCATATTAACCCACATAAACAACGCCCATGACTACAATTAATTCAATACCTAGATAGACAACGACCTCGCTATTTGCTCTTTTCTTTTGGGTAACATAAATACCTAGTGCTAGGCAATAGACAAAATTTTGGAATTCTCATCATTTCAGATGCTGAAAAACTCAGCATTCAAACCGTGAAAACAGAGAGATTAACAAGGAACACTAATTCACTGAACCAATGAATGCCACCATAAATGCAATGAGATTAACAAAATCAGGCTAATGAACATCTTCATAATCATACAAATTACTGACAAAGTCGGCCAATGCCCATCAACAAATTCATACAACTTAACCAATGCCCATCACCAGATTCATAAAAATTAACTAAATTAACCAATACCCATCACCAGATTCATAATATTTAACAAATTTATCCAATGCACATCACCAGATTCATACAAAGTTAACAACTTTAGCCAATGCCCATTAAAATTTTACAACATTAGCCAATACCCATCACCAGATTCATACAAATTAACACCTTTAGCCAATGCCCACCACCAGAATCTTTCAAATTGATAACTTTACCCAACACCCATCAAAAGAATCATACAAATTAACAAATTTAACCAATGCCCATCAATCAATAACAACAACAACTTAAACAAAGAACCAATAATACCTTAGCTAAAGCAAAAGGGTCAGGGCCAAAAAGCTCCTTAATTTGAGGGTACTTAGAGAGGATCTGTCGTCTTCTTGAAGCATGGGGTTCATCTGTGTACGACCACAAGAAATCGGTCGCCATTACTCCGTCTTCTTCCCTCCTTTCCCCTCCCTTCCCCATATTCTCTCTCCTCTGTTATTTTTTTTTTCTCCCTTCTCTGGGCTCTCTCCTCTCTTCCTTTTTTTTTCTGTGGTTATGAGAGTGGGATTTGAAAGTATTATCAATGGCAGGAGAGAGAAGGGGCCAAAAACGAATCAAAATCAAAAAAGGTGGTGAATGAATATATATATATATATATATATATATATATATATATATATATATATATATATATATATATATATATATATATATATCATGAAAAAGGGTGGGTTTTTTTGGTTAAAAATAGGAGGGAGAAATGTAGTGACTTTGATGGACCATGTTCGGTTTTCAGTTTTCATGTGTTGTTTTCATGTTCATGTGGGGATGAGGTCTCTTCAACTTCTTTTGCCGGGTTTACAGCTAGGGTTTAAACTCTGCCAAATAGTATTGTCAATCAATTGTGCAACTTGACCCCCTTTCAAGTTTGTCCCACCTTAAAAGGATTTCTTTTAGGAATCAATAGATGCTTAGTTTGATGGTTAGCTTATTGTCCCTCAATGTTACTATTGAAATTTCGATTCTTGTTGGTTTTTGTGTTTCCTCTATAACTAAGAGAACAAAAAAAAAAGATTATTATTCGATCCTTATTATTATCATAGTCTTTAATACGAGTACATTATTTAACTAAGGAGGCGTGGTTGAGTGGTAGGGACTCATCCATCCTTAACCAAGGTCGAGGGTTCGAATCTCGCCTTGGGCATGGAGCAGCTTTAAATTCCTTGGCCAGCTGTCCCATCCTTTGAGGTGCCTGCAAGCCAGCGCGGAAATAGTCACTGTAGTCGAAGGTGGATACCCTTGATCGTGAACCAAAAAAAAATACGAGTACATTATTTACCATAATTAGCACTTCCATCTAGTATCGTATATTATATTGATACGATACACTCCCTCCATCACAGCCTCATATGTTAATCATTACCGTTATCATATTAGGCTGTCTTTGCTTCTTTTTTTTTCTTAGAGATTCAAGCAAACTAGTGTAGTATTCCTTTCAATAAAAAAAGCACAAAACTAAATATTTCTCAAAGTGAGGCTACATGACAATTGACGTCGGTATGACATCGTGTTTGTTTGAGAGGTCTCACCTTGAGCCCCTCTAAGACAAGATTTTGTGTTTTATATTAAAAAAAGAGTATATTGCAGAATTGAATTGAACTTAAGGACATACTTGTGAGTAGAGTTTCAAGATGCGGCCGGAGTGCAAAAGCTCGTAAATAGGTGTGTGATTTGTGAAACATTATTCAACAGAAGGCGTGTTGAGCAACTTGGGTGAGTTGAGGATAAAGAGGCAACGCAAGTGCAAGGAGGAAATGACTAAAACGTCCTAGTTGTGTTGATTGGAGAGCCCTGAGAAATCAGACAAATTGTGATACAATATTGTATTGTACAAAGTCTTATGTACGATACACTAGAAACACGGTGTGTTCTTTTCCACTTAGTCAATACGTAGTTCAGCTTTCTCTCACATACTATTATCTTTCAGTTCAATTTTCTACCGCATATTACTTTTTATTTTAATTTAGTTCCGTGAAATTAAGTTCAAAGGAGCTCAATTCAGTCCAATGGAAAAAAAACACACCTATAATAAACCAAACGCAACCCATTAAAAGCCTGCCGCGTAGCCCTAAGACTATTTAGTACTCCATGTTGTATACATGACTACACCATCCATGTATATGCAATACATTCTCTTGTTCCAAAGGGACAGAATAAGAGTGGTGCTGCTCTACAAAGTTACATGGCAAACTTGCCTTTCAAATATCCAGAATACTCGGCAGATTTGAAACTTTCGTACTCATTAGTCACCAAAGGATCTTAATCATAAAAGGATCAAAGACGTGCTCTTTGCAATAAGAAACAGTAATACCCTACGACAGTGACGCACCTTTAACTTAACTAATCAAGCGGGGTTTTAAATCACTACGTCGATACATTTGCCATTATAAACCTGTATTGTACTTGTACCAAATCGTTTATCTCAGCATAGTGCTCTACCCGTTTATAGATAACGCTAGTCAATTATGCAATGATTCATTCCAAAAGAAACGAAAACCTTTACGCAGTAACTAGTGATAACACTTGGAAGCTAACACTATTAGCTCCACCATAATTATGTGCTCAAACATAATCACAGAAATCTGCTCAATTCAGCTTGTTCATACACCTAAATAAATAGGAGTACCAAACAAGGTCACCCAAAAGGAGAGGAAACAAGACAAAATCAACAACAGATGAGAGGTTCTGTTTTTTCTTTTACCTTTTTTTCTGAATGCAAAGCTGTACAAAGATTTACATATTTACCTACGTACAAATTTTCGGAACCCATAAATAAAACCATCCCGCCTTCATGTCCCGCCTACAATAATTCGGGCAGGATTTTTCACATCAGAAGCGAAAAATTAAAAGGATTTGCACTTCTAACTAAATCTAGTACATACCAAATTCCTTCTATGAGGTTGCCCAGGAAAGAGATAGGCTATGGTCAGAAGAGCATTTTCTGACATTAGACCACTGTGGTGAGTTTGGGATAAGTAGAGATTGCATCACCTCATTTCAGATGAGAATCATAGGTATCGAATAGGGAATCAGGGATAATCAGGGGCAACTTCTCTATGTACATAAACAACCTCCTGAGATTTTCCCTTGTCAATGTCGCCATGTCAACCACGTCTCTGCTGTGGGTGAACACCCATAAATCACTAGAGTTCACCCTTTTGAGACTGTCTCGGCAGAACGGGCATGACTGCGATCTTGAGCGCCTGCAACAAGCAGTATCATCCTCATTAGTGCACTAAGTATTAACCAACACCAGGTCTGTAAATTTAGAACCAGATAGCAGAATCGGAGAGTACATAGGAAATACTAAAACATGTCCACGGAAAACAATCTGTTCAAAAGAGTTGTACAAACAAAACTTGATGAAGAAAAGGCTCAGCTCCCAAGCACTCAATACAGAACATTTTGTCACAACATATCTAGGCACAGTGCCCTGAGTTCAACTCAAACAAGCAAGGATCCGAGTGCCATGAGATACTCTCATGTTATGGCGGTATCCATGTAGTACCAGAGTAAAGTGACATTCACACAAGAATAAGAAGATTTATGACATAATAACTTTAACGAATGGTACTTGTCAATAATCAATATGAATACTTGAACAATTGGCTTTCGTAAGGTGACCCAGAGAGCCTTTTACCACATCCTTCATATCCAGTGACAATTCAAAAGCTATGAAAAAAGCATGTATTACCTCCAGTAGAACCAGCTAAAAACTTGATCAATCCCAAAAAAGATCAACAGGATATATATAACCATGCTCACTCTTTCTCTTGAGTATTAAGAGCTAATCAAGGAGACTGTACTAGAGACACATTCCAACACTACTGATCGTTTAGGAGCCCACAAACCCAAATAAACCTAGGAAGGACTCTCCAAAGCAAGGACCAAGCATACTATCCTTAAGACTCTGTTTGCATATATCAGTCTAATATTGCTTCATTCCATACAAGTTCAGATAACTCGAAGCCCTGCAATAGGAATATGGAACACTAAAGCTTCCATCTCCTGAATCAATGTGTTTGACAGACTTAGCTCTCTGAGACAAGACTTGATCAGCTTCTGTAACTAGACCTAGCAAACAGTTTGACCCGGTTGGGTTGGGTTTAGTCCTTTCAGGTTCAACACAGGTCAGGTCAAATTTTATTGCCTCTGTTTTTGGGTTTGGTACAGATCAACTAGCGCCAAAACAGATTCAGGTCCCTGTTGGTGCTACGTTGACGGGGCCAAGGCTTGCGCTAGTTGTTCAGCTAGTCTGATATGTTCGCTATTGAACACGAGAGTCCGAACATGATGTAGCAGGGGGTGCCTCGGTCGCCATTCACTTGCACCTTCTTTTTTGGACGAGCAAAAAAAATCAGATTCAGGTCAATATTTTCCAGGTCTATGTGGAATACAACAATAACAGCTTTGCGTTCAACATTGTCAAAACACCTAGACATTAGACAGATACTTTCACCTTCAACACTCAGGCTCACCACAGAAGCAAATTACTTGGACATAGCTATTATAAGTACGGATGCATAGCCGTACTAATTTCCACATTATGGACCTGAAGATATAAACATTAATCTGAAGAGTAATTGCCTTTCACATTTGAGCACAAGAGCCAGACATGTATCTCTTTCACAGAATGTCACAAATCAATTAGTATTGTCCACTTTATCTTTCAAGGAACTTGCAATAATAGTGAAAGCACCCCAGAGGAAATCCGAAGGCCATAAACACATCAGTACAGAAAATGAAGAGAGCACAAAACAGATCAGCATCTGCCTTAATATATCAGACAATTCAGTCGCTCCCCACCCACAGCGAAAGAGGTTCAAATCTCACAAATAATGCTAGAACAGAATACATTGCCCCAATGCATTTCACCTCTAAGCCAGAAACCAGAACAAATATCAGCTGGTCGACAGGATCTCAAACCAGACACCAATATGCAGACCCTAATGTCAAATGTCTCCTGCCATGGCACTGATGGCAACAAAAGATCTACACTGGACACTCAGAAGCAGCTCCCACGTTGGCACATAAGCCAAACCAACTGGATCTACTTCAAGCACTCAATCTCAATCTTCAACTGTAACAGAGCTCTCCCCATTGGAGCCTTGACGCCCAGACTATAAAAGGTAGGGTGGGGGGAAGGGATCTCTTTTCTGCAACGGATTAGAAATCAGATACTGAATAGCCACCAACGAACAAAAGAGCCAAGTTCCAGCAAATCAAATTATTACACTGACAGTGGGAACGGTGGGTGCGAAAGAGATCCTGATCCTGCAAGATACTTCCAGAAACATCAACAGTACTATGTATGTAGCTTTTCAAGTAAACAGGCTTCCCCCAAACAGAAAGAACACCTCAACTCAAGCCTGCCCACTCACATCTCGAAACAATGGGTCCCATACTCTAGTTACACTAAACCAATACACCTCCTCCTCCCTTTCCCCTCAACCTCGATAGAACGATAGAGTTGATAGGTCTGTCTGAACTAGAAAGCATAGCACAATAGAACCGATGGTACCAAAACCAAAACACAGGTAAAGTTAAGAGCAACAACATTCACTTCAGCCATTACAATGAAATGCTGGATAGAACACTTTTGGGACATCCCTTCCTAGATGCTCAAGCATCATACTGATTTACATATCTAGGCAAGCACATGTCGCCTAAGACAAGCTCACAGATAGCAATGTTCAGACATCTATAAATGCAAATACAGTTTCCTTGATTGCAAGCATAACGTTTGAAACTCACATCTTTATGAGCAAGTTCTCTACCATCTCTGACAAGGTTCACAACCTACATTTAGCGAATGTGCTCACGGCTTGTCCAGCACCGTATATCGTGCTTATTACCTCTTGTATCTAACAACTATAAGAATTTCAAGGGAAACCACACCATCCATGAGTCCAAAATGGTCACACTAATTGGTACATGAAAAGACCACATCCACAACAATTACAGTCCCAACCTTAGTCGACCAAGCTCAGCGTCACTATGACAGGAAGAGGTCATACACACAGAGACCTACCCTGGTGAGTGTCTTTTTCCAATGGCAACTTCAAGCATAGAGAGCTTCCCTGTACCAGGTTCCATCAAACAACCTCACTAACCCAGCAGCCAGCTCATTCCAGGCCAGAAATGCAAAAACGAGGGGGGAAGAAAGGAATTGGAAATAGGATGATAGCCTGCCTGGTAGAATGGACCAAGCTGGGTCATCACTTCATTAACCCATGACCCATATCAATAGTGTTGTGCCAGGCTGAAGATAGACTCGCCTGTCCCATACGCAACTCAGTGCAGTGCTAACCACAGCCACCTCTGAATTTGTAACACGCATCAAGAGTGCTCGCTTACACCATGAAAGCTTGTGCATCTTTACTCTTAAAAATTCAAGTCTAGAGACACAAGCCACACACAACCACCAAATTAAATTTTTACATGGCCTCTCCAAGTGATCATGATAACACTAATCAAGACAGTCAAGAGTAAGATATCTATTCTGTATCACTTGTATACCAGCTGTTACATAATAATCACATAACACCTTACACATGTTTCCAGCAGGAACCTGAATTTCCAAAATGAAAAATACAAATGATTGAAAACTTCGTATCCAACTAACACATCTACCCATCCACCCCCCAAAAAATGTTTTTTGGTCTGAAGTCTTTTAATAGCACAAAAGGCCTGATGTTGTAAACACCAACACTACTCGAACTAACAAATCAAGTACACACACACAAAAAAAATCTGAGATTTCTACATAATTTGGCACTCCACTTAAAAACACCCACACAACATGAGCTGAAAAGTCAATGAATAAACAAACACGGGCATGTATACAATATACCCAAGAAAAGACCAAGGCAAGAAAAGAACTTACCATTCTCGATAGCATTTCAAACACATCACATGGTTGCAGTTAGGCAACACAATTTTACTGTTCATCTCCATGCAAATTCCACACTCTTCCTCTCTTTCAATATCCATATCAGAGTACTGCCTATACTCCTCATCATATTTTCTCCGATATCTCTCCATGCAAACAGCTTTCTGTTTTTTATCCTCATTGTCAGTGACACCACTTTGAAGTTGTAATAAGGAAGGATATATCACCGCTGCCAAGTAAGAACAAACTCATTTCATAAGATGATAGATAAAGTGGCGTCAGTTTCAGTATAAAACAGCCTCACAGCCTACCATAGAACTCTCTGATACTTGCTTTTCGTTCATGTGTTGACATGGTCGTGGTGCCATCCACATAAACCTGCAGTAAAATTGGAACATATGCTATGAATCATATTATGAAGTAGGCAAACGCCAACAACTGCGAAACAATAACTAAGCAAAAACTACTGACCTTATAGATGAGTATCCTCAAGAGACCCAGTGCCCCTGCGAACTGGCAGTCTGTCCACTGGACCAAGAAAAGCAGGAAGTGAGCAGCAGGAGCATATGACATTCTCATTTGAAGGCACGCCCCATCATACTCTCTAGGAAATTCAGAGGCTCTGCAAACCAAATAAAAAAAGCAAATAAGTAAAACAAATCTTTCAAGCTAATGAACAACATTGGATAGCTTCTGAGAAAATGACACCTCTCCCTATCTTTGACACAGTAAATTGGTACAGAATAAACTCTCCGTCAGTGGACTTTGACATAATATCTTAAACATCTTGAGGTGGACAGCTCAGAGCAGAAAATCAAGAAACATGAAAGAAACCATGTCACCTAGCATTGTAACTGGGCAAGCTATCTCAAACACAATCAGCTGTAATTCATAATTAACTGAAACTGAAAACCAAATACCCGAAAACATTAAATCCATAGCAGAACTCATCTACACAAAATATTGGAAAACAACAGAAAAATGGTGTAGTAAATGGATGAAGCATTGAACACCCTCTTCCAATGGGGACCTTTGGAACTCAAATCCTGAAGTGGACATATCACAGCACAAAATAATACACATCAAAGTAACAACAAAACCCATCTTTATAAATGTGCAAGTAGCTCAAAGCTCCAAATACTTTGTTCACCAGCTGTAAAAACCATAATGATCAAACTTCCAAAACAAACCCCCCAAAAAATCATAACTTACAAACCCCACTTCATCCAAATGTTAGATACTTTATCAGTAGCTGTTAGCTGTGGGGTCTAAACGGAAAACGCCAACTCAACTAAATTGAAATCTCAGATAACCCACCAGAAATTTAAGGGTAACATCAATGGATAAAAAATAATTATTATATTTTAATTTTGTAGCAACCCTCTGCACAAAGCTCACAACCAAAAATTCAGTAAACTGAAGAAAAACTGAAAACCCAGAATAAAATCGGAGACAAATACTCAAACAATCACAAAACCAGATAAAAAAATCGGGAAATTTTTAATCTTTGCTCGGTAACTGACCTCTGTACAAAATACCCAAAAGAGGAAAGTACCCAGAAACAAAGAAAAGGCAATAAATTAGAATAATTTCTTACACAAAATCAAAAAGGGTTATAAGAATTTGCTTACAGAGTATTAGCATGTTGTATATCTGCTTCCAGGACTTTCAGAGAATCCTTGAAGGACTTTCGCATGGACGCAACATACATTTCCAAAAAAGAACCCTTTTTTCCTTCAACAATTTTTTTTTAATAATTACCCAGAAGAAAATGAACACAACCCACAACAATAAACCGATCAAATCACCTCATCAAATTAAAACCCCACCTAAAATAACTCAAATTTGAACATGCAAAATTCATACAGAAACCCTAAAACCTCTCTCTCTTTTCTCTCTCTCTAAAAGAGTATAGAGGAGCTTCTCTCTCTCTGAGTAAAGAGGGGCTTTGCCCTTTCTGGGCTCTTCTTCTTCTCTTTGAATTTTATTTTATTTTTAATTTTTCCCTTTTTCTTTTGGGTTTTGCCTGTTTTTGTAAGCAAGGTGGGGAACGTATGATGACGACACGTGTAATCTTTTGCACTGAATGAAATCGTGTCGCTTAATTATCACACACAAAAAAAAAACAAGAAATAAAAATAAAAACTATAGCATATAAGGAATTATATGAAATTAATTAATGTGGGGAACCAAGATTAGGATTAGGATTAGGAGTTGGGTATAATAGTAGTAGAGTGTGCGTGGCCTTATCCACTCACCCTTATTTTCTCTCTTAGTATATTTTATTTTTAAATTTTTTGATTATTTTATTTTTTTGATATTTGTCTCACTCTTTCTGACTTTCTGTCACTTTAGCTTTGTCCCTTTGCTTTCGGTAGCTCCTAATTTTGACTTTTCCACTGTTTTTACCACTTTGTAATAAAATAAAGATTTTTCAATAATAAAATACTCATATTTTCACAAAAATTCATATCACTCTGCTTCTTGTGGAGACGTGGTGTTTGTGGGAAAAAAGTGATACCATTATACGTGAAAACTTATACTCCCTCCGTCCCATAATATAAGTGGTTTTAGAAATTTGCATTTTTTTTATATTATAAGTTATTTAAAAATTCCAACAAAATATTTATTATTTGTTACCCACTTTACTCTTGTTTCATATTACTTCATTAATTGCTCACTTTTTGTTGCTAAATCTAAAGTCAAGGGTAAACTAGTCAAGTTTAATTATTTTTGCTAGAATTGAGACTACTTAATAGTTTTCTTAATTCGTGTACAAAAACTTTAAATGACCTATATTATGGGACGGAGGAAGTATCACTTAACAAATACTCCCTCTATCCCTCTCTTATCTTCTTATTTGACTTTTTGAGTCAAATTTTATAAATATTGACCATTGATTTGTGAAAAATATATAAAGAATTATCATATCAAAATACATTTCTTAGATTCATTAGAGATTATATTTTCACAATATCAATTTTTTAATATAATTATATCTATATAATTAAAGTTATTAATGGTCAAAGTTCTATTTTGAAGTGTAATTAAAAAAAAAAAGTTTCATCTTGAATATTATGCAAAGTCAAGTGAGAAGATAAGAGAGGGATGGAGAATGATTTCGCATATATGAAACTGCATCATAAGAAAGTAGCTTTTATACTAATAATAAAAGAGGGTGAGCGAGATGGATTGCTTTTTAATTTAAAAATCCAAGTGGATTGTGATTATATTTGGGTAGGATAAAGAATGTCACCAAATTAGTGTAATTAAGTTTTGGTTTGTCCATATCAACCTGTTTGACCTTCCGAGTATATTCTAGTCAGAAGTTTTGTTTTAAGACTTTGTATGGGATATTATTTAGACACGATTAGGGATGTAAATGTCATTACGTATGTTAACAAAGTTTTCAACAATTGTTTAACATTTTACTATTTTGTCGAACAAATAAATGAAAATAAACAATTGTTCCATGGTTTGAATAAACAGTGCTGGATTCTATTCTATCCTTAATAGATATTTGTGATAGGAATAATTTGTATGGTGTCATTGTGTTTTGAATGTTAACTTTTTACGCGGTGTACAATCTTCTCAAAATGTACCCAGTAAATTTTTATTTTATTGTTTTGAATAAGTTAATTCAACTGTATAGTTTTTAAATTATCCCACTTAACTATATACAATAAAATTATTAAAGATTAAAGTTACTTTAAAACAATATGATAAAATTTAATCCGATGCAATGCCTCAAGGGGTACAAAGCTAGCAATTATTTGACAATATAATGTAATCTACCTAGAATCATATGTCAAGTAATGTAGATGTATATAACAGTTACATACGAAGTATCATAGGAACTTAAGAGCATCGACGATTTCATTTCACATACGTCGAGTATAAATAGGAGTGTAACTGAGTTGAGCCAACTCAGTAAATCTTTGGGATCGGCCCGGTCAAAGTTCGGCTCGAATACTTTCCGAGTCAAACCCGAGTCTACTATGGCTCGGCTCGGTCGGCTCGATTTAGTTGATTTTCCTCTTTATTCGAATAAAATCATTAAATATTTTTAATATTTCTTCTTTTTCAAAGTTGTTTTTTCCATATGAGAACGTGCAACGGTGCAAGGGATCACTTATAGTCAAAATTAATTATAATTATTTTAAATCAAAATTTTCTGACATTTGTAATGTTGAGTTTAAATTTTAGTCGAGCCGAGCCTGAGCCTTGAATTTTCCGGACCCCTACGTACAAACAAACAATCTGATATATTTTTATTTTATTTTTATTTTATTTTTATTTTATATAGGTAAGAAAAGCGATTAATAGATCTTCTTAAGGGAAACAAACAGTGTGATATGGTCTATGCTATTTTACCATTTCCCCGTCCAAATTGTCCACCACCTAGAGCGATATAATAATTGCAATCTTGTAAGTAACCCAAAAGGCCAAAACGGCCCTCAACCACCCCTTGTTTTACCAATGATTTGAAAAAGAAAAAAGAAATCAAAATGGTTCATCTCTATCCAACTAGTACAATGTATGATTCAAATGTTAAAAGAATACAAATAGTACTATAAGATTTCGAGGTCCCCCCTTGGGAAGCTAAGAGCTAACAAGAGACATTGTTAGCATGCATTCGTGATCCCAAAATATCAAGTTGGAGCTAATCTGTTTTGCAAATCCCCTTCTTTAATTATGACTAAAGGGTTAATTAGTGAGGCAAAATGTCACAATCTCTTTTCTTTATTTGCATGTCTTTGTCGTTTTTAAGTATATAATAATTGTCCTCTATTATTATAAACGGCGTATTAAAAATTCTCCAAATCTAAAACCCATTGAAATTTTGTGTGGAAAACATAGGAAGGTAATGTTTCACATTGAGAGAAATAGAAGGCACTTGAACACAGATATAAGTTACACTTGGGCTTAGATTATCTCCAATGCAAATCCTAGAAATCTCCATATATAGTGATATTGCTAAACTTTCCTCTTTTTTTTTTTTTTTTTTTGAGCTGGGAGAATGACTGCCTCCAACTTTATAGTGATTACAAAGCAGGGGAGGGGGATGGATGAGGATTCGATCCCGGGACATGCCCACGGGACCGAGAAGCGGCACCACTGAGCTAGGATCACATCACACCTGCTAAGGTTTCCAATTTTGCACAATTCAGTTTCGCTAAACAAACTTAGTTTTGGAAGTACTGATAAGAGATATTGTTGGTTTGGTTACCCAAATCCTTATAACTTGGACTAGCAGCTTGTTAGTGGAGTAATTCTACTAGGCCATAGTAAATTAATGAAAGGCAAAATCTTTTATATGCCTATGCGTTAGTTTGGGTGAGTTTTCACCAGGTGAAGACATGACGTGGTCATGTGAATTTGTAGGTCCGTGTCTTTATTTGTTCAGCTAATTCCTTACCGCCTACGGAGATAATTAAGCACTTCCTAATTTAAATACTTATGTTGTGTGTGGACTCCTTTCCTACGGCAGCTAGGTTATTTTCTTTGGGGTTATTAATTTAACTTCAACCTTGTATCCACCTATCTCCGATTCTATAGTATCCACATCTTGAGAGAGAGTGCCCTTTGAGAGAAACTGTAACTTCTCTACATCCTCCATCTCCATAGAGCATCTTTTGTACTCTTTCTTGATTACTAGTGGATTTTTCTGGCTCGTCGTCGCCCGTGGTTTTTTACTCTCACACTGAGGGTTTTCCACGTAAATCTTGTGTCTTTATTATTGTTCTTGTTTTACTTCTCGTACTTAATTTCCGCACTTTCGAATTTATATCCCAACAACTGGTATCAGAGCCTTGTTCGTGATTTCTGTCACTAAATTCGATATTGAGAAGTTTGATGGAAAAATTAGTTTTTCCATATGGCGAGTTCAGATGAAGGCCGTTCTTAGCCAGAAGGGATTAAAGAAGGCACTTTTGGGCATATCTAAGAAACCCGAGACTATGACAGATGAACAATGAGAAGAGTTGGATGAACGGGCGCTATCTGCTATTCAACTTTGCCTAACCAAGGAGGTTCTGCGCGAGGTGATCCATGAAGAAACCACAGTGGGTTTGTGGTTGAAATTGGAGTCACTTTACATGACCAAAAGCCTCGCAAACAAACTCCGTCTCAAGGAACGTTTCTATACATCCGTATGGCTGAAGGTACTCCTATTCAATCTCATTTTTAACGAGTTTAATTCTATTCTTGATGATCTGGAAAACTTAGAGGTGAAAATTGATGATGAGGATAAAGCTTTGTTGTTGGTTGTGTCCCTTCCACCTACCTATAAACATTTCAAGGAAATTATGTTATATGGCAATAATGATACATTATCGTTTGAGGATGTTAAATCCAATCTGTTGTCTAAAGAAAATTTTGACCTTGAAATTCGTAATGATGATAAGGCCTAGGGCTTGAATGTAATGGGTAGAAAATTTGATAGAGGGAGTACCGGTAAAAAGAATTCCAGATCAAAACCTAAGGGACCTAAATCCAACAAGACTTGTAAGTACTGCAAGAAATTTGGGCACGATGTTTCTGATTGTTATACCTTAAAGAACAAAAAGGAAAGAGAAAATAAGAAACAAGAACCTTCGGAACCTGCTGTTGTTGAATCGGAATCTGAAGGTGACGTTATGTTAGCTGCTACTTTAGAGAAAAGGAATAGAGATGAGTGCGTTTTAGATACTGGATGTACTTACCACATGTGTCCTCATAGGGACTGGTTTACCACATATAAATCTATTGATTGTAGCTTTGTTTTGATGGGTAATGATGCTGAATGCAAGGTAATTGGAGTGGGTACAGTTCAGATTAAAACTCGTGATGGCCATGTCAGGACTTTATCTAATGTTCGTCATATTCCTAACTTGAAGCGTAACCTCATATCAGTGGGCACCCTAGAGTCTCTCGGGTATAAGTATTCAGGTGAAGGTGGAGTTCTGAGGGTTTGTAAAGGTGCTAAAATTCTATTGAAAGCTAACAGGCATGGGAGTTTATACCATCTTGCAGGGTTCTACAGTTACAGGTATTGCAGCTGTTTCTACATCCTCATCTCATGATGATCTCACTAAATTATGGCATATGCGTCTAGGCCATATGAGTGAGAAAGACATGAAAGTTCTAAGCAAACGGGGTCTTATTGGTGACCAAGGTACTGGTAAGTTAGATTTTTGTGAGCATTGTATTTTTGGGAAATTGAAGAAAGCTAGTTTCTCTGCAGCTACTCACCGGACACTTGGCATTCTTGATTATATTCACTCTGATTTATGGGGACCCTCAACGTACACCTCAATTGGTGGAAAAGGTTATTTTATGTCCATAATTGGTGATTACTCCCGTAAGGTTTGGGTTTATTTTATTAGACATAAAAATGAAGCCTTTCCTATGTTTAAGAAGTGGAGAGCAATTGTTGAAAACCAAACAGGGAGAAAGATTAAAAAGCTCAGAACGGACAATGGCCTAGAGTTCTGTGAAACTGAATTTAATGAGGACTGCGCTGTGAACGAAATTGGTAGACACAAGACACTTGTCAGGAAACCTCAACAGAATGGGGTTGCGGAGCACATGAACATAACTCTCCTTGAAAGAGCACGTTGTATGCTCTCTAATGCTGGATTGTGGCATCGTAGAGATTTATGGGCCGAGGTAGTGTCTACCGCTTGCTACCTCGTCAATCGTTCTCCACATAAATCACTCGATCTTAAATTCCCAGAAGAAGTATGGTTAGGTAATCCTATTGATTATTTTTCACATTTGAAAGTATTTGGATGTCCTGCATATTGTCATGTTAATGATGGAAAATTAGCTCCTAGAGCTCGTAAATGCTTATTTCTTGGATATGCTTATGAGTCTAAAGGATATCGTTTGTGGTCTCCTGATTCTCATAAAAGTGTACTTAGTAGAGATGTTAAATTCCATGAAGATGCATTATTATATTCTGGAAAAGAGTCTACTGTTTCTTCGTCTGGTACAGGTTATCAACAGGGTACTAGCGAGAAGGTGGAGTTAGAGGTGAGTGCCAAGGCTCCTAGTGCACAAGCTACCTCTTCAAGCAATACACAATCCAATGGTGATTCTCATTTTGATGAGAGTGAGCCAATTGTTACAAGTCCCAATTCTTTACAACAAGATCATATTATTGCTCGTGATAGGGCTAGAAGAGATGTCTGAAAGCCATCGAGATATCGTGATGATGATGATGACGGTTTGACCGCTTATGCTTTGGCGGTTGCACAAGATATTCCTGACGGTGTTGAACCTTCCACTTACACCGAGGCAATATCTTGTGCCAAATCTTCTCAATGGCTCTTGGCCATGAATGAAGCAATGGAAAACCTTCATAAGAATGATACTTGGGACTTAACGGAGCTTCCAAAGGGCCACATGCATTAAATTGCAAGTGGATCTGCAAGGAAAAGGAAGGTATCCCTGAGGTTGAGAAACCAAGATGTAAGGCACGCCTTGTTGTCAAAGGCTGCAATCAACGGGAAGGTATTGACTATAATGAAATTTTCTCTCTTGTTGTTCGTCATACATCTATTAGTGTACTTCTTGGTTATGTTACTTTCTTTGATCTTGAAATGGAGCAACTTGATGTGAAAACCGCTTTTCTTCATGGTGAATTGGAAGAAGAAATTTATATGAAGCAACCTGAGGGGTTTGTAGTTCCTGGTAAGGAACATAGTGTGTGCCGTTTGAAAAGATCATTATATGGCCTCAAGCAAGCTCTGCGGCAATGGTATAAGAGGTTTGACTCTTTTATGCTTGGACAAGGCTATTCTAGGTGCCATTATGATAATTGTGTATATTTTCAACATTTTGATGATGGCTCCTTTATATTCTTATTATTATATGTGGATGACATGCTTATTGCCTCTAAGCATATGTCTTTGATCAAAAAGTTGAAATCTCAACTTAGTAATGAGTTTGAGATGAAAGACCTTGGTGCAGCAAAGAAAATTCTTGGTATGGAGATTTGTAGAGATCGACAAGCTGGGAAGTTGTACTTGTCACAGAGAAGTTACATTGAAAAAGTTCTTGACAAGTTCAACATGAATAAATCTAAACCCTATCTCTACTCCCTTTGCTGCTCATTTTAAATTATCTTCTGAGTGTTGTCCACAAACTGAGGAGGAGAAAGAACGTATGGCACACGTTCCATATTCTAGTGCGGTTGGAAGTCTTATGTATGCCATGGTTTGCACTAGACCCGATCTTGCGTATGCCGTTAGCATGGTGAGTCGGTATATGCATAATCCTGGAAAGGATCATTGGAATGTTGTGAAGTGGATCCTTCGTTACTTGAAGGGCACAAGTGATTTGGGCTTAGTGTTTGATAAGAGCAATGCAACATCTCAAGATGTTGTTGGGTTCGTTGATGCTGACTATGGGGCTGATCTAGATCGGAGACGGTCTCTTTCTAGTTACATCTTCATTATTTGTTCTAGTGCTATTAGTTGAAAAGCTAGTCTGCGATCCATCGCGACTTTGTCTACTACTGAGGAAGAGTATATAGCGGCTACTGAAGGTGTTAAAGAAGCTACTTGGTTGCGGAATCTTGTCAGTTGTCACTGAACTTGGTATTACACAGGGTACTACTGTTGTGTTTTCTGAAGCCAGAGTGCTATTCACTTACCAAGAACGATGCCTACCATTCCAAGACCAAACATATTAGTGTTAGATATCACTATATCAGAGATATAATTGATGCGGGAGAAATTGTAGTAAAGAAAGCTCATACTACGGAGAATCTTGCAAATATGTTGACTAAGCCACTTCCAACTACTAAGTTCGAGCATTGCTTGGATTTAGTGGGTGTTCATCATATTTGACCGCCCTTCGAGACTTTATGGCGATGACGACGTTATTTTGAATTTGTATCAAGGTGGCGATTGTTGGGTTTGGTGACCCAAATCCTTATAACTTGGACTAGCAGCTTGTTAGTGGAGTAATTCTACACTAGTGGGCCATAGTAAATTAATGAAAGGCAAAATCTTTTATATGCCTATGCGTTAGTTTGGGTGAGTTTTCATCAGGTGAAGATATGACGTGGTCATGTGAATTTGCAGGTCCATGTCTTTTGTTTAGCTAATTCCTTGCCGCCTACGGAGATAATTAAGCACTTCCTAATTTAATTAGTTATGTTGTGCGTGGACGCCTTTCCTACGACAGCTAGGTTATATTCTTTGGGGTTATTAATTTAACTTCAACCTTGTATCCACCTATCTCCAATTCTATAGTATCCACATCTATAGAGAGAGTGGCCCTTGAGAGAAACTGTAACTTCTCTACATTCTCCATCTCCATAGATCCTTTGTACTCTTTCTTGATTACTAGTGGATTTTTCTGGCTCGTCGTCGCCCGTGATTTTTTACTCTCACACTGAGGGTTTTCCACGTAAATCTTGTGTCTTTATTATTGTTCCTGTTTTACTTCTCATACTTAGTTTTCGCACTATCGAATTTATATCCCAACAACTGGTATCAGAGCCTTGTTCGTGATGTCTGTCACTAAATTTGATATTGAGAAGTTTGATGGAAAAATTAGTTTTTCCATATGGCGAGTTCAGATGAAGGCCGTTCTTAGCCAGAACTGATTAAAGAAGACACTTTTGGGCAAATCTAAGAAACCCGAAACTATGATGGACAAACAATGGAAAGAGTTGGATGAACAGGCGCTATCTGCTATTCAACTTTGCCTAACCAAAGAGGTTCTGCTAATCAGTTTTAGAATAGGGGATTGCTAAACGTAAATCGGCAAATTACTAAACGCAAATATTTTTTCCCATAAAATCCCAACAAGTTTCTTATCAATTTCCCTCTCTTCCTCTTTTCTCTCTATCAATTACCAATTTGCAAACAATACAGAATAAAATCTCAGTAGTTTAAGCCACCTCTTTGTCTCTTTCTTCTACTTCTGGAATTCTGGGCATGTTTTTACACCATTATCATCCATTCATCATCATCATCATCATCATGAAACACCACAACCCAACAAATAACAATAACACAGAAAATATAAAAAAAAAAATTAAAATTAAAATAAAAAAGCATGAAAATGTCCAAAATCCAAATGCTACCCCAACCCACCTCTGGACAAAACCCCAATCCCTAATGCCGTCATCCGCAGCCCCATACCCCAGCGCCGTCAACCGCAACCCCACCCTCCTGACACCGTCAACCCTCCACCCACCACCGCACCCTCAAATCCCCCTACCACACTACCCCTAGTCGTCGTCGATCGAATGCAACTCTGTCGCACTCTCTTTCTCTCTCTCTCTATCTCTCCTAACGCTCACCTGTGACTTTCTCTCTCCACCCGGCTGCCCCAACCGCCACACCACCCAGCCACCGTCACCGTGCCAACTGCCACCCCATGTATGACGTATGTCGTCACTCAAGCCATCACCAATAAAACATGAACAATGAATAATTTTAAAAATCTAATTCAAAATTTATTGGCTACATGAACACCTTCATTAATTTCACAATTTTTTTTTTGTCTTGATTAAAAGAATTATCCATCTTCATTTGATATTAGGGTTCTTTACAATGAATAAAAGGAAGGTAATTGGAAGATTTAAGAGGAAAAGGATAAAAAGGAAGAAGTTGATTTCCAAATAGAAGGACACTTTAGAAAGTTTTGCGTTAAAAATATCTACGTTTAGTAATTTACAATTTACGTTAAACAATTTTGTTAGAATATTGTCAGTATGTTATTACTAGTCGTGGGCCCACTGGCTACTGTAGAGTATTGGGCAATCCAAAAGGCCAAAATATGAGCTTATGTCTATTTCCACTCAAATTCATGGGCTGGGCCAATCAGAATAACACTAACCATGTCGAACAATGTCTTCACTTCAGTGACGAACAAATGGAGCTCTGAGAAAATCAATCCTATGGTAATGGAACTGCAACGTACTGTAAGAATTTCCAGTGCCACTTCCTTCAATGAGAACTCTATTTACTCTGTACCCAGAAACCCATTTTCTCTTCAATTTTCCTTCACTTTCCTGGAAAAACAAGAAACCCAATTTCTTTTTACATAGAAAATGCCTTTTAAATCCTGGGAAAATCATCTCCAGTTCTTTCAGAGTTTCATGCAATGCAAATTCAGCTGATCCTTACAATGGTTGGGGCGATTTCAGGATCCAGGGTGATTCAGATGAGGTGGGTGAGTCCAATCAAATTAAGAAATTTATTATTTTGTTAGGACTTGATGATAAAAAGTATGTATTTACATGTATATTAGGTTTTGTGTGTGCTTTGGCTATTTCTAGGGTCAGGGTTTCTTCACTTGTTGTTTTTCCAGCTGCTGCTATTGTTTTTGGAATTGGGTTTTCATTTGGGTTTATAAATGGTAAACCCCATAAAGGGTTGGGTTTAAATGGGACTAAAAAAGGGGTAAATGATGAAAATTTGAGGGTTTATGTTAAAAAATTGAAGAGTTTAGTGGATTTGTTTGATGGGTTTGATGTTAAAGTTAGTGAATTGAAGAATGATATAAAGAAAGCCATTGATTATGAGACGGTTGAAGTGGGAGACTTGGAAGGTTATGTGGATGCAGTGGAGTCTATTGGTGGGTTGGTTTTAAATGCAAGGAGTGTGGTTGAAGATTGTATTGATAGTGGGGAAGAAGTGGGGAAGAATTTGATCCAAAAACAGAATAAGAAAACGAAAGAAACTGAAAACAAAGGGTTTAATTTCTTAGAGTTTATGGGGAGTGTTCTTACAGGTAATGTAGCTGGTAAAAAGTCAAGTAAAACTAATGTTGTGAGGAGAGAAAGTATGACTAAGGATATAGATACTCAAGCTCGAGAAAACTTGCGAGGTTCTGCAGCTGGGAGACAATTGAAGTCGGCATCTATCAAGGATGCTGGTAATCTGAATAGGGGGAGATCGAATCGAAAGACCAAATTAGATGATAGAATTCATGTAACCAGAAGGATTTTGGAAAGTGGGAAAATGAATACAATGGAAGCCTATATGAGCAGTAAAACCTTTTCCGATTCTGGAGAGCTTAATTACCAAAATCAAGAATTCATGAATGATCGACGAGTCGGTTTTGATAAGTCAACTTACAGGGAGGTCAGAAATTGGCCATCTGATGATAGTATGAGTAGCAACGCAGAGATCGACTTCAGCAAGAGACATCTGGAAAGTGAAGCTTCCTTCAAGCGTCAACAGATTATTGAGAAGTCGAATGGAGCATATGAGTCCTCTAGAGACAGAGAAGATAGTAACTATGAAAGTTATGAAGCAAGTTTTCGAGAAGAAAGGTTGGATATAGAAGATGAACCCGGTTCAAGAAGATACCAGTCGCAGCAGGAAAAGGACATAGGTTCTTTTTCATCGTCAACGGTTTCAGATGATGTACTGTTTGATAAATTCCTCACAAAAGCCAATGATCTTCTGAAACAAGCCAAGGAATGTTTAAAGGTCAAAAATGATGATATGCTTGCAGAGGATATGTTACACGAGTCAGCCAAACTGCTTTCTCAAGCTAGTGCAATGAAACCTATGAGTTTACTGGCTGTTGGTCAGCTGGGAAATATTTATCTTCTACATGGGGAACTGAAATTGAGGCTTAGCAAGGAGTTGAGAAGGCTTCTGTCTAGAACTGATGAATTTGGTGTAGGAAGACAAAGTAATATACTCAATCAAATGGATGAGACATTGGCAAGCAAAGATAGAATCGCAACTCTTCTTGTCGATGTATGTGAAGAATGTGAAGCACTTCTTGTTGAAGCTGGAAGAAAGTATAGGACGGCCCTGGCAATTGATGGAAATGATTTAAGAGCCTTATATAACTGGGGACTTGCCCTTTTGTTCCGTGCACAACTGATTGCTGATATTGGACCAGTAAGCACACTCTCTCTACCCTTATTTTGCATTAGGCTTAATTTCCTTCTCAAGTCTTACTCTATCCCACCCTACAGACGATAGTTTACTATTTCTATATTCAAAGTCTGATTTTCCTATCTTAGATTTTTTATGCTTGGGCATGAGTATGACACTTTCCCATTTAGGCCAACAACATAATATATACCTGTGCAGGAATCAGTTAAATATATTCTAATTATATACAACAATATATTTAGAATACCACAATTTTTAAATATTTTTGTATGCAATTAAGATGGGTTTATGTCTTTACCCCCAAATTCCAGGAATCGGCTCATGATGCTGACAAGTTGTTCTTGGCTGCGATTGACAAATTTGATGCTATGATGTCAAGAAGCAATGTCTATGCTCCAGAAGGTATGTAAAACGCTTTCCTTTTCCACAGCAAGGTTTAGAACCCCTGAGGCCTGAGAAAGAGAATTTGTCTATGTGTGCAATATGCATGTGGTCATATATGACTTTCACTTGGTATCTATCACAATACATATTGGTCAACAACTAGGTTATAAATTCGTATTGTGAAGTAACCCTTATAATTATCTTCAGCTAGTCGGTGAAGAAATTAGTCGATAAATTATGACACCGCTTTTGGTTTAGCTCAATTGAAGTGCATTTATAGCTGTCTGTGGTGTTTATGTCTAACAAGTCAAAACACTGATGTTAATCCAAATGTTGGGTTTAAGTAAGAATCACCTCTTTTATGTTTTGTGAGCTGTTCTGTTAGGTGTGTTTCTTTTCTAGACATGCAGCTATAAGTGCTCTTAGGTAGGTATCATTTGATTTCAACCTTCAAGTACTTCTACATATGAAGGCTGTTGGGTGAAATGGTTGCATACTAGTAGTACTCACTTGCATCTCATCAGACTGAACCATCAACTTACAAACATTATACATGACTGAAATATGATGGATATTCTTGTTATTGCGATGTTATGAATCAGAACTCTACTGAATTGGTTAAAAAAACCATGACTATTGATATCCTAGCAGTCATTTCGTAGTTATTAGGAAACCCATGCTTAAAGCCTTCTGTAGAAATAAGTCAGTTATCTAAGCTGGTAATTACTTATATAGTTTAAATGCGATGGTAATACACTAGAATTCAGTTTCCCATCCCCATTATCAGAAACAACCACCCCCCCCCCCCCGGTATGAGATGGCCTAAACTTTTGGTTGTTAGAAAGTGATGTCACCATCAAAATTTTAAGCAAATGATTGATGAGATAAATTAATTTCTTCAGCAAACAGGCTTTCTTGTTGATTTGTAATACAATCATATACATCTACAATTCTGTTACCTGCTGTTTCTGGTGTACATTCTGTATGGGTTTTAATTAATTTTCCCAAACCACAACTGCAGCTCTTTTTAAATGGGGTGTGGCGTTGCAGCAAAGGTCTCGCCTGAGACCAAGCAACAATAGGGATAAGGTGAAGTTATTGCAGCAAGCAAAGAGACTTTATGAGGATGCTCTCAGTATGGGCTCCAATAATCTCCAAGTAAGGGAAGCCTTATCATCATGCATATACGAGCTTGACTTTAGTGACATATGAATATGATTGATCATTGGGAACACAAGCCAGTAGTTGTTTAATATCATAACTTATACACTTCATTCACCGTTTTTCTTCCCCACGCCCAATTAATCGTCGAAGTCTCCTTACTCAAGAGGGTTGGCTAGGTTCTTTCTGACCTGGAGACTTCAACTAGTAGAGGTACCATATGAATATATTCTGCTGTCCTAAGGAACAAAAATAAGACATGGACGTATTTTGTAGTTTTGGCGTACTATACAAACCAGGTTCAGATTGGCAATTGGGGCGAATACTGTATCTGAAAAAGAGATCTGTTGTTTGAGATTGTTATACAGCGTGTAAATAAGAAACAAGTGAAACTTTGTTTCCTACTTTTGAATTGGGTATCTTCAGCTGTTTTGCCATTTGAGTACACATCCCAAGTGACTTGCTCTTATAGTCTTATTATTGTGGCATTGTATTGGGATCATTACATATTTAGTTCTGCTTGCCATATGGAGTATCAAACTTCTCAAAATTCATTTCCAAGTAAGTTCACATTTTTATTTATCACATTTTTTGTGCTGAAATAGATTTATTATACCCCATGAATCCATGATACAAATGTCGAGTACTTTTCTCAAGGCATTTGTTTGTGGCATGGTATTATAGCGTTAAGTTTCAGGTTACTTGGTACGCCTTAGGGATATCATTGGGCACAAAATCTCGTATGAGGCGTCCTCAAGGTGAGGCCTCTCATACAAGCATGATTAGGGTATCTTCTTTAGTTCTTTTCATATTTGCCGGTCAGTACACCAAGTCCGACCAGGGAGGGCTGGGCTTGACTCGAGTTGCAGCTCGACTTGGTAGACTTTCTCTTAAATTGAGCTCGGTGTGCTAAAATTTGTAGCACTCTGACTCACCTCAAGACCAAGCCTACTGCACAAATCTTGAGCAAAATAAAACTCATATGCCCGCACAATAAATTTTCAGTTTCAATAATTCTTGAATATTCCTAACTAATAATCTACATAACTAATGAAAGCAACTTTGGGATTTTGTTAACAAAAAAGAGGTCAAAACAATACCATGTAAAACTTGTATAAAATTAGAATAGGAGTATGGGATTTCAAGTATCAATGATGGGTGATTAATATAAGGGTGAAATCCTGAAATTGTTGATGAATATTCGGAATTCTCCTTCAACCAGGGAGGATAAAAGAAAATGTCAACCAAGCTTTTCGATAGAGATGATCATCCGAGCATTTTTATTGGTGTGCTTAGAGAGGAGAGAGGGTGTGCTAAGGGTGTATTTAATCAATATTGGAAATTCTTAAGCACACTCTCAAAAAAGCACAGTGCTTATTTGAGCACACATGGTTAGAGAGAAATGTTGGGACCACAAAGGGACCTTTCAAGCATAATACATAATATTTGGGTGTGTGGTGGAGCTTTTTAAGCAATTTAAAGATAATTAGGTATATGCTTATTTTGAGGGAGGTGTGCTTAAAAATGATGTGTCAAGTTGAATAGTGTTTTAAGCATCATTTGGTAGTGCTACCAATAATGATGCTATACGTCCATCTAGCCCTAAAAGTAGATGGATACAGACATAGAATTTTGGTAAATTTATAAAGGCGGAGGCCGTTAACCCGAGTCAAGCTTGCTTGTCATAGCCTGATCTCATGGGAAAGAATTTTATGCCACGATCGGCTCGTGTCTACTTGTCTGGTTTAGACTCACTCAACTCCTACATTTCGACACAAATTGTGGTAGGCTCAAATTCGTCTTAGAGAGCATTAGAACTGCTTGAGCTGAGCTTAGACTTCTTTTTTTATTGATAATTGAGCTTAGCTTAGACTAATCGAGCTCGAATGAAACTTTGATCGACCCACAACTCAATTAAGTTTTGATTCACCTTTAGAAAATTCAAATCACTACACATTAAATAAATTAATAGTTCTTTTATAATTCGGCCTCAAGTATGAAGCGGCCAAAAATATCACTTTTTTGTTAATAAATATCAGATAGCATCACTTTTTAACTCACATGTATCACGCATCATGTATGAGCGAAGCCACATCATATAAGTTTTTGTGACTACATATCATATATGTACCACTTTTCCAACACAAGTGCCTGTAATAACATGTGCTCCTTAAAATAACCTTTGAAAACCCTAACATAAACTCAATGACCTCTACATAATGAGATTAGACCAAACTATTAGACCAACTTTGGAAAGTACTTGTAAATTACATACCAAACTATTGGACCAAACTATTCATTAGGCCTAATTATTAGGATTGCTTAATTTGACCAAGCTAATTAAAACATTTGTTTGTTTCCCACCATAGTACCTTACATACTACTATTGGATTGTCTATTTCTCTCCAAATACGTTGCATTCATAGCATTATTGTGTTGGTCTCCTTAAGATCTGATCTCAAAATATTTCTTACCTGCCCCCAAAATCACCATCACCCTGAACTAGGGCTGTTTATAATCGGATATCCGAAATTTTGAATAGTGAATTTTGATATCCGATATCCGAAAAAATATATTTTTTCCTACTTTAATTTGGTTATTTTTCGGATATTTCGGATATCCGAATCCGAAAGTATTCGAAATTTATCCATAAAATCCAAAAAAAATGGATATTTTTCGGATAGTTTCGGATATTTCGGATATCCGTATCCGAAAAATATCCGAAATTACGAATTTTCGGATATTTCGGATATCCGAAATTTTCAATGTTGATATCCAAACCCGTATCCGAAATTTCGGATATTCGAAATTTCGAATATTTTCGGATCGGATACTCGGATACGGATTCTTATGGACAGCACTACGGCCTGAACATGGGTATTGCTGTTTCTAATAAATTGGAATAAGCAGTTATGCGTAGGTATGTGCTCATCTGAAAAGCATGACACAACTTCTAACCATAATTAGTTGGCCCATGATCATGATGATTTTTACTCTTTTCCAAACATGTCTATACAATGACACCCGAAATAAATGCAAACTTTGCTTATATGGGTGAAACACTGATTAGATGTGATTAAAGACTTTCTCATCGTCGGACCATGAAGAACGACACACAATTGAAGGCCAGAGTCAGTGGAGTGTGTTCGACTTTCTCGTCGTTGGCCCATGGAGAACGACACACAATTAAAGACCGGAGTCAGTGGAGTGTGTTCGACTTTCTCATCGTCGGCCCATGGAGAACGACACACAATTGAAGACAGGAGTCGGTGAAGCGTGTTCTTTTCCACTTACTTCATAATTGATTCAGTTCAATAATCTATTTTTTTCCTCATAAATTAGTATTCAGTTTAGTGAAACAAAACGCACTCCAACGCACTCCAATCTTCGTAGTCACGAAGTGTTTATAATTCTTTATGCAAGATCTCTTGAATGAAAATGCAGGCATTGAGCTCGCCCTTGTTTGATAATGATATCTACCTACTCCAACATTAGTACAGACGGCATATAGGATATTCGGACGCCGATACTTTGAAAACTGCAAATCTCAAAAAGAAGAAAAACCTAATAAATCTTCATATTTCAGTGTCTAACAAAGTAACAATACATTATTTTAATTTAATATTATATATTATATTATAATTAAGAGTTTATGAGACATAACGGCAAGACCCAAATTGATTTGTCAACAGTATCAAAACATCAGATACTGACTCAGTAACTCACAGAAGATACAACAGAACAAGTAACCACAAACGCAAGGACTTTCTCAATTGGATAACAAATTAACGAATCACGCAATAAAATGGAAAATTAGGCGCCAATTGGCTATAGCTTTGGTACTGGTTAACATTATGAAAAAGAAGGAACACGATCCCGGAAAGCTTTTAACATGCCAGCGAATGTCACGATACCAACCAAGCTATAATCATGTTCGACGACCCAGACATAACTTAACCGATGTGCCAATGCTTGGATCATCACTGCAACCAAAGAGCTGCCTGGATGGCATATGATTGGCTCTGTTCCGCGCACAAATCCCCCTGAATTGGATCTGTTTCGGAGAAGTTTAACTGAACCAGCCTCATCGTCAGATGAGGCGGATGGTGATGAGCTCAAAGTTGATGAAACCGATGAATTCGAATGGAAGTCCTCTAAGAGCTCTAACATTCCGTCCAACTTCTTTTCTTTCAACCTTTCCTTCACTAACTGAACCATATCCTCTGGTGGACCACCATAATCAATGTAGGCCATCAGATCGCCTGCAGAGAGGGCAGCAATTGCAGGTGCGACAGTTTCGTCACAGCAAGCCAGCGAATATAGGGATATCTCACCAACCAAACCACCCTCGTCGTCCACAACTGCCACAGCAGCCTGACCAGTGCGGATACTGTTGATCGCAAAGAGGGCAGACAAGGCAGGTTCGTTGTAATGGACTCGTGGAATCTCGTCCTCAATTATGTTCAGCGATTGGATAGACTGAGATGCAATGGCAGAGAACTGGTTGATTGAATTCAAGAAGAAGCGGATTACATCTTCCTGGGTGATCCAGCAGTACTGGCGCCCCAATGAGGGTTTCTGCCTTGAATTGCTGGTGTTGCGGCTCCTCCTTGGTACTATTAGGCTGTGGGCCCCTTCAACGATGCAATCTACTGCCTCACGTAGGCTGCAAATTCCGAAAGAAAACCAGAGAAGTATTAAGATTAAGATCAAACTTCAACAGTGCATGCATCCTAGTTTTTCATTACAGTGCATTAGCTTGAACCAAAAGGCCACCATGTTGGGTTATTCTCAGCACGTGTATTATTAAGCAATATTCTGATACATACATTGATACAGAAGGATCAATGAAATTTAAGCTCTATCAGGTTACAATGGGATCAAGAGAAATTGAATTCAAGTATGCGAGAAGACGTACTTGAACCATGATGTAGGTTGCAACCACCACCAGACTTTTAGAATCTAGCCTGATGGCTTCTCGCATAATTGGTAATTATCTGGTAGAGCGAAAAAGAAAATTCCAATTAATTCTAGCTCACTCTACTATAACAAGTTGGTGCATAATAGATCCCCTACCCCCTAATACTAAAGAAACTTATCATCACCTCTTGCTCCAATTCAGATGTACTATCACCGGAAGCATGAATAAGAATTCAGATACGAAAATTGTACGGATACATATACGAGACAGGAAAACAAAACATGTACACACATAATACGACAAATAAGACAAAATATGCTCACATGGTTTCAATAATACCCAACTAACACTTTATTAAGGATATCATCAATATAACCAAAACGTCATGAACCACAAAAAACATCTAATGTTTGTCGTTGAACCACGTGTTATTGTATATATTCATATACTATATCTCAACAACTTGCAGAATATTATCTCAGATTCCTCACCATCCCAACAATTATGTACGGTTTTATACTTTCTGTTGTACTAATAATACCATAATCCATACTTCAATCATGCACGCATCATATGCAATAACAAACTAGTGTCTAATGTCTAAACTCTAATGAACATTTCAACAATTCCTCAACATCATATCATATCATATTCATGGGTTTATGAAGTACTATGTCAAGCTTTGAGGTGGGTGCACACTACAGCCGGCAAAGTAGGCTCACACATGAACGTCTACAGAGAATTAAATGGAACACTTATGTATAATGGAGTATTATAAAGATCTTCTAAAAGGTCAACTAGTCGCCATCTAAATATTTGATTTTTTAGAACTAAATCTAAAAATATTTAACAATATTTCCTGCGATTTTCGTTTATGGAGGGGTCAATGAATATCAGCCTAGCAAGTCATAACTCATACACGGACACGGTTAAGAAATTTGACCTCATTACAGCCACTTGCAAGGAAATTAATTGTTTATTTTCCCTTTTTAAACAAATTCATAGTTCTTTAATGTAACTGCATCAATTAAGAGTTACAAATTCCTTGTACAAAATCTTCGCAAGATCTTGTACAGAACCAATCTCGAACCAAATCTCCCTTGTAATTTGACCAAATGTAGCTGATACTCACAAAACTCAACGCAATTTCGCATCTCATCAATCAAACAACAAAAACAAACCATAAAAAAATTGGGAGATTTTTTTTAACCTAGAAATTTTGACTCTGACGTATACAAATCCAATCTCGAACCAAATTACTCACAATAATTCAAAATTACCAACAATTTCTAAGTTCATCAAACAATTACAACATGTAAACATCAATAAATTAAAAAAAATGCAAAAAAAAAAAAAAATACAACGCATACCTAGAATTTGACTCTAAATTAAATAATGCCAATCTCGAACCCAATTTTATTCACAATAAATCAAAATTCACTACAATTCCGACTTTATCAAACAATCACAACATCTAACCATCAAAAATTATCAAAAATAGAAATAATAAATCAAATAAACAACACATGACCTAGAAATTTCACTACAATTCCGACTTTCATCTAAAAAATCAAATACACTGCAATTCCGAATTTCATCAAATAAAAATAACAACACCAAAGCATTAAAAAAAAATTGAAAAAACAAAATTAAATTTTATAACAGAAAAAAAATAAATACCTAGAATTAGGTTCCAATTGTTTGACAAGCTGAGGACCTTTCTGGTCCTGAAGAAGAGACGAAACAGGAGATTCAAGAGCAACAGAAGGACGATCAACGTTCTCTTTCCTACAAAGAAAACAGAGAACATCGACAATCGAGATCTTACCGACACAACTCGGAGAAGCGTCGGAAGACCATAAAGTAATACAAGGGTCACCAGAAAAGCGTCGAAGGAGAGAGAGAGCGTAGGAAACTGTAGCAGTAACGGAAAGAGGCCTCAAGGCCGGTTTCCCAAGACACAGGTCTGATACTTCATGAGATAACAAACGAGCAGCTGCCATGCAACGCTGAGATTGAATGGAGAGAGAGAGAGAGAAAAGGGATGATGATGATGGTGGTGGTAGAAATGGAGAGAGAGAGAGAGAGAGAGAGAGAGAGAGAGAGGAGAGAGAAAATGAAGGCTCTGGAGAAATGTGGGTTTGTTGATGTTGTTGTTGTTTTAGGTGGTTTGTTTTGCTGGGAGGAGATGGGAAGAAGGAGAGAGAATTGAGGGGATATTTATAGGAGGTGACTGGTGAGAGATTATTATGAGATTTGTTAATGGAGAGAGAGTACTACGGTTTATGACTATTTGGACTGTGTGGGGCCTCACCGCCTCTCTCTTTTTTTTTCTCTTTTTTTTTTGGTTTCTTATGCAGCTACTTTTTTGTGTACACACTTTTTGTTTTTCTAATTTATTTATCTTTTGGACAATATTATTGTCCATTATAAACACTTTTGCCCCGAAAGGGGTAGTGGAGTTGGTTGTGGGGTTGATATTTCATGACAAAGGTCATCAGTTCAATTCCCACTAAGCCTCTTTGCTCAGCCTGTCTACAAGATTTAACAACAAATTTTGGTGAGACGGGGTCACTTGTAAGTATTATAAGGGTCATTACTCATAATAAGTGACCCCATTTTTATAAATGTTTGTCTTACACAAGACTTGCTCATTCTAAAATAGGTTTCTTATTATGAGGTCGTCTCAACGTGAGACCACCTCTATAGACAAGTATATGGCATTATGCTTGTTAAAACTGGTCTCACCTTAAGGTCGTCTCATATAAATTTTTGTGAATTATTTAGGTCATATATAAACACATAAACAATAAAAACTAAATTTTGTCGTGACAATAGTATTTTATTGCTTGACAATAACATCACTCTAAACTCTCTTCCAATTTTGAAGACGTTGGCTGATCAGGTCGCTATCGAGTAGTATTGTCTAAATTTTGGGTATACTTAGTTAGTTAGACCTCCCCCTGTGTCTGTCATTCCTTCTCCTTTTTCTTTCTCCTCCCTCCCCCCCCCCCCCCCGAACTCTCCTCTAGTTTTGACCACTAGATTAAGACCTTGGTTACAGAAATAGCTGACAGTGGTTATGAATAAGCTAATAAATTAGGTGAAACTGTAGCTGCAAGTTGAAATTTACAAAAATTAGTTATAGCATTAGTTACAAATTGAAAATAATTTGGCAAACTATTTGGTAGTTGATAGTTGAAAAAATTAGTTACAAGTTTCAAATTGTAACTTTTATTGAAAAGTTAAATGTTTGTGCTAAACATAAAGTTAAGTTTGTGGGATAGCAATATGGCGGGGCGGAGAATGCCTTATCCACGTCCATATCCACCAAGAATATCCTCCACCCACTTCTGCCCCCTCGGGTAGACATATCCAAATTCATCCCCTGCCGACGTATCCACCAACTGACTGACCAGTGTTCACCAACCTACTTAAAATCCATTTATTAAGATATTCAAAAAAAAAAAAACACACAATCTCTGAAAAACTATTTACTAAATAATATTAATGGATAAGCTCATCACAAAATTGTTATGAAATAGGAACATTAGAGAGGAGGAAAACCAAAGAAAAAGTTAACAGTTTTTGGGATTTGAATGTATTTCGTTAACATGCATACTAGTAGTGTAGGTATGACTTATGAGCGAGACGGGCGCAAAGTTAAATCCACACTCACCCCACCATCCATGGTAGGTTTTACTTCAAAAACTATCCCCACACTACCACCCACTTAACCTTTTTCATTCCTACTAAAATTAGATTAAGTACAGAGCGATATCCACCTTTACGCGCTCCATTATCATCCCTGATTTTCACCATTATTGCTTTATTTTGGCAAATTCTTTCCATCGTGGGGTTAGTTTGGAGATATTTCCACATGTGTTGTTGCTACGATATCTTTGTCAAACATGAGGAACTATTGTAATTAGGGAAGTATAAGTTTGCTTAAGATAGGTGGATTAGAATAAGGAATTGATTCGGAATCAAGTGAGTATTGATTGTTTCGACTTTTGAGGTGCTTATTTCCGTGAGGAAAATGTTTGGTTGACTTAGTGGGTGGGTAACCCATACTCCTTTTGTATCTATCTCTCTCTTACCTTGAATGCCATTTCTTAGCTTGGAAATAGAGAAGAGAGATAGAAACAAAGGAAAGGTGGGTTGCCAACCCAGTGAGTGGATGTATCATTCTCCTTTCCGTGATTATGTCATTATTTGATTGCTAAAATGTTTAATTATTCGTTGTAATTTACTACTAGATTGACTATCAAAGTTTGTAATTGCTCAATCGAAGAAACTAAACTTTAATTATATACTAGTGAGACAAATAATTTGAATACTAGTATCCAAAGAGGAAAACATTATTCTCTTCAGTCTTCACCTGTGGGCTGTGGACAAATACTGATGTTGATGCGCACATGAGCACTGCCATACGATGTGTAATTTTGGAGACCTTATTTTTACGTGTGATCAATACATATCCGAAAGTAATATGTTTGATGCCCACTTTCGATTAGTCCTAATTTACATGCTGGAAAATGGAATATATTAAAGTGTCTATTGATATTACTTGTCAAGGACAAGCACCCATCTTATGTGGATGCATGGTATGAGTGCTCCAAAGTTATTGGGATAGGAAATATCTTGCCAACTTCGCTTCTAAACAAGTAGTGAGGCAATGTTCTCTGCAACGGAATGATGAGGATCGATGTCAAACGTAATGAAACATGTACATGGTATCATAGTTTTATTATCAAAAGTTTCTGAGTTCAAAATTTGTCAGCCCCCTTACTCTTATAGTAGAATTTGTTTCTATAATCGGACCTTCTAATTAAGATGTACTCACAAGGTATGCAAGAATAGCGTGTGCGCCATCCACTATTGATGAAATCTAATAGGCATTTGTGTGGTGGGGCGGCATAATAAGACATAAAACTATTTATTGGGCCCCCAACTCCAACCATTAGTTCAAACTTTTGATTGAATCGATTATTTCACTAGTTTAAATTGTTTGATGTGTTTTACGTACGAATATCCTCCCTTTTTCTCTCCTAAATCCTAACCTCCATCTCTAAATTGTTCAATCTTGTATGCCGACTGATTGTTGTTCTTGATTTAAGTTGCTTTGTTGGAGTCACGTTAAAATATACGAAAAATATTGTGGTCCATTATATTATCTAGTTAGAGTTATTCTTATAGGGTATAGCTAGTGTGGAATGTGAATTCACTGATAGATATATCAAGGTATACTCACATACAAAAGATTTTAATTTAGCATTATGAAAATTGGAATCTCAATGTTAATAAGTTAACGAATTGTAACAACATCTCAAAACAATTCCTCAATCATCATTAAGCGTCGTTCTTATCACTTGACAAACTCTAAAAGGAATTGAACTTGTTTGAACTAAAATAAATTGATTGTTTAAGCTTAACATTTAACCATTTAAAACTCTTTTATATTTAATATTGGACTCATTTGAATTATGTGTTGGAATTTTTCTAAGACACTAATCTTACTATGAATTTATTTTAAAATAACATGTTATATGAGCCAATAAGTTCCCACATGAGTTTAACTAAACCGAATTATTTAAATTGAATTGGACTAAATTTAACTTAAAACAAGTTGAGGTAGAACCTAGTCTAACTCACTAACCTCTCTACTTCATTACTGATACATTATATTTAATTTTATCGAGCAAAGACACTAAATGCAAGCCCGCAACTTTAAGTTGACTATTTTTTTTTTTTTGAAAGGTAAGGAGAGAATAGGATATCCTCTTCTTGAGGGTTACTGCTACTTTGTCTTCGTACACAATCCTATCAAATTCTAATGACATAGAGTAATCCCATTAACAAGATCCCTGCATAAAAATGGCCTGATCTTGCGAGTTACAACCCAATTTGCAGTTCTGTTGTTGCCTTATGTAAAGATATATTTGATTATATATGCTGGATTACTTTCGACAAGATATCTTTTTACATTAATAATTAAATTGTGAATCTTTCATGGAATATGAATTTCTCATATATATGATTACTACTTCATTGTCTCCCTTTATTTGGATATGTTTGAACACTAAACTGCAAGCTTCTCGAACACCATCTCTCGTAAGAAATCATAATTGTAGTTTAGGCTATAATAAGAACCTATAATTATCTAATTTAAAATGTGCTCATGGTAATTAACTAACAACCTTCATTCGTAAGAGTTGACTAGTATCAGCTAGCCTATTGCAATAGTTTTTTGTTTTTTTTGATCTCAATGCCGCAATACAGCACTAACTTTCATTCAATTGACTCAAAACTAACATCAACGCGTTGTTCGCGCTACAAGAAATTCTCAATAGAGTGCCAGTACACCAAAAGAAAATGCGAATTGAAGTAGTGCGTCATGACTCATATTGATCATCCGTTCAGCTACCTATTTCCTTTTCTGGAACTATTGTTCGTGTGCTCCACTTTGGTTACAATCCACAATCTAGTAAGTATGCATGTATATTACTTTATTATCCATAATTAAATGAGTAATAAATAATTATGAAACTACGACATCCGCTAAACTTTGTGCCAATTTCAACGCAAAAGTCGGTCCCTCCCTCCTCTTTCCTCTCTCTAAAAAAATCCTAAGTCTATTTTTGTGATCTAGGGGCTGCCGTCAGCGAATCGCTGATGATAAGCCCCAATCCTTCTAGTTTTTTCATCTTGTTTAGTTTTTCAGTTTCGTTGTTGGGAATAAAATCAGTCTCTCCTCCTGTGAGAGTTAGTTTGTCCCAATTTTTGGGTATAATTGTCTCTCCTTTTGTGAGAGTACTGTTTATTTTCTATTTCGTTATTCATATGGCGGTACTTCAAATCATCTTCTTCAAGAGACTTTCTACGATGTCAGATTTGTACGTTCCATAAAGCTATGGCGACAGGCCCCTCCGCGAAAAGGCTGTAATATGGAAAACAACGATTGAAATGAGACCGTTCGGACTCGTCGAATCTACCATGCTGAATAGCTTTATTACTCGAATGTTATTTGATGTTTTAGAATTACATCTTGTTGTTTCTGATTTCGTTTGTAGATGTCGTATCATATATATATAAAAGTGAGTTCATTTCATGTGGGCATGCCACGTGTGATGCCACGCAAGCGCCTATATTCATGTGATGATGACACGTGGGATGCCATGCAAGTGCCCAAATTCGTGTGGTGATGACACGTATGCCGCCACCTAAGCCACCCATCCAAGTGGGACAATCATTAATGCATGATCATAAATACAACATAATATAATTATTATTATATTATTCAAGTTATAAAATAAAATAACTTTTGTTATGCAAATTTAAAAATTTTAATTCTTACTCCATTGGAACAGGTTCGGAAAATACTTCAAAATGAGATACATATGTCCTATAAAAGTTGGTTCATTTCCAAACGATAATGACATGTAGGATGCCACATAAGAGCAAATGTTCGTGTGAATGAAGATGACACGTAGATGTCACATGTACACAACTTGGCCACATAACTTAACAGGTCAATCCAAGTGTCAGAAGTTCATTATTACAAGAATTTTTTATTTGATTTATGTGCATATTATTTCTAACTACAAAATAACAAATCTTTAGTTACATAAATATAAAAATTATAAATCATAGTTAATTAGATTGGTTTTGAAAAGGTTTGGTATAAACTAATTGGATAGACACTTAAGATATCAATATTTGTATTATATTAGTTGTAAATCACACTTGAATATTAGAAAGGAAAACATATTCTAAACATTTATATTCAATTTGTAATAAATATTTTATATTTTTAACAAAAACGGAATCATTTTTCATATACAGATGCCAAATAAACGGACATTTCGTACGGGGAATGAAACATGAACGTCAACTCATCATCTATTCCAGTGCTTTCTTAGAAAATTAATTGAGACTTTAATATAGTACTTTAGACATACTTATGTAATATAAATGTCACACAAACGAAGAGTAAGATTCAAGTAACACTCCTTATAAGTTATGTTGAAATTTACGAACGTTGAATACCTAGCACATTTGAGACATAAATAAATTGTTGATTATAACTTTAGAAAGTGGAAATTTTTGCTCAACATTAATTGATTTTAATAAATTACCAAAAATCCAATTGCAATAAGAAACTGATTTTAACTAGAGACAGATTAATTAATCTTCATTTTTTTCCTTTGGAAATTTTGAAGTAGGCTCAAATTATGTTCATAAATCAATCAAATTTTACATTCATTCTATTTTAGATGTAGATCAATTTAAAAGGATATTTAGAAGTAAATTATGAGGGAGAGATGAAATTGTACTATTATTTTTAATAATTAGCATGCATTCAATGGATAAAATTTTTGCCAACATAAAAGTAAATGTATTTCACAAATAATATTTATAATTTCATACCATAAATTTTTAATGTCTTTTTTAAATATATAAGTAAAATGTTTCTCTTTTCCTTTTCGTGTGTGCACGACATGCAAGACGCCACATTGAGGCCCAAAATCGTGTGACGATGACACGGAAGTCGCCATATAAGCAAAGCTTGCTTGCCACATAGCCTAACAACTCATCATCCAAGTGTTTCCCTTTAATTAGCATATTTTTATATTAAAAAATAAAATAATTTAGTTATGTAAGTCAAAAGAATCATGAATCTTATTTCAATGGATTGGATTTGAAAAATGCTTTAAATGGAGATATACGTGACCTATACAAGTTAGGTACTTACCATGCAGTGATAACATGTAGACGCCACTTAATGGGGAATGTTTGTGTAAAGATGACACGTTGACGTCACATGTGCAACTTTGTCACATATCTTAACAAATCATAATCCAAGTGACAAATGATCAAAATTACTCGACTTTATTATATGATTTATTTGCTTATTATTTCAAACTATAAAATAACATATTTTAAGTTACGTAACTCTACAAAATAAAAATCTTCCTTCATTAAATTATCTTTTCTTATTCTTTTGTGAAGTTTGAAGTATCCTAAAATTATTTTTATAAATTAATCTTTTTTACATTTATTTTATTTTAGAGGTAGATCAATTTAAAAGGGCATTTCATACAAAAATAATAAAATAGTCAAATATAGAATTAGTTTTGCGGAATACAACAGACATCAGGTATCACCTAGAAAGTTATCTCAATTTCCGAGAGATATTTACGAGTCCGTGCGAAGCACGAACATAAAACTAGTGGCTTATTATTATGAATGAGTTTAATTTTCCTCTCAAAAAAAATAATTACTTCCCATGATCAATTTCTGAAGCATCCATAATTATTGTGTAATTAGAGGATTAACGTGTTTTAAACTATTTAATCCTATCTCTATATATATACAAGGGGCCATGGTTAGTTTCAAAGGATGAGCCATTTTATCATTATTCCTTCACACTACCTATGCGGCTTTTATATGTTGCCACGTCAGTCAATTATGCATCTAGTAGACCTAGACCCCATTTTAAAATTAGAGAAATTTATTTAAGAACTGTGAGATAATACCTCAAGGCAGACAAACTCGATATACATGAGCCATAAGGTCGGTTATTAGGTGATCCGAACTCGAAATTTTCATGTCTATAAAAAAATGACAAAAATAGTCAAAAATATCAATAAGTGGTGTTTAGTGTGAGTTTTTTTTTCACTGATTCTCACTACAATAATGGTAGACGTCTATTAAATAGACAAGGAAAATTTATCTATTTAAGGTAGGCTGAAGATATAGTAAACAAAATTGGTATTTTAGTAAATAATTTTGATATTTTAGTAAACAAAATCAATGTTTTAGTAAACAAAAGTAATATTTAGCAAGGAAAATTGGTGTTCAAGTAAACAAAATTGTAATTTCTAAAATTGAATTTTTTTTAGTAAATAAAATTGATATTTTAGTGGATAAAATATATGTTTTAGTAAAAAAAATGATTAAATAGACAAAATTTCTTATCTATTCAATAGACTCGTAACAGCTTCCCAAATTGAGTAAGTATTGCCATTGATTCTCACTTATGGGATAAGGTTTTGTCACTGATTCTCACTGATTGGAAAATGTTCTGCCATTGATTTTCACTTATTCAATAATGTTTTGAAACTGATTATGTAGGTAATGATGTATTTTTTTCCAATGATTTCACGGATTAGGTAAGATCTTGTTACTGATTTAGTAAAACTCTGCTACTAATTTCCATAATTGGGTAATGTAGTGAAAAAGAACACAAACTCACACCCTTAATTTAGTTTACTTTAATCTAATTCAGTTGATTTTAATAGAAAAGTACACACTCTAAGATCAAAGAGAAATGATTCTGTTAGATGTACATGTGAAATTTTGAGTTCGGATCTACCTAAACAGGAAGGGGGAGAGAGTGCGTCAACACGGTGACGCCGGAATTTGCTTACAAAATCGAATTTCCGCAACCAATCACGAGTTCACTTATGGCCTGTTTGGATAGCCCAATTTGATTTGAAATCTCCCATTTGATCCAAATTGGTTGTTTGGATAACTTAAAATTTGAGAGTTATGAATTGGGCCAAATTCAATACCAATCTTTTAACTCTTGTGAACATGAATTCTAAATTTATAGATTCAAGGTCCATATTTCAAATTCAACCCACACACTCTCTCTCTCCTGCCCTGCCTCTGTACCAAACCACGACACTTTTATTTTTTAACCCATCTGCTCTTCCTCCTCTCTCTCTCCTCCCCTTGCAATCTGGAAAGCTTCCATGATCCATCCATGGCTGACCTCTAGGGTTCTTCTTCCTCTCCCTCTCTTTTTGCTCTCTCTCTCCTCTCTTTCCCCCCTCTCTCTCTTCCTCCTGCCTCACGAGCCACGGCACTCTCTCCCTCTCTCTTATTCCCTTCAAACACAAACCAAATTAAACACTAACTAAATCAAAATTGTGACGATCTGACAGATCAAAGTCGAAGTCGAAGAAAAACTCATTGAAGATCGAAAATCAACACTGAAATCTCATGTATTTGCTGAATTTTAGTTTGCTGAATTTTAGTACTCCATTGCCAAAACCTTAGGTTGAATCACATCATGAAACCTCTATTGATCAGAGATGGGAGAGAGAAATGAAACAAAGGAAAAAGAAATTGCAAAATTTGTAGCGATTTCTTGATTGATTGAAGGCTAGAACAACAAATTTGAGATGAAGATTAGGGTTAGGGTTTGAGCCATTGAAGGAGGCAGAGGCAAAGTGATAGGTGGAAAAGAGGGGATTTTGTTTTTTTATTTTTTAAATTGTGCATCCAAATGTTGAATTATTATTATATTTTTTTTTTCAAATTTATTGTTTTAATCTTTGTATTTTCATTATTTATATGCAAATTAAGAAACTGAAATTATGTACCTTGTGGTTGGATTACAAATTATAGAATTGAAATGTCTTATTTACCCAAACAAGAAATTTAGATTTCAAATTATTGAATTGAAATTCTTTGTTTTCCGAAACAATAGAATTGAATTTCAATTGCAAAATTTCAATTTATAGAATTGAAATCATGATATTCAAATCAAATGTTCATATCCAAACGCACTCTTATTCATTTTGATATTTTGTCTCTCAAAATGAAAATTAAATTAAATTAAAAAAACTGATAAACAGATATCAATTATCATGTACGGGCAACTTTTTGAAAATAATAACTATTTCCTTTATTTATTAAGGGTCCATGCTGTTCTTGCAACAATAGGACACGTAATGAAGAAGACGAATCTGACACAGCATTAGGGTCTTGTTTTGTCAGATCGTACTTTTCAGTTTTGATTCGATTCTGAAACACCACGAGACGATGGACCCACCCATATAACCGTACATGTCTAGTGCCAGCTCACCCTACTGTTTGACTCTCTTTCCCAATCACAAATTGTTGATAAAATGATAATTATAGTTCTCCACAATATAGATAGGAATGTTTTGTATGTGTGGTTCGTTACTCCAATCTCTTAAGTAAAGTTAAGAGTTTGAATTTTATAAACAAAAAAATTACTTAGTAGGAGTATGGGAGGTATTATTTATTATACTCCTTCGTAATCATAGGTCAACCTAATACGAATATAATCAATTTTGGTCAAAAATTTAGGTAAATCTATAGTTAAACCAAAAAACAGTATGAATTGGAGTACATAGTACTGTATTTGGAAAGTTGCGAACCTTTTGTGTGTTCAATCCATTTTTGCCACCTTTGCCATCCTTATCCTAACAATCCATTTTGTCATAATTATTTACTCACATGATAGATCAATCATGGTTGTTGTATAGATTAACAGATTAGAGGTGTGAGGTCCTACCGCGCTGCCTCTTTATTTTGTGGGCTTACCTCGAAATTGAATTTTAATTCTCATATTCCTTCTCTCCTTGCAATGACTATAAAGTCGGGGATTTAGGGTGTGTCGTTATTTTCCACTTATATATTCTCATTGATTTTCAATGATTGCGTAAAGTTTTGTCACTAATTCTCACTGATTAGGTAAGGTTTTAGCTATTACTTATTTCCACTGATTAGCCAGGTAAGATTGTGCTACCGATTAGAACATATTATTAGACTAACTAAACAATCACAAATACTGGATTAACCTTGTCGGCCACTTAGCATCCGAAGGAGCATGTATACTGTACAATTCCTAAAAGCTAGAAGTTATCATGTATGGAAGGATGGGGAATCACTTGAGAGTAAATTTGGAACCATTTGACTACCGGTCTTGTAATATTAATACTAAAATAAGTCTTGTATGAAGTCGCTTCAAGGTGAGGCTACCTCTGTATACAAATATCAAATATAATGTCGAAATGACATCATACTTGTATGAGAGGACCTCGCTTATACGAGATTTTGTGGTAATACTATAGATCAATTATCATGGCCGGCTGACTTAGAGTCCATGAATACATTAATTTACATTACAAATAATGCACAATTCTGATGTAAGCTAAATAAAGAAATAATAATTCTTGGATTATGTTGACCAAATAACGGCCACGGCCTTAAACATATACTTCTATATGCAATTATGCATGCTTGCAAAGAGAAAATATGTAGTAGTATGGATTATGTTTGTGTATCTGACTATCCTAATTTACTTGAGGTACATACAAACATCTTTGCTTGATCTTTTGACATCTGTGCATCATCGTCAATAATGTGTGTTTTAAAGGAAAATGCATAAACGGCCTTTTGTAGTAATGTTAGCCTTTCAAAGTTTTGGGGGCCAAATATATATATGATCTGGTACATCTAGCAAAAAAACATTTGTATGGTGGATGATTTAAGATATTTTGTCATATTGTAGGAGAATTGTTGGTAGTATTAGGAAGGAATATATTAGGTGTTAAAATGCGTTGCTGATTTTTAATACTTTATAATTAATTGTCCGATTAAGAAAAAAATTATACTCGATCTGTCAAACTTGCTGTTGAATAAGTTGATATAGGTGTTAGAGCTTCTGGTGCTTTCTCTTAATATCCGTCATAAGAGTTGTGATACAATGTGTATGTATTTAAAACCTTGATTTGAAACTTGTTTGGATAATAACTGAATTGAGTAACAGTAATATGTGTTGGATTTTGCTGGAGTTTATTGAAACTTATTCCAATTTGTTTGTTTAATAATTGTGTTTGATAAATTTTGTGCAAAAGCGTTGGGAGTTTGTTAAAAGTTGCTAGAACCTTTTGTTGGAAAAAGTGGAGTTCACTCTAACTTGCATTGTTGGAACTTTACAGGAAGTACGTTATAGGAACTTGTTGGACTCCAAGACTTCTCAAGTTGAACAAAACATAAGGGGTTAGGGACTGAGTTGGGCCTCATGCATAATTATTTTCCCTTATTATTATTTAATTTAAAAATTTTGAGAGTACTTTTAATAATTTATAGATAATTAACTTCTTCTATAATCCAACGGATATATCATACATCTCATGGGTTGTGAAAGATGATTTGTCTCTTCTTTTTATCCAGAAGTATGTGCCTCATGTATCTTCCTAATTCATTTTCTCATCACATTATCACCTAGATGACTTATTGTATCCCAATACATATTGCTCTCAAGGTGATTAAAAAAATACATATTATATATTTTCTCATAAATATCATATAAATAGTTATTATTTTGTATATAATAATTATTAAATTTATAGTAATTCTCATCACATTATTATTATTATTATTATTTTTTGATAGGATATTATCATCACATTATTTGATTTATAGTAATTATTAAATTTTAAGTAATTATCTTATTAATAACATATTGCATATTATATATTTTATCAAAATATCATAGAAATAGTTATTATTTTGTATATATAATGGGACCATGCTTGAGTTATGATGAGTTAATGAAATTAGTAAAATATTTTCTATATAAACCTAACTAAAAAGAAATTAGATATGCTAGACACAAGTCACTACCATACAATTGGTTTAATCAGATACATCATACACAATATCTTAAAGTAATTATGAAAAAAGGGTACGTAGATAATAAAAACAACCCCACATATTATCATTTCTCTATCCCAACTCTATGAGGCATAAATGTCCATTCAAGAATTGTGAGAGGAATAAATAATATTTATGAAAAAAAGGGTACATAGCTATACTATGTATTGATTGTATGTCAAAATTGTTACATCTATTATGTGCTAATGTAATTAAATCTCCAAGAGCTCCAACCTTCCAAGCCTATATCTATCATTTTAGCTGGCAAACCTAGGTTTAGGTTGATGTCATTATTTATGTCCTCATAAATCCTTTCAGCTGTTGCATCAAATTATTTCCAACCCATACACCATGAGAGGGGCATACCCCCATACATCATCACCATATACAAAGTAAGATGTTACCTTCTAAAAAGTACCCTTTAAAATCAAGGATAGCCATAGCAATAGGGAGCAACAAAAAATTACAAAGTTTTGAAACAATGCCTATCCTTCTGAACAGTTTTCCTAGGCTTAATGGCATGGATCCTCACATGTAGCATGTAATTTATTGTTCCTTTCCGGTCCTATGACCTTCTGAAACCCAAAACAGGGAAAACTAAACAACACTATACTTAAGCTACTTTTCAACTCCTTTCATGTCAAGTGCTTTTCATTCAATTCAAATTAATGTATTAATTCACTTCATGGTACAATAAACCAATAATAAGATATGATTACTATTATTATTATTATTGTTGTTGTTGTTTTTTTTTTTGTTGTTGTTGTTATTATTATTATTATTATTATTATTATTATTATTATTATTATTATTATTATTATTATTATTATGTGAGACCAATTTATAATAAAATATTATTGTTGTTGTTTTTGGTTATCTGGGTAAATCATCTGTAAAATATGAATTTTTCGAAAGAACCCCGTTTTATTAATGGCAAATCCTATTTAGAGTACGACATGCACATAGTGACTTAATTCTTTTTCGAACATTGACTAAACTTCAACTTCAAATTTTCATGTTTCCCAGGTATTATCCTGTTATGCATCTCAAACACACTGAAAATTAGAAGATATGCTGGTTTTGTCTCCTGAAAATGGGCTTGGATCGTCTATGTACTGCAGAGGTCCAGTTCCAACTTTAGTGTGTAAATAAGGAGAAATTATTACATGGTTCGATGCCAATAATGCTCCCACCTCTTACAAAACAAGTAGAGCCCACTCAAATTCACTCTCCAAAAAGTGGTTTCTGTGAAAAGCGGGAATATGGTTCGAGACCATGTAATAATTTCTCGTAAATAAGGGAAGGTTTTAATTTAAGAAAGGAATTAGGGAAGAGAGAGAAATAGTGGGGACAATAGAACAACATAAATACTCAACATCAGATGATTCTTACACCTTGAAAATACTTTAGGCGCACTTTAAAGCTTCAAAGACGATAAAGTGTAAGAAAAAAGTGTGCGCAAAATTTATTTGAATTGAAAATTGCTAAAGTGAACTGAAATTTACTAAAGTGATCAACTTACTTTTATTGAATTTGCAAGAAGGAGGAGTAAAATTTAACTTCATTTTGCCAAACTGAACTGAAGTATTATGAACTGAAGCATGCCGTTTCTGTGTCAGATACTTCTTCAACACCTACACATGTTGACACTTATCAAATGAGTTTTGGTTTATAAGACCAATTAAACTTAAAATTTTCCGATCTATGTTAATTTAAATACAATATAAGTGTTTAATTATTTATTTATATATTTCTCTTGTCATGTCTCGTGTGTGTTTTTTTAAGGAAATATCTATTTTTGAGATATATTATACTCTCTCTGTCTCAAAAAAAACCCGAACCATTGTTTTTTCACGATCTTCAAGACACCACTTTGACCGTAAATAACTACAATTATATGAATATAAAAATTATAACAATATGATTATTTGAAAGTACTTTTAAAAATGAATCTAACAAAAGTATTTTCATATGAATCTTTACATATTTTCATTAATTAATGGTCAAAGTTTGTTAAGTTTGACCCTCAATAAATAAAGTTTCAGGTTTTTTTGAGACGGAGGGAGTATTACTTTATTTTCTAACATTTAGGTTTGAGAACTGAAAATTTGTCATGCTGCTAACCACTAGTCCAGAACTTGTTTTAGTTAGTCCGAATTCAGTCTGGACTACTAGCTCGTCTTGTGTGGACTTAGTCCATCATGGATCAAAGAGTGAATCGAGGATGTTGTCCAATTTTTAAGGGACATGAAAGATATTTTTTAAAAAGATTTAATCTTTGGTCCACCATGGACTAAGTCCACACAAAATATTGTACTGGACTAATATCATACTCGTTTCAGTTAGCTTGAGTTTGGTCTAGTGTTATTTTCCACATTCAATTCATTGGCGTTTACTGTTTAGCTCGGTTTAGTGGAAACGAACACAGTTCAGACCCGAAACGGTTAGTTTGGTCCTACCCATCCGACATCCGAGTTTCCAGTCTGGATACTAAAAAATCTGGATAAATGGCATGGGCTTTGGATAATGCGTATAAGCATAAATCACACCCTCCATAATATTCAGTTAGTTCATGTTCGGCCCAATTGGCGCTAATAAAAACTTTATCTGACACTCTTTATGAATTGATTCATTATCAGCTGTTGTAGCCCATTTCCAAACAAATAATATACTCAAATTCAAAATCAGAAAAATCACAAAAAAAGAAATTTTACGATTAACAGTTCTAGGGTTAGGGTTTTTCTGCAATTTTGTAATTGAAACAAGATGTCTGATTACGATTATCGATCCGAAGGTACGGGTAACGATCGTGCTAAATCTTCGCCTCGAAGAGGCTCTGATGATCGAAGCTCCCGCTATAAGGTTCAATTTTCTGAATTTCTCGTTCGCCCAATTTGATTTTGTTTTTGCTGGAAATATCCTTTATCTTGATGAAAATTGTTTCCGTTTTTATGTGTTTAGCTGAATTAACCTGATTTTTCTTGACCGCCTTTGATTTTTGTGTGATATTGTGTTGGATATTTTTTTTTTTTTTGTTAATCATATGTTTTTGTTTGGTATTCAAAATGTGCTAAATGTGTAAATTTAGTTGATATGAATAGTTGAGGTCTTTGAAATAAACATGTAGATTAAGTGATAAATATTGATAATTATATGTTTAAGTAATGCAATATTTCTATATACGAGGCCATCACCATGCTCTATTCTTGGAGTTGATTTATAGAAGAGTGAAAGCACTATATGTACATGTACGCTAGAAGAATAAATAATAGGTTACCTTACGCTCGAAAGCTGACTGATTTAGCATTGAGACTACTTACATGGATAGGTTGTTGGGAATGGAGGATAAAGAGACGAGAAGAACATATGCAACTTCATAAACTTTATTTTCTGAACTCCATTCCATTTAACAGATGAGTACAATATCTACTTATATAGGCTAATCTCTAAATAACTTCCAACTAAAACCAAGCTTAACACGGTTTACATGCCCACTACTACCACTAATTATGTAACTAGTTGATGACTCCACTAACCTCACAACTCCTAATTCTTAGAAAATATAATTTGCTACTAAATATTAGAACAATATTTCATTAATAATTTATTTTAATTAATTTTGAAGCATAATTCAACATGTGACACGAGTTCGACACTGTTTGCGGGAGTGTTCTGGATGCCTTATGATATTGTGGAAATAATGCCTTCACGCTTTGATGGACTTCCCTTGGAGTATTTGACATGTTGAATTGGTTATCATTTCTCTGTGGGTCTGTTTGAATTGCTGACTGAGGTAGTATTACACTATCGGCATTGTTCTCTGGACGGTCTGAAACAGCTTGCATGCTTGTTTGGGTGTGACTGAGTACATGTTGGATCTCTGTAGAGATTGTCTGTGGTGGGATCTACTGCAGAGGGTTGTTTTCTAGTTTATGCATGTCTCTTTTGATGGCATTTCGTGGGAAAAACTCATTGCTTGTGAATTCTGTCTTGTGCCCAATGTATTGGGTTGGAAAATACTTATAAAGGGAGGTTGTCAAAATTGCTACAACGTGGGTAATTTAGATTGCTAAGTCTTCCCTTGTCTTCGATTCAATTGTATTGATGATTTATAGTTTGAATTCCACACCTGCTTTGTAATTCTTGTTCAAATTGCTCATTCACGTATCACTTATGGTACACTGTCCTACCTCAGCATAAGTCGAGGGAGCTGGGCCATGAGGGGTCAAGGCCTAGAGAGAGGGACCATGGACGTGAGCAGGACAGAAGAAAGGATCGAGATAATCATCATAGAGATTACAGGGATAGAAATGTTAGAGATGAAAGAAGAAGAGATTACGGCAGCCGTGACTATGACAGGTAACTATATCATTGATAGCTTGTTGAGCTGAAAATTGATTTTTTTCTCCCTACAAAAGGAAAACGTTTTATTTATCCTTAAATTGCTGCTTCTGCTGTATTGCAATGCTCCCCATTTGTGTTTCAATATTTTTTTTCATTCTTTGAATTACTGGCCCTTCAAAGAGATGAAGCTGTGATATAAACTTGCTTATAACATTGAGATGTTAGAGAGAGCAATTTGGATCTAGGACACTGTTTACTTGTTATATAGGTGTTTTTGGCCCAATGAAACTCTATTTGTTGTCATTTAGAAAATAATTACTCTTTTCTTTTTGCAGGGCTCGTGATAGAGATAGGAGGCCTAGAGATAGATCACGCTCTCGTTCACCTTCCAATTCAAAAAGGTATGCAATATTTGTTGGCGGAGTTGACAGTCTTTGAACTGTGTTGTTCTGTTCTTAATCATCTGAGTATTACCTTATTGTCGGTAATTGGTTTCACTTTATCAAACTAAACCTGAAAGAGTTGTTGGGCACTTCACCCTCGCATCACAAAGGGAATATGCCTGATGTCTGATAAAAAGGTTTATCCTCAAATGTTCTGCTAGTGTCATATTTTTCAAAAAGGTGCAGGTGTGTACTGCTACATAGATGAGGCAGACGGGTGTCTGAAAAGCTTTTTGCAGTTTGGAAAACTTTTGTTGAATATTCTGTGAATTTGGTTGCTTTTTGCCAATCGTTCTTTTGATTGAATGTAAACTCTAATTATCGATTTAAATAGAATTTCTTAGGTGGCTATTTGTTGTATTTTTACAGCAGTTTCCTGTGCATTCTTTAACCTATATTTGCAGCTGTCTGCTCTTCTTGTTTCTGTTTCATTACCTATCCTTTACTCATTGCTATTCTCTTGCAAAATAGACCTTATCTTGGATTGAAGGGTGAGTGATATTCCATTTCATCCTTATAAAGGAACGATAAAATAGCTCTTGTGCGTGCAATTGGGACACCAGATTTGATGATCATTCTGAATATCTGGTGATTGTTTAAGCGATAGATTTGAGGCCATATGTGCTGGATATTATCTAAAAAAAAGACTGGTCTGAAGGGGATGGAATCCGTGCACACCATGTTCAGACATTATAATACGTATGTGATGAAACATGTGAGACAGTGTCTAATAGTTCTTTTTACCTCAAGCAGATTTATCATATTGTTAAGAGTAGCAACCCTTTATGTTGGCTGAAGAGTTGTTTGGTTTCATACATACAAGGAAGTATGTTTGGTGAGGTTTCAAGAAGCACTTGAAGTGGTTAAGAAGCATATTTGTTTTTAAGGTTTAGCATGCACTTTGCTATAACTGAGAAATTGAACTTGCTATAACTGAGAAATTGAACTGGCTTATTTTTGTATGATCTGTTTTTCTAAGCCAATAAATGCAACTTCTAGATTTTGAACTTTGTAATTGAGCAACATTATTGCATGGGATGAGGGGGTACATCATACATGGTTAAGATCTTTGGAATGGCTACCACTTCGAACATGGTGTTTTGCTATCTATTTTGCTGCTTTTGCTGTTCTGTCTGTGCTGTTATATCATTTGTTATCATGATGGGATTGATGTTACCAGTCTAATTCAAAGTATATCGTCTGTTATTTAATGCAGCAAGCGGGCAAGTGGTTTTGACATGGGACCTCCTGCAGCTCCTATGCTCCCAAATGCATCCGTTCCAGGTTTGTACTTTGTGCTGATCTATCTATGACATTTAAATTCCGATTTTTATTCTTGATGTCATTATCTGTGGATCCTAAGGTTGATTCTTGAATTTATTATTATGATTCCTTATGGCACTTATTTATTATTATGTGTACAATAATTTTCCATTGGAACTGAGAATTGTTCTTGTGTTGTTGGCTGTTGTGTGTGGTTCTTAGTCTGTGTATTGTGCTTATCGTTTGGGTATGAAGGCAATGTTGGGTTTCTTGTCCAACTGTGCTACCCATGGCCATGAGCATTGTAGATATTGTTTTCAACGGGAGCCATTGCATGCAAGGCTTTGCTGGATGCCCGCCTTCAACCGACAACTGTTATTTGGTAGCTTTCAAATAATCACAAGCTTCTTCCATGATGGAATTTATCTCTTATTTATTGTGGGAATGATCTTGTTACTTAGGTATGAAATAGGTTATTGCATTTGATGTATTAAATGTTAGTAATGTATATGATATTCTGACTCAGTATTTTGAATATTATTGCCCTGTTTTTTGACTCACAATCAAGCATGTTGAGTAAGGATTTCAAATTTTCTTTTGCCTGATTTTATAGATCAACTTCCAGGGATGCCTCAGTCAATGCCTGGGCTATTGCAGAACATGTTTCCTGGGGGCGCAGGCCAGGTATGCATTGACTCCTTTTCTCACAAACCATGCCCATCTATAAGTTGTATGTATTGCTAAATTTTATTTTGTTTATTTATATACTTTTTGCATTTATTCATCTTTATATCAGATGGGACCTCTCTCTCTGATGCCAGCACATACTATGACTCAACAGGTAAACTCTTATACAGTGATTTTATGTGGTGTTACTGTCTCTGTTTTCTCATTTCATATTGTTTGTAGGCTACTAGGCATGCTCGTCGAGTTTATGTTGGTGGGCTTCCTCCTTCAGCCAATGAGCAGGTTGTACTCTAGCTTTTTTGTGCTACACCCTGCATCACCTCTGTATTTTCTCTGGAGAATAGCTTGAGCTGTATGCAATCTTGGTATCTTCAATAGATGTTCTGTTTACTTTGTAAATAATGCTTTAGTTTATTTAATAACTGAGCCTATTCAATTTGCGCAAAATTGGCATACTTTATCCTGAAACATTTACCACTTTAACGTAGACTTTCGCTCATATTTATTTCTGGTGATAGGTTGGTAGCTTTATTTGAAATTGTTGCTGAGCTGCATTGGCGATCTTATTCCCTGAAAAATATATTTTCATTTTTTATAACATTTCTTCTTACTGTTATACTTTCTTTGTAAATCTCATTATTTTTTTATTAATCAGAACTCAGAAGTAGACTAGAAGCTAGATTGTTGCATGATTAGTTCCTGCTTTGTGGCAGAAATTGTTTTATTGTTGCATTTGGTGGTGCCTGTCAATTTCACTCATTTTTTGTATTATCTAGCTCAGTCAACTGGCTGGTATTGATAACGTTGATGCTTTCTTCTATATCTTAGGTTTGTTTTCTTGGACACATTTAGAAGATTTGACTTTGAATTTTTAGCAGTTAGTTTGTGCTCAGCTGCAAGACTCCAGTTCGTTAAGATTCTCCTCAAAATTTTGAACTTAAGAGTCCAGTTCGTTTTTATGGGAATCTGTGCTCGATTGTAGAATGATTTTTTAGGTACAATGCTATAGAGAGTCTGCTAGATTTACGATTCTCCGTGTAAGAAAATTAAAACAGACTAAGTATCTTGTGGTGGCATGTATATTGTGATTTGATTACTTGTCAATTTATAAAATTTGGGTATTTTATTTAAAGTGGTCCCATGCTGGGCTATGCTCAAACTTGTCCATTACTGCCTCATTCAATATTTGTGATTTAGTTATAACTTTTCATGCTTGTGACTGTTTATAATGGATTCTTCCCTTTTTGTACAGACAATTGCAACTTTCTTCAGCCAAGTTATGACAGCAGTTGGTGGAAATTCTGCTGGTCCTGGTCTGTTGGGTTTATCGGCTTTCTCTTAGTTTTTATTCTCCTTTTGGTTACGTAGGATTGAAGTACTAAACTTCTTTCTGGGTGCCTCTAATTTGACCTTTTGTATTTCTGTGCACAGGGGATTCAGTAGTCAATGTGTATATCAATCAAGAAAAAAAGTTTGCCTTTGTAGAAATGAGATCTGTTGAAGAAGCTAGTAATGCAATGGCATTGGATGGTATTTCATTTGAGGCAAGCTTCTCTTTATCTCCATCTCCTCTCCTCCCGTATGCTGAGTATGGGTTTATATTTGGGATATTAAATGGATGAATTAAATGATGAGGGTGTAGGTAGGCTCTTTATAATAATCATTTATTTGTTTTTGACAGAGTAAAGTTGTTCCTAAGTCCATATGACAATTATCGGAATCTTGATGATTTCTGAACTATACCTTTTGGTCATATTTTGCCTTGAATGACATGTGTCTTTAAATCATTTTAATTAGCATGTTTCATATCCTTCATGTGTGTGTTACGGGTGGTCTTCAACTCTTCATTCAGCAGAAATGTGCTGGTTTTACTTTGGTAATAGACGTCAGATCAGATTACAGTGTCCAAATATAGTTTAAACTTAACTAATCGAATACCTTAACTGTGTTGTTCAAACTGTAGAAGTCAATTGTAAAAGGAGAAGCACATGATAGCTCGGATCAAATTCTCAGAGGGAGAAAAGGAACTTTATTAGTCATATAATTGGTATGCATGGTGCTGCTGCGGAGAATTTGATCACATCTGGAATATTTATGTAACATCATTGAGATGCTTTCAATGTGATGTTGAGATGTCTCTGAACGGTAGCTCTTGGTTCTTACTCCTTTGGTTGGTTGTTGTTCTAGTGTTTTAGAGAGCAAGAGAGATGAGTTGCAGGTCTTTTAGTGATAGTTGATAAGAGTGACTGATACTTGCCAATGTGCATTTGAGCTTTCTTCAAAACTGAAAAGAGGCTGGAGAAAGTGTTCTGAGTATAATTTTATGCATCTATGGTGGATTAGGCTGGATTAGTTTCTGGACGGATTGCATCTGTTTGTGTTATGTGATTTTGCTAGGATATTGCGGGGTAAATTGTCTGGGGGGAGTCTTTTGCGAGCCCGCTACAGTGGGCCAGTTTCTACAGATGCAATTTGCTGGTAGTAGGAGGGGGAGGGAAGGTAAAATGTGGTGGAGATGTGCGTGCATGGCCATTCTTTGGTGTATTTGGTTGGAGCTGAACGCGAGGATTTTCTCTGCTTCTGGGACAACCATTGATTGCATTTGGGATCACATTGTTTACTTGGCATCGTTGTGGGCAAAGGCAGCTGGGGCCTTTAAGGGTGTTCCACTTACACTTGTCCAGTTACAATGGCGAGACTTGTACATATTTTCTTGTTACCATTTGAGGACTTCTTGTCCTCCACCTTTTTGTATTCTTTCATTGATTGATTAATAAAATTTTTACTTATCTAAAAGAAAAGTGTCTAAATAGTGCTACTGATTGAGATACTTTGCGGTTCGGGAGATTTTGAGGAGGAAGTTTGCTAGCCCACTTTTAGGGAGGACGGATGAGGCCCTAGCTTCTGATTGTTTTATTATGGAAGTTTCTTTAAGTTAGGGGGGGGGGGATATTGTCAACTTTTTTGTGCTGCGTAAGAGCATCAATCCCTCACATGTTACCCTTGTCCCTGGAAGGATTGTTCTTTGAAAGTGAAGCATTTTAGCGTAATTTGGTTACTGGTATTTATGAGATCCTGCCCATTACACTCTGTAGCTACCTCTTTGGTAACTTACACTGCGCCGACTCGCGAACAACCTGCCTCATCTTTCTTGAAGAAAATGGTGTCCCGCAAATTCACAGGAGCAGTATCAGACACGCCATTCCTTCCTTCATTTAGCTATCACCCTCCGAGCTGGCATTCTCAACTTGAGCACCTCCAGTAGTGAAACGATGTTGAAAACCATGTCCGAGGACCAAAGCTGAACCCTTCTAATTGAAGGATTGAACTATTTTGCCTGGAAGGCTTTTTATTTTTATTTTTTGTATGCCATAGCTTATTTAGGGATGGGCATTGTTGGAATCTTAGAAGTAGCAGTTTATTGGAGCTTCTCATTGTTGTTTTCAAAAGTCTCCAAAAACTAATAAGCATGAGCTAGCTTAAAAGCTCTCATAAGATGTGTCCCACCCTATCTACTTTATGGATTTTAGGCAAAAGTGTATATTAAATTTATATATTATACTCTCTTATTGCATATCGATGTGGAGAGTATTATGCATGTTTTATAGAATAGCCTAGTGCTTCTTGCCTAGTGCTTCGCTAGGTGGGAACGTTCAGTGAAACCCTATGCTCCTGTTGCCAGTGAGATTTTTTAGTTTAACTTTGCCTGAATTTGGCTTGCCTTTGTCACTAATTGAGGCTGCTGTCATTTGTTCATTTGCTTATGCATTGTTGTTAAACTCTAACAAAGAATACCAAAAGGAGTTTTTTCAGGGAATTTTTGTTATCTCAGCTGATTTTGTCATCAGCTGGTGGTCATATTATTTTTGACATTCTTCTTCCCCCTCCTTTATTAATTTATTTTTGACATTCTATCAGTCTCTCAATTTTTGTCGCCTAAGCATGAAAGCTTAAATATTTATTAATCGACTACAAGTTTTGTTCAGGATACTGGTATATTCTGCTTTTGTAGGGCGTTTCACTTATCAATTAACCTAGAAATGCATGGGAAAGGGTATTTTTTTGTACATCTTGGACATGGTAGTGACAGGAAATACTTTATGATACTGATCAGCCTGACCATGTCTTCTGCATGTTGTTGTCCTGATTTATGATGCAGTGGTTGGTGTGCTCATTGGTGGCAGAACAGGATCTGACTGCATATCATTTATCAACTGCTTATTTGTTCTTTTTGGTCGTCTTAGGGGGTGTCTGTGAGGGTGAAAAGACCTACCGATTATAATCCTGCATTAGCTGCAGCTCTTGGTCCAAGCCTTCCAAGTCCTCACCTCAATCTGGCTGCTGTTGGCCTGGTGCCAGGGTAAGTTCCATGTTCTTGAGATCTGAAGACTCAAGAAAGAAAAAGATATAATGAGCAAATTGTGATGCCTGTTAACACTTAAACTCTTTTGCATATACTGATTGTAGTAAATATGTTTTCTGACCCTAAAAGAGGGAATCACTTTACATGGAATCTAAAGAGTAGATGGAGCATGTGAATTATAAGTTGAAGACATAGGTGCTATATTTAGCTCTGAAACTCTGAGAGGATAGCTCAGTTATTAAGATTTAAGAACAATGTTCTAGAGTTCACTAGATTGAGCCTTCTTAGGACCACTGGAGTTCTCCTAAGCTGTTAACTTTAGGATCCATGGGATTAGTTTGGTAAATCCAGGATACCTTCGTTATCTAAAAAGTATTTATTTTGAATTAAGAGATGCTTCTGTGCTTAGGATATCATCTCCCGACCATGAGTTTGAGGGTCAATTCCTACCTGTTGTTGCACCTCCTTTAACCCCCCCCCCCCCCCCAAAAAAAAACAATACTGATAAATAATCTAAAGCAGGCCAGAATTGGGGTTTGGAGCAGTGGTTCCATTTTCACCCCCGTTCAATTCTCAGCCCCAGCAGTTTGGGATCCCCTTTACCCTCCCCCCAAGCTGCTGGCACCATCTTACCACCATGAAAAAAATGGTTTAAAATTTATCGGGAAAAACTATATAAATTCAAACTAGGACTTTATTTTTTTAGATAAGATCAAACTAGGTCTTTATATCTAACTTGAATGTAAGAATAGGTGATAATGTGTTATACCCTTCAAAGAGAAGGGCTAGGAAAAGAAGACCTGCAAAAAGGACAAGATCCTCCTAGAAGATTCAACTGTATAGCCTATGAAGATACAGAATACATCACAACCCCTGGCATACCTGAGGGAAAAGAAGTGAAAATTAAATAAACAACACCCAGAAGCCCCCCACTTCCCAACAACTTGATCACATTAACCCCCCATCTCTAGTTGCTTTGCTTTATAACGAGCAAGAAAAGGAGTGCAAGATTAGAACAATTAGATTGATGTACTATCAACACTCCTATCATGGAATGTTTGTGCTGTCTATCTACTCAGGCTGGCGTGCATGCTAATTTTCTGCTCTTCTTTTTACTTAGGCCTGCATAATTCTGAGATCCACGTGTTGGATTTGGTGCCTTATGTTGTGCTTTGTCTATTATGTTGACTTATTTATTTATTTATCTATTTATCAGTGCGATTGCTGGGGCGGAAGGACCTGACCGTATTTTTGTTGGGGGAATACCATACTATTTCACAGAAGAACAGATGAGAGAGTTGCTGGAGTCATTTGGGTACAGGCCCTCAGATTAAAATGCTTATTGAGTGGATTATATTCATTTACTTTCCTACCATATTGTGATTGCTTTGTGCTTATAATACTCTGATTATTCTTTTGACATCTTTAGAGAAGTATCAAACATGTCTTGTAGCTTGCGTATGATATTTGTGTTATTTTTTTGTTAATTGTAGACCTTTGAAAGGATTTGACCTTGTGAAGGATAGAGACACTGGGAATTCCAAGGGCTATGGTTTTTGCGTTTAGCAGGTTAGCATAACTTCTCTGCTGGATGGGTAAAGTCTAGGCCTAGAGAAATGAGCCTGTTGGCATCTTGCATATTGAAATTCTACATCTTCCATTACTTGCGTATGAGAACTACATTCTCATTTTCTATTGAATTATATTGTATGGTTGCTGAGAAATTTAGCGTAGAAGTTCCATCGTGGAATTTTAAGTGATTTTCCTTTGTAATTTTATATGTTATTGCTGCCGAATGTGTAGGATCCAGCAGTGACTGATGTTGCCTGTGATGCACTTAATGGCTTGAAGATGGGAGATAAAACTTTAACTGTACGAAGAGCCGCTGTCAGGTTTGTTTCCTACCAGAATATGCCGGAATGATTTCCATGGTTTACAAGGAATGTACCCCTTGATTATGTGGTAGTACCCCTTGATTATGTGGTAGTACTCCCTAGTTAAAAAACTTCCCAAAATGTGCACTATAATTTATAGATGAGATTCAAGCAATGGTGGGGTATATCCGTTATTGCATTTCATGTCTCTGAATGAAAAATGCATGCCTGTAGTGTGTGGGTCAAGTTTATGTTTTCAACATAGAAGTGATGTTATTTCTGGCTGGAAAAATATCACTTGTTGGAGTACGTCTTTTGGCCTTTTTGCTGTCTTTAAGCATGAATATGCATATGACTGTAGTGTGTAGGTCAAGTTAATGTTCTCAATATATGTGTTATATGTAATTTCTGGCTGGAAAATATAGCCTGTTGCAGTATGTCTTTGGGCTTTCTAGCTGTCTTTAAGCATGAATTTGCATGTAAATCAACTGAATATGGGACAATATAGAGATAGGGTTAGATAGAACAGGCCTAATTCCAAGCTGCTGCCAAGTAATGCCAAATGTGGTACCCCATTTTTTGTGAGCATGAGGCATGGCACTTAAACATGGACTTTATTATAGTAGCTTCTGGCTTTCTGCAGTTTTCAAGTAGCTTACATTGCTTCTGAACCTTATTAGTACTTAAATATGCAGCAATGGACAGGCAAAGTTGGAGCATGAAAATCTCTTAGCACAGGCACAGCAACATGTGGCCATGCAGGTAAAGTCTTGACCTATCAAGATTTCAGATTTATAATAAATATTTTGTGATTAGTAATTTTAGCGTAATTGTGGCTACAGAAAATGGTTCTACAAGCTGGTGGTTTCAATTTTCAGGGGGTCTCTTTGCCACCTGTAGAGGCCACAGAAAATCGAACGAAAATTCTTTGCTTGGATCAGGTACTAAATAGTGACCTGTAAAAAGTTGGTTTAAAGTTTCCTGCCCATTCCTGCATGTTTGATACATGTATACTCTTTCCTGTTGCTAAGGTGGTGACTATAGATGAACTGAGAGATGATAACGAGTACGAGGATATTTTAGAAGATATGAGGGAAGAATGTGGAAAATTTGGTAAGTACTTTCTGCGTGTTTTCTAAGAAATGTTATTCACATTCTATGCCATTGATTGTGAAGTACTCTATTTCCTTTTAATCTGTATTCATTATAAAACCAGAGACATTGCCAGCTATTGTGAAAGTGGGGTAGATAAATACTCTTGTTGGCAGCAATTCTTTTGATTCTAACTTATGAGGGCACTCAAAGTAACAATAAGACAGCAGAGAACTTTACCACCCTAGGTTTAGCCAAATTTGTGACCTCTGTGTTTACGTGAGTTCAGAGATGTTGAGAACCTGATTTTTCCCAGTTATGTTTTCAGTATTGACTAGTTTTGAGTAGGCTATGCTTCCAACGTGACCAGGACGGGAAAGATAGTGGTTACTGCCAACTGGTGGCTCGATCAGTTTTTTTGCCTGATTTGGTGTAACCCAGATATTGTTATAGTGGGCTGATGAAATGAGGCAAAAAAACATTTCTGAAAATGTGAAATGTTCTGATGGAATTTTAGGTAGCTTCGCAAAGTTCTATTGGGGACAATGAATGTTCTGGAGGAACTGCAGTCATCCAGTTAGAAATGTAGAGACCCAATGGCTGGAACTTTGCTGATTAGGGGCAGCCAGTTTGCATGAATTCATTATCTTGTTCTTGTATTAATTTCGTTATGACTTGGGTCCTGGAACATTTAAGTTATACCGTTGAATGCTCATAGAATACCCCCCCCTTCCCCTTCATATATCTCACTCTATGGCTTATGAAAGTAACTCTCATTTTGCTTTACCCAGGGGTCTTGGTGAATATCATTATTCCCCGGCCAAATACGGAGGGGGAGCTACTCGCTGGTGTTGGAAAGGTAGAGGTCTTTACCTTGTCATCCAATGTTGCGATTCAATTTCTTATAATTTTACGTTTTCTGATGTTGTATTCAGCAGTTGTTCTCATGAGATTTAAGTCAGTGTCAATTTGATCTTATTTGATAGAGCTGGCAAATAGGCCGTGTCGTGTCATGTTCGTGTTCGTGTCAAAGTTAATCGTGTCAGAAATCTCCCGACACTAACCTGACCCATTTATTAATCGTGTCGGAAACGTTCAACACTAACCCAACCCGCTTAATAATCGTGTTATTCGTGTCGACCCGCTTAACTTTTTTAATCTAATTTATTTTCCAGAAAATAAAAAGAATATAACATAAAAAATAGTAAAGAACTTTTAAAACATCACTTTAAGCTTCCAGTGGTGTATTACTCAATTGAACTAATGAATACCATACATTTACACTTTATTTTTTTAAGCGCAATTTGGTTAATACCACCTAGAAAGTTATACTTTTTGTCCAATACCTCATGAATCGTTGTTATTTGTTCAGTACCACCTTAAAAGTTCATTCCGCCTTGAGAGTCACACCTTAAATGATTTTCCGGCCTAATCCCTTAATTTTCTTCCCGTTTTGCCCTCAAGTGTGCCTCACATGACTAATTAAAAGGTTTGACCAAATGAATTATAAATTAAATTACATAAATCTAACTAAGTAAAAGAAATCAATTCAAAAATTAAGTATTTAACTTTTATCCACCCCCCCACCCACTCCTTTCAGTCAAAATTAATTCACTCACTCTCTCTTCATCCTCCATCTTCGTCCTCTCTCTATAGCTCCAATGTCTTCTCTCTCTCTCTCTCTCTCTCTCTCTCTCTCTCTCTCTCTCTCTCTCTCTCTCTCTCTCTCTCTCTCTCTCTCTCTCTCTCTCTCTTAGTGGCAATGAAAGGAATCTTGGTAAAAGGAGATAAAGCGAAACAGGACTGATTGGAAAGCATCGAAAGTGAATCTGAGTTCTTCTTTATCTTTGATTTGACAAGGGAGACCATTTTGTTGCATTTACAAGTTGGAGGCCTGAAAAATGGGTTGAATTGGAACTTGACATCCTTCACCTTACAAAATCAAACAAACCCTAATGCAGTGAAAAATTGGAGGGAAAAAGAGAAGAGAGAGAAACAGAGGCGGAGAAGGAAACAGGAGAAGAGGAAAATAAAAGAGGAGAAGTTTATTTACCTGGAGAAGAGCTCTAAAAGGTGGAGAAAACACGACAATGGCGGAGAGAGAAAATGGAGATAAAGAATGGAGAGGGAGAATAGAGAAGTGTCGTGTTTTTTGAGTTGGATGGGGGGTAATTAGTTTGTTAAGAAATAATTAATTTAAGGGTCAAGTAAGTGTTTAATTGGGTCAAATAGGCTGGTTCATTTAATTAGTCATGTGAGGCACACGTGAGGGCAAGACGGGAAGAAAAGCAAGGGATTAGGCCGGAAATCATTTAAGGTGTGACTCTCAGGGCAAAATGAACTTTTAAGGTGGTATTGAACAAATTACAATGATTCAGGAGGTACTAGACAAAAAGTGTAACTTTGTAGGTGGTTTTAACCAAATTGCTCTTTTTTTAATATAATCATTAGTTAAGTGACTTTTTTCTTAGCATGTTTGAATAATCGTGTCAGAGCGTGTCAATTTCGTGTTGAAAATCTCAACACTAACCCAAGCCGTTTAACTAAACGGGTTACTCGTGTCGACCCGCTTAAGTTAATCATGTCAAAAATCTCAACACTAACCCGTTTATTTCGTGTTCTGTTCGTGTCGTGTTATCGTGTCGTGTCAGCTTTTGCCGGCTCTATTATTTGATATATGTACTGGCAATGGCCAGTTGTTTTCGGCTGGTTTTCTTGCATACTACAAAGGAAACGATTAACTGGAAAAACTTGAAATGAAATCAGTGGACCTGGATATCCATAATTTCTTTTCTTGTACTTGCATCCGGGTGTTGGAAAACAATAATATATGAAACATGTGGACTAATATAGGAGATCAAATTTCATGGCAAATCTATCAAATATAGTAATTTTATGTTACTGTAATACTGTAGTGAAAGCTCTTACAGTTACATTCACATGACAAAATATCATAATCTGTGTTCATCCGTGTAGTTGTGCTAGCTTATCATCGTCCTACAGTATGGTTTTTTGCATGAATGGATGACTCTGATCTGTTCAGCTATTATATGCCCTCGCGTAATTGAAAACGTTTCTTTTCAATTCTCTCTTGCAGGTTTTCTTGGAGTATAGTGATTCTGCAGCCTGTGCTAACGCGAAGAGCATGCTTGGTGGAAGAAAATTTGGAGGCAACACTGTGACTGCCGATTACTATCCAGAAGACAAATACTACATTGCTGATTATAGCGGGTAGAGTTCCTGGAAACGGCGCTGTTTGTAAAATGGATGTACAGGTGCTGCTTTTCTTTAGGAACCTTTTTTTCCTTCCCAGTTACGATAAATAATTTTATCACGGTTTTTAGGTATTGGAAGTATACACCTGTAAACCCTAACTGGTGAAATTCTACAATCATCCTATTACTGTTCCTGTTGCTATCCCATTTTTTTTCTTCTTATTATCAGATGGTGTAATGTTAGATCATTTTTTTTCTTCTTATTATCAGATGGTGTAATGTTAGATTGTTATCAGATGTGAACCTTTTTGCTTAAGTCTAAAATTTGCATGAATCGTTCCCGTGGGGGAGGGAGGGTAACTATTACACCAAATGGGGGGTAATAATTACGCCCATCCTATACCTTACATTTTGGCCTGTAGTCTAATCTATTATCTCAGGGTTTGATTTGGCTTGACGGTTTTTTTTTTTCCGATCTACTACTTTGTGTAAAGATAGTTAAAGAAAAAATTAAAAGATAAAATGGTAACTATGGGGTGGTCCAATAAGCAACTCAAGCAAATGTGCAACACGAGTCGATGTGCTACATTTGTTTTTTCTTTTTGGACATTTGTTGTTTTTTTTTCTTTTTGGACATTTGTTCAATCATCACTTCTCGTGGAGCACGAGGTGATGTGATCCATCAAATTACCCAGCAAATAAGGCATCAGATGATATTAGTGTGACATGTTCCTATAAATAGCATCACCAGATTGAGCCAGGAAATGCACTAGCTAAAAACCTAGTACAAGGGTAAGAAAGAGCAGTAGCTTAGAGAGGGAGAGAGAGATCAGCAAAAAAATGGCATTGTCACTGCCAGCATCACTGACTCTAAAATCAGTGTACAACAGCAATGGCATTGTCACTGCCAGCATCACTGACTCTAAAATCAGTGTACAACAGCAAATACTTGCGGTATCGCAACGATGATGCTCAAACACACGGCCTTCTCCACTTCGCTGGTGATGCTCCGGTGGATCAAAACGCCCAATTTGACGTGGAGGCGGCTCAGAATTTCGATGACCTTGTTCACATCAAAAGCCGCGTAACCCACCGATAATTGGTCAGGTAATGATGTTATAATGATGCTAGCCCATAGGGTTAACTTATCGTTCTCCGAATTAGTGCTAATGCATGATGGTATACCTCTCATTAAATAGGTGGTCACCTAATCACTGGTGGATAACCGCATGGGCAGATGCACCTGACGAAGACCAGAGCAGCTGGGCTTGTACTTTGTTCAAGCCCATCTACGTTGACGACTACGACACCACGAAAATCCGGCTTATGCATGTTCAGCTAGGCCAATATGCTTGCTTCTGGAGAATTGATGCTCCTTTCGACTCCTGCTTGTATGCAGGTTCGAGTGACCATGACCAAGACTCATGCGACGTCTTCACTGTCGCTGAAGCAGAATATATACACTCACCTACTGTTCCATATGAGCCAGCATTTAGAATGCCTAAAAATGTTGCTTTCAAGGGCAGTAATGGACTCTATCTAGTCCCTTCCGCGATGAACGGAAAGGCATATCTACAGTTTTCATCTACTGATTCTCCTGGCAATAATGTGCAACTGCTTCATACGATTTACCAATCCAATGACGGTACTTTCCACATAAAATCCGTTTACACAGGCAAGTTTTGGAGTGTTGGCGAGGGAGATTGGGTTTTCGCAGATGCAGATGCAGATGATCCCCGCGGTACTGATGACACTGCTACAATGTTCAGGGCAGCTGTGTTAGGAAACTCTGAAATTGGTCTCATGAACATGTTGACTACCAAGTTCTGTCAAATACTCTCTGATTATCAAGTGGTAAATTGCATGAGTTCCACTGCTGAATCAAGTTATGGACAAGCTATAGTAGAGATAGAAAACTATGAACATTTAAGGGTTTCAATTGAATATGCTTAATTACGACTATAAGATGCACGAATTGAAGGAGTATATTTCTTGTTCTGCAATTTGCCCTGTTTTAGTGCGCTTGAAAGTTGTTGTTTTCCATTGTTGGGTTTTTAGACTCTTGTTGGTTCTTTTGAATATGAACATAATTTCCTATGCTTCTCCTTTAACTAGTGTATGGTGCAATTCTTATTGGCTAAACTCGGGGTTCACCTAGTTAGGTGGACTTTTCCATATATCTCACCTCCATCCTCCATCCCTCTCCCCTTCTCCCTCTCGTCCATTTATATCTTGGATTGAATGGGTTCACATAACTAGGTGGACCCAAGGGTTCAGACAATAATAACTATAGTGGGTAGCATGCATATAGACCATACAAGCAAGTATGCTATCGAATTCATAGTAATATCATGGTGGTGGTTAATGGCGTATAAGGTCATGCATGCTATTCCAGGTCTTTTTGCTTATCAAAAGAGGCGTCAATCGATGCACCCCTACTACGTCATGTTCGGACTCTCGTGTTCAATAACGAACATATGAGACTACCTGAATAACCAGCGCAAGCACTGGCGTATAAGGTCATGCATGATATACCAGGTTAATCAGTCAATTTTGACTGTGATTCCATTTGTCTCAACATCTTACACTCAATTTATTCCCATATCAAGATTTTACTCTCAATTATTTATAATGAAGAAAAAAGTTCACTATAACTCCTATAAAACCCTTCATCAATTAATGTGGGTTCAAGTATTGTATTATTCAAGTATTAATAAGGCTGAATTAGCTAATTGAGGGTTTCAATAATTGCCACCCAAAGGGCAATTATTGTCCAAACTTAGGTAAGCTTTCTCTTGGATGAGCTTGGCGCCGTGGGTACCGAGTAGTTTAGTGGCAGATCCTCTTTAAGCCTCTAGTGCACAAGAACAATACGATTTAGGTTTGAGTCTTATTTCCTTCAAATGAAAATTGCTATAATTATTCTACTAATGGGTTAATAGGAAACATCGCACTTAAGCTTCTGAAACGTCATTTTGAATAGGAAACTTTAAAAATCTTAAATGACAATTTTAAAAATACGATTAGGGGACTATCTCTCTAGTCTCTACCTATCTCATCTCTCCGCCCTCAATGGTAGAGACAATATTTGCGACTCTGCTTCGAGTTCCTATGAATTCAAAAGGAAGCTTAATTAGTTGCAAATCAAAGTTGACGAATTGACTCTAGTAAACTCACAATTGTTGATGTTTGAATCATGATAATAGATTGAATTTGAAGAGCAAGGAATAATCAAAATTTTAAGAGATTCAAAATTATAGGTAATAACTTCTCTTATTATGCTTCAAAAGTGTACTGAGTAATAAATTAGGCCTTCAACTAAAAACCTATTACATGCAATAGCTTCTCTTATTATGCTTCAATGTTATATTCCTTATTAGTATTACGCCCCTCTTACATGAATGTCCATTATGTATGAAGCGTGGATGATGCACAAACTCGCTCTACCTTAAGCTTGTGCTTAGTCTCAATTAGATTAGGAAGTCTTTACTATAGGAACGTGGGCTCTCATGATTCGAACTCAACACCTCTTAGTCTCTCCTTACTTTGGTACTGACCGGCCATGTGTAATTGAGTGAATGTCTCACCCCAATTAAGAGCCATTATATCATAGGAAAGGGAAAATACTCATTACCACACAACATACAAATATCACCCTCAATCGTAGAATTGAGGACATTGAGTCTTGAAATTACAACCTTGAAATCGGAGCTATAGGTGTTTTACTACTATATTGAGCTACCCAACTTAAGCTCTAGTAATGCTATTCATCTAGTAGTTTATGCAATATGCTGAAGCATGTATAGACTTTCAGTTGAAAATTTCAACCTAATTAACTAAATTGAGTTAAATAAAGTAAAAAAAGTTTCACTAAGTGGGTTTAAGATCAATTTTAGTTTAAACGTATTTGGTCGTCACAAAAATTCATATGAGGAGATTTCAATAAATAAGACGTAATACCTGTGAGTAAAAAGGTAATTTCACTATATATAAAAAGTAATCCGGATCTTATGTCCCATTCTATATACTCATATAATTGTAGTTATTTACGGTTAAAGTGGTGTCTTGAAAACCGTGAAAAAGTAAACGTTCGAAATTTTATGGGAGAATGGAGTAGTACTCTAATAGATAATATGATGATTTGCTAATCCACAAGATCAACCTATTATTCTTCTTTAACTCGATCGTGTGTGAAAAACATCCAAAAAGAAGTCACTAAGCTAGATTATTCTAGGTGGGAAATAATTCCGTGGAGCACGAAGTGATATAATAATACGTTATCCAGCTGCTATAGGCATGAACAATAATCTTAGGCAGTAATCTTTGTTGGGTTCCTGGTTTTATTTGATGATAACAAACAAAGTGTCCTTATCTATGTGTGAACTAATTATGATGGCAGGTTTACTTAAGGATTCAAGAAGTTGAAGCGTTCGATGCATGATTGCTCATGAAGATGCTTGGATCCTTACCAGACATGAAGACTATGTCTTTAGTTGGTATTTCTATTATTAGACATCATGTACTATGCATTGAGTATGTTATAGGTTGGATTCAAAGTGGTCTTGACAAGGGACGAACATACACAAAGGTTGAAGTGCATAAGGTTCAAAGAGTACAGGGGAACAGTCTTGTGAACCCTGTTCTCTATGACCAGCACTAGAGCTTGAAGGAACCAAAGGAGAACAAACGCTTTGGACCCTGTTCCTTCTAGCTGTGTATCTGGACGAGTTTTGCATAATATCGTATTTATTATTTCTGTGAATATTTGTATATTATCTTTCTAGATCTTCACACAAATATTCTTCTGGAGAAATATAAATTGTTTTGGAAATTTAGATATTGCAAAATCAATTTTACAGATTGGAAAAAGATTTTATTTTGGAAAAGATATTATCTTTTACTTTATGGCCAAGGTTTATTTATTATGAAAAGTATTATCTTATGGAATATCTCTATTATCTTTTAGAGTTTATATTCTGATAATATACTTTTATTAGCTGGCCTAAATCTTCTGTAGAATATATTGGACGAATTTCCATCTATATTCATTAGGGTTTTATAAAGTAAAAGTGTTTTTCTTTATCTCAAACTCTAGGATATCTTTTTGGAGATATTATCTTTTGGAAAACGATTTTAACCTAGAAAGAAACTAAGCATTCACCTCCCCTATATAAGGTGGAGAATAGCTTCAGTTTACTTCATGCCTTGAGAGAGTTTTGACTAGCAAAAGAGTTTTCAAATCTATTCAAAACATCCAAGTCGTCCATACAAATACAGTCTAGCATTACACTGAGAACAACCTTTGGACCCTGTTCCCTGTCAGATCCGTTTGAGTCTTTCCTTTGCGTACTCATTGCGTAATAGGTTTTCATTGTAGTCTTATTTTCTTATTAAAGAAGCGAGTTGTAAGGCAGTCATTATACTCAAAGAGATCTGTAATTACTCTACCTTAGTAACGAGCGTAGAGTTTTCCTTCAGGTCAGTGTGTGACTTGGAAGGATTGGCAACACATTAGTAACGGTGTGTAGTGTGTTAGGGTATTGTGCTGTATCTTGTTGTGGCTCTAGTAATAAGAGAAGTAGTGTGACAAAATCCCAAGTAACTGGGTCGTGATTTTTACTCCTATTGAGCCTAGGAAGTTTTCCACGTGAAAAAAGCCTTGTGTTATTTACTTTCAGTCATTAGCTTTGTATTCTGTCCACTGCATAGGAACAACGTCCACAACGTTGTTCTCATGATTGTTCTTAAGTCTCAAAAGTCTTTGTTATTGCGAAAAGTGAGCGTCACTCTATTCACCCCCCTCTAGAGTTCCTTAGTGCACCCTTCAATTGGTATCAGAGCCTGGTTGCTCATTAAGAGGTTAACACCTTGAGTTTATTCCGCAAAAATGAGTGCACCTTGTGATATGAAAGAGGGACAAGCCATCCATCATCCACCCTACTTCAATGGAGATTTCTATGCATGGTGGAAGAGGAGAATGAGATTTTCATCAAATTCGAAGACTACGACTTGTGGCATATCATCATCAATAGGGACTTTGTGATTGAGTACAAAGATAAAGATGGGAACATGGTCCTCAAGTCACCAAGCAAATGGTCCAAAGCTGACACTAGCAAAATGGAGAAGAATGTAACATCCATCAAGCTATTCCATTGTGCCCTTGGTCCAGAAGAATACAACCGTATTATGGGTTGTGATTTGTGCCAAAGAAATCTGGAACGCTCTCAAAATTGTTCATGAAGGTACAACTCAGGTAAAACAATTTCGAGTAGATTTATTGTTAAGACAATATGAGTTGTTTGCTATGCATAGTGATGAAACAATAAAGACCATGTATACTCGTTTTACCAATATTATCAATGAGCTTAAATCCCTTGGCAAGTCTTTTAGAAATGAAGAGCTTGTTAGGAAAATTTTGAGAAGTTTGCCAAATACTATTATTTGGGCTCCCAAGGTCACTGCCATCCAAGAAGCTAAGAACTTAGAGACGTTGTTCGTGGAGGAACTTATTGGTAATTTGATGACTCATGAATTACAAATAAGTTCACAACCTTGTGCTTCAAGCAATGTATTCTCCTTCAAGGTAGATAACAATGATGATGATACCTTAGACCTTGGAGAGGAAGAGCTTATCCAACTTGTGAGAAATTTACAAAAGTGGGTGAAATCTAGGTCTAAGAAAAGGAAGGAACAACCTCCTCTGAAACGGAAGGAACAACCCTCTCTAAAAAGGAAGGAACGGCCTCCACTGACATGTTCTCAAGTGCAACCCACTTTCACGACAAGGGAGAAGGAGTTGGTATATAGGATTGCTAATTTCTCCGGTGAAGAAGATGATGAACCAGAGTCAGAGCTTGCTGGTATCTCAATGATGGCAATGAGTGATTCAGAGACAGAACCTGAAGAATCTGAGGTAAGTATTCTTAATATTCAAAATCAAGTTGCTTCATGGAATAAGGATAAATTTCTTAAAATGTTTCTTTCTGTAATGGATGAGTATGAAATCATAAGGACTGAAAATGAAAACATTTTAGATGCTTATTCAGATCTGCAAGACGATGTAAGTAGCTTAACTGAAACGAAAGTTGAATATGAGAAAATGATTAAAGCCCTTAAAGATGAAAACATGAATCTAAAGGAAACAGGGTCCAGTTTACAAGGAACAGTGTCTAGTTTAGAGGGAACAGTGTCTAAACTGCAGAGTGATTCTTCTTTACTTACTCTTGAACTTGAGTTGTTAAAGAAATCTCCTTTGAATCTTGATCCTATTTATGTGGTTGATGAAACCTGCAATGATGAGTTAAGATCAGAATGTGAAAGGCTTAGAATTCAATTGGAAACTGAACTCGAAAAGGTTAAGGACTTTAAAGAAAAGTTGGACAAGGTTGAGAGGGAACTGGGTCATCTTAAAAAATGGACCACTTCCTCTGATGCTTTGAAATGGCTTAATGACCACCATAATAGGAACAAGAGCTGTCTAGATAGAAGAAAAGAAAAGGATGACTGGATCCCTAGGACTAACTATGTTGGTTTGAATTACAATAGACTTTGTTAGCACTGTGGTAATGGAGGTCACTATCGTTATGAATGTCTTGCTAGATCAAAGTCTTATGATAAGAACAATCAACATGAGAAACTTGTCTGGATGAGAAAAGATAGAGATTGCTCTGCTTTTCCTAAGAAGGGACCCAATCTTATTTGGGTACCCAAGAGCAAGACTTGATTTGTTTTGCAGGCTAGGTGAGAGGAGGCAACCTATGATCCAAGATAAGGGTTGCTTGCACTACATGTAGATTTGAATAAATCTTCTCACTAATGGTCGTGATAATGGAATTGTGATAGGTGAGAATTTTCATTGGTAAGTCACTCTCACATTGCTTAAATTGTAATTCTTGGTCAAAAGGTTAGCAAAATTCTACATATCTGTGCTATAATATGATTGTTGCTAACTGTCATTGGAAAGAGGACTGGTATTGGAGACAGGGGGAACAAGGTCCTCAGATACAGACCGTGTTTCTCCAGTCTTATAGACAAAGAGAAGCAAATCTCCAGCATGAACAATCGAAAAGATGGAAGAGATCCTCATCGATTGGGCTAACAGGGGGAACAACATCTACTGCAGGTGACCTTGTTCCTTCTGGACAGCTTGACGAGCTCTTATCCATCTTAATGTTGCTTCAAATGAGATTAAGCATAAAAAAGGTAATGTTCTTGAGGTATGGTTCATAATCATAAATCCTCATTGTGGAATACATGAATATATTGTTGTTTAGTGCCATAAGCTTATAGAGATTTTGCTCAATTTCAAGAACCAAGCATGTTGATACTTGACATCATTTTTGAGAGACTATGTGGCAAATTGACTTATTTGAATAAGTTTTTGCAAGACTGAGAATCATTTGGATGATATTGTTATGAAACCATTAAGTATAGATTGCTTTGAGGGAGTTAGAGTAGAGCTAGACAGGATCAAAATCACTTATGTGCATGTGTACATTATTTTCCCCAATGATTGGCTAGAAGAGTCGTTTCCATGATTGTGTTTGTATGATGTGAGATATGTGTACATATAATGCTTGTATGTCTAACCTAACTAGCGTGCCGTAAAAGGCATAACTGCTTGACAGAGATTAAAAGGACTCACTTTTGTCTGATGATATGTCCCTTATTGTCCGAAACATAAGTCACAGGAACAAACCATGGAGCAGTAGCAGACCTTGTTCCTACACAGCCTTCCTAATAGCCTCAACCATGATCTTACTTCCCTATCTCTCTCTTCTCTCAAGTTCTTGTTCAAAAATGGGAGGTTCCTGAATAAATCAAGCATCTTTTGAGGGGGAACCAATGTTCAAGTTTTGGGATGAATGAGGGGGAACAAATGTTGTGGAGGAGAATGGAGACTTTAGACGATGCAACACATTGATATCATGGAGTTCACACTCTAAGGTAAATTGCTTCATATATATGTTCGTCAATGAGAGAATGAGATGCATAGCTAAATCAATATATACATGGCTTGATAGTGTATACTGTTTTGTAACCGGTTTTGTTTTGTAACATATGAGAGGTAAAACTAAAAATAAAAAGAAAAACCAAAAAAAAAAAGAAAAAAAAAAGAAAGAAAAGAAAACCTCTCGTATGAAATTTTGGTTTTAATACTCCAGATACGGGTTGATATTTTTGTTCATCAAGCCATGTTACATCTACTTACTATAGGTAGAAAGCACTTTCCATATGCATTCAATGTTGATTTTTGCATCAAGTTTGTGAACTACAAGAAGGAGCAATTGCAAGTACCTTTGAAGAGTGGTGCATCCTTTGAGTCACTTTATGAGGATGGAGCTGAAGATATTACCTTCACTCGGTAATAAAATGGTATGGAACGAATAAGGGAATGTATGTTATGGGGGTTTGAGTTTGAGAGGAAACAATGACATCAACCTTGTTCTCACAGAATGGTTCAAATGGCAGCAACAAAGGTGTATTTTGATTGAGTGGTTGGAGTATGAGTGTCAGAAGTTTGATGAGTTTAATGTGCGATTTGGATAAGAAGAGAGAGAAAATCCAAGCTATCCGACATCAAAAGCTTCTTCATATGACCAATCACATCAAGCTTTTAGCATATTCATTCATGGCCTGAACCCTGTTTCTAAACCTTCTTCCCTTCATAGACCTTTGCTTATTATTGGTTGTCTATCTTCCGATTGACATTTTGTCTATAATCCATTGCTACTGTTTCTGATTTTCTTGTCTAACCCTTTGATAATGGAATGTTTCTTGTGGACTAGGTGTTGAGGATGACCCATATCATTAGATTGTTAAGCTTGAGCTACTATATGTCTTTGAATCTTCAAGTACTTAAACACTGGTGGTGATGGGTGTGACATATTGATTTGTGACTCTATCTTTGTGCCGTATATACAACTTTACATGCGTGGACTTTTTGATGATGCCAAAAAGGGAAAGTGATGTGTGCTTGCATTTAGTTTTGATATGATCATGAATAGTTTCTTTCTTATCTTTCTCTTATGACCCTATTCACTATGGATAGGTAGCATGCATTTTGATAACTCTACTCGTATATGGTTGTTGTTCTGCAATGGTTGATATTCTAGATTGATTCTCTACTGGTCTTGTGAATAAAATGTTTTGCAAAAGATGTTTTATTCTGTCTCTCATTAATGGTCGTTGAGTGTTGATATACTTGAGCATTCTTGAAGAACTAGTGAACCTTGTTTCTACTGGTTGGTTCACGGTTTGGTAAGTGCATGAGTTAGCTTGTATTTCATTGTTATATTGTTGAGATAAGCACAATAGTTTGTCATCATCAAAAAGGGGGAATTTGTTGAGTTCCGGTTTTAATGGATTGACAAACTATTGGACTTATCACATGTAAGCTAACAAAAGTGCAGGATTGGTTTTGAATGAAGTTGTGAACCCTGTTCCTAATTACCTGGTTCTACTAGTAGGTTCACAGTAATGGTAAGTCATGGTAAGCCTGAGTTAGTTTTGTGGTTAATATATTTGGTATCTAGCTCAGATAAGCACACTAGTTTGTCATCATCAAAAAGGGGGAATTTGTTGGGTTCCTGGTTTTGATGATAACAAACAAAGTGTCATTATCTATGTGTGAACTAACTATGATGACAGGTTTACTTAAGGATTCAAGAAGTTGAAGCGTTCGATGCATGATTGCTCATGAAGATGCTTGGATCCTTACCAGACATGAAGACTATGTATTTAGTTGGTATTTCTATTTTTAGACTTCATGTACTATGGATTGAGTATGTTATAGGTTGGATTCAAAGTGGTCTTGACAAGGGACGAACATACACAAAGGTTGAAGTGCATAAGGTTCAAAGAGTACAGGGAAACAGTCTTGTGAACCCTGTTCTCTATGACCAGCACTAGAGCTTGAAGGAACCAAAGAGGAACAAGCGCTTTGGACCCTGTTCCTTCTAGCTGTGTATCTGGACGAGTTTTGCATAATATCGTATTTATTATTTCTGTGAATATTTGTGTATTATCTTTCTAGATCTTCACACAAATATTCTTCTGGATAAATATAAATTGTTTTGGAAATTTAGATATTGCAAAATCAATTTTACAGATTGGAAAAAGATTTTATTTTGGAAAAGATATTATCTTTTACTTTATGGCCAAGGTTTATTTATTATGGAAAGTATTATCTTATGGAATATCTCTATTATCTTTTAGAGATTATATTCTGATAATATACTTTTATTAGCTGGCCTAAATCTTCTGTAGAATATGTTGGACGAATTTTCATCTATATTCATTAGGGTTTTATAAAGTAAAAGTGTTTTGCTTTATCTCAAACTCTAGGATATCTTTTTGGAGATATTATCTTTTGGAAAACGATTTTAACCTAGAAGGAAACTAAGCCTTCACCTCCCCTATATAAGGTGGAGAATAGCTTTAGTTTACTTCATGCCTTGAGAGAGTTTGACGAGCAAAAGAGTTTTCAAATCTATTCAAAACATCCAAGTCGTCCATACAAATACAGTTCAGCATTACACTGAGAACAACCTTTGGACCTTGTTCCCTGTCAGATCCGTTTGAGTCTTTCCTTTGCGTACTCATTGCATAATAGGTTTTCATTGTAGCCTTATTTGCTTATTAAAGAAGCGAGTTGTAAATTATACTCAAAGAGATCTGTAATTACTCTACCTTAGTAACGAGCGTAGAGTTTTCCTTCAGGTCAGTGTGTGACTTGGAAGGATTGACAACACATTAGTAACAGTGTGTGGTGTGTTAGGGTACTGTGCTGTATCCTGTTGTGGCTCTAGTAATAAGAGAAGTAGTGTGACAAAATCCCAAGTAACTGGGTCGTGGTTTTTACTCCTATTAAGCCTAGGAGGTTTTCCACGTGAAAAAAAGCCTTGTGTTATTTACTTTCAGTCATTAGCTTTGTATTCTGTCCACTGCATAGGAACAACGTCCACAACGTTGTTCTCACCATTGTTCTTAAGTCTCAAAAGTCTGTGTTATTGCGAAAAGTGAGCGTCACTCTATTCACCCCCCTCTAGAATTCCTTAATGCACCCTTCGATCTTCCTATAAATAGGCATAATAACGAACAAAGATACTATCATTAGGCAAGAAAGAATCACTCATAGAGATTAGAGAGATCAGAGAGAGATAATTAAAAGCAAAAATGGAATTGCCAGCATCAATGAGTCTGAAATCATGTGTACAACAACAAATAATTGCGCTATCGCAACGATAATGCTCAAACACACGGCCTTCTGCAATTCTCTGCTGATGCACCTGTGGATCGAGACACCCACTTTGATGTTGAGAAGGCTAAGAGTTCCGATGGCCTTGTTCACATCAAAAACCGCTTAACTAACAGATATTTGGTCAGCTAACATAAATGTTATGTTTGTCAAAATTAGTTGTAGTTGTAACTGATGTAGCTGTGAAATGGTAGAAGAGAAAATAAATTAGCTAGTAGAAAATAATTGAGAGTTAATATGAAAAACTAATAATAGTTGTAGTTGTAACTGCATAGGTTGAAAGGTAGTATATATGAATAGTTTCACAAAATTTATTGTAACTTAGTTACAAACTGAAAATAATCTGGCTCATTCTTTGATAGATAAGAGGAAATATGCTACCAGCTGCAAGTTTCAATCTGAAACTTTTATTAAAAAACTAGCTATTTGAGCCAACCATAGTCTTAAACTTTTTGATAACAACTTTTTAGATAGTTACATTCGGTGAAGCAAGATTGTAGTTGTGTATATTTGGACCTCTATTCTAGCTTCACTATAGATATAGGACCACCGATGTAAGGGTCGCGACACCGAAGGCTTGGGCGATATTGAAGTTCGGGGATCTAGATGACCTTGTCAGAGGCACCGATAGTCTTCAAAGGTCATGATAGACTCCCCAAAGAAGTTTGGGAAAAACTGACACCCGTGCCCCTAGAAGCAGAAAACGAAGGCTCTGGAACACGCCTAGAAACCATGGGAGACCCTCGTGGTCGCTTATCCGGTCTCTAATAAGCTTGGAAGGGCGTTTTACGGGACATTGATATAAGAACTGGAACACCAAAGGCATGAGTGATATCGAAGTTCGGGGATCCGGATGTCCGTCCGGGGGAACTGAGGGTTCTCTAGGGTCATAATAGACCCCCCGGAAAAATGTTTGGGCAAAAATGACACATGGGCCACGGAAACCGAAAACGAAGGCAGTTATATAATCCACGTTTTTTGCGCTTATCTAGGGGACATGGGAGGCCCTCGGGGTCTCTTATCCGGTCCCTGATAGGAAAGACGTTTTACGGGACACTAATATTAGAGCTGAATACCAAAGGCCTGAGTGATATCGAAGTTTGGGGATCCGGATGTCCCTCCCATGGCACCGAGGGTAATATAGGGTCATGATAGACCCCCCGGAGAAGTTTGGACAAAAATTGACATTCGGGTCCCGAGAAGCCGAAAACGAAGGCTATAATCCATGTTTTTTGGGCTTTCCGGATGCTCCGAAACGAAGGTGGATATTTTCGCACCACATCGCACGGAACACCTGATGAGTGCGTAATTAGAGCTATTTTTCATGTGATAAACGCACTCATTTTATTGGTTTCATTGTAATTATATCATTTCTTTGTGAGATTTTATGATTATTGTGATTAAGATGACTACTTGGGGTATGTTTGTGTTTTGATGTGTTGTTAGGATATTTTGAGACCCCGAGGCTTGGTAGAGACTTTGGAGATGATTTGGAATTGCAATCGTCAAAGAAGAAGTCGAGGAAGATGCCATAGAGAAAGCCAAGCGAGAAGAAAAGTGCAAAAACGAAGTTTTAGGCAAAATTGCACTTGCACGACCATGCGAGTTTGAAGTCTAAACCTTGCATGACCATGCAAGTAAGTCAGTGAGCTCAAGAAGGGTTGCACGACCATGCAACTTTCCTTTCCAAATTCCGCATGACCATGCAAACTGCCAGAAATCGAGATTTCAAGTCGTGACCTTTGCCATTCCTTTGGCTTTTCACTTGGATCTGATTAGAGACATTTTGGGGGTTATAAAAGGAGAGAGAACTCATCTCTTTCATATTATCTCTTAGCACCCCATATTCTCTCTAAAATTTTATGCTTTTTAGATTAGAATCTAACACTAGTTTATTTATGCATTTTGGAGATTGAAGTCACCATTTTCAAGCTTTGCTCATGTTCTTGATTACATCCATTGAAGCACTTTTGGTATTTCTAATCCCTACTTTCTCTTCCCCATCTCTCTACTTGTTTTAGATTAATTTCAATATAGTTTATGATTGTTCTTGATATTGTTGTTGAATTCTAGTATAATCATGTTTAATTTAGTTTCTTTGTTGCTTTTGAATATCATGAGTAGCTAATTCCCCTTTATCTAGGGTTGATGTAGCTTGATTGAATTTCTTGATGTTTAATTAGATAATTGAAAACTAGCATGTCGTTAGAGTGTTGCACAATGGTTGATTGTTTGCTTATTGTTTATCCTTGGTGATTAATTTAAATTTGAGAGAAGAATCTTGATCGCCCAAACTCAATCTTTTATCAAGTTTGCCTAACCACGAGAGTAGGTTAGAATTACTTGGGGCTTTTTGGATAGAAATATGTTCTTCATGTTCTTGATATTTGCTTGACTCCATGAGAATAGGTAGTCGAGTTTTATATTGAGTTTCGCCATTCATTCTTCGAGAGAAGGTTTTAGGTTCTTTTTCCGTCCTTGCAACATTCGGCATGACATGCTAGTTGAAGTTTATTTATCGCATCAAGTAGTTTAATTGAGTGAAATCAACCCTAAGTTCTTTAATCTTGCTATTTTCTCATCATCACTATCGTTTAGTCCTTTGCTACAATCACCCAAAATCCATTATTAATTGCTTGGCTTGTTAAATTTAAGAAACCTTAGTAATTGGAATCGAAAGCTCCCTGTGGATACGATATTTTTATTACGACGATGTACCCATGCACTTGCGGGCCTATCAACACCCTTAGGGGACATGAAGTGCCCTCGGGGTCGCTTATCTGATCCCTGATAAGTTTAGAAGGGCGTTTTAAGGGACACTAGTGTAAGTGGCGGAACACCAAAATTATGGGTGATATCCAAGTTTGGGGATTCGGGTGTCCTTCCCGGGGCACCGAGGGCAGTCTAGGGTCATGATAAACCTTTGGAGAAGTTTGGGCAAAAATGACACCCGGGCTCCGGAAAGCCGAAAATGAAGGCTATAATCCACGTTTTTTGGGCTTCTGGGAGGCCCCGCAACAAAGGTGGATATTTTCGCACCGCATCGCACGGAACTCCCCTAGGAGACATGGAAGACCCTCGGGGTCGCTTATCCAGTCCCTGATAGGTTTGGAAGGGCGTTTTACGAGACACTGGTCTTAGAGCCGAAACACCAAAGGTATGGGTGATATCAAAGTTCCGGAATGCGGATGAACCTCCCAGGGCACCGAGGGTCCTCTAGAGTAATGATAGGCCCTCCGGAGGAGCTTGGGCAAGAATAACACCGAGCCCTGAGAAGCCGAAAACGAAGGTTATAACCCACGGTTTATGAGCTTCCAGGAGGCCCCTAAACAAATGTGCATATTTTCGCACCGCATCGCACAGGCCAACTCTAGGGGATACAGGAGGCCCCCGTGGTAGATTATCAACTCCTTGGTAGGCTTGGAGGGGCCTCTTACTGGACATCGAAGGCTAATCCACGATTTTTGGATACCGGGTATGGCTCCTTACCACCCGATGCCACCAAACCTACCTCCAATTTCTCTCCACTATTATAGCCTTATAGGGAGACCTCATAATTTTTCCCAATTGTTTTGAAACGATTTCTGATTTTTTAATATTTTGATATTTTTCAACGTATGTTTTTAACTAAGAATCAAATTAAATAGTTTTAAACATTCAATTTAGTATAATTGTTCAGGAAAAACAATGTAAAGCAATAATGATACTAAGTTTAATGAAGTTGGAAGGATTATCTTGCAAACAGAGGAGGTATAGATACAAATGCCTATTAGCAATGGATCGAAATGAACTAAACACATCAAAACTATATTGAAACAAAATATGGCTGACTCATATACCATATCCTAGGCGCCCAGCGAGTGCCATGTCCCATAGGTGAAGTCAAAGTCCAGAGACCCGGATGACCGTCTCGAGGCATCGGAGGTCCTCTAGGGTGACGATAGACCCCTCGGAAACCGGGCCCCATGAAGCCGAAAATCAAAGGCTAAAACAAGTTTTTGGGCTTCCGGAGGCCCCAGAACAAAAGTGGATATTTTCGCAATACATTACAGGGACACCCTTAGGGAACATAAGAGGCCCTCGGGGTCCATTATTGGGCCCCTTATAGGCTTGTAAGGGCGTTTTTACGGGACACAAATGTAAGGGGAACACCGAAGGCATAGGTGATTTCGAAGTTGGGATTCGGATGACCCCCCAGAGGCATCGAAAGTCCTCAAGGGTTATGATAGACTCCCCGAAAAAGTTTGGGAAAACCTGATACCCGTTCCTCTAGAAACCGAAAACAAAGGCTCCGGAACACGCCTAGAGGACATGGGAGGCCCTCGTCGTTGCTTATCCGGTCCATGATAGGCTTGGAATGGCGTTTTACCAGACATTGGTGTAAGAGTTGGAACACCAAAAGACAAGGGTTATCAAAGTTTGGGGATCTGGATGTCCATCCCGGGGAAGTGAGGTCTTCTAGGGTCATGATAAACCACTTGGAGAAGTTTGGGAAAAAATGACACCCGGGAAGCTGAAAACCAAGGCTATAATCCACGTTTCTTGGGCTTCCAGGAGGTCCCAGAACGAAAGTGGATATTTTGGCACCACATCTTACAGAACACCCCTAGGGGACATGGGGGACCCTCAAGGTCACTTATCCGGTCCCTGATAGGCTTGGAAGGAGTTTTACGGGACATTAGTGTAAGGGACGGAACACCAAAGACATGGGTGATATCGAAGTTTGGGGATCCAGACGTCCCTCCCTGGGCATCGAGGATACTCTAAGGTCATAATAACCCCCTGAAGAAGTTTGGGCAAAATTGACACCCATGTCCCAGGAAGCCGAAAACGTAAGGTTATAATCCACGTTTTTTTTGCCTTTCGGAAGGCCCCGGAACGAAGGTAGGTATTTTTGCACCACATCGCCACGGAACACCCCTAGGGGATATGGGAGACCCTCGGGGTCGCTAATCCAGTCCCTGATAGCTTTGAAGGACGGTTTGCAGGACACTGGTGTAAGAGACGGAACATCAAAGGCATGAGTCATTTCTAAGTTCGGGGATCCGGGTGTTCCTCCTGGGGCACCGAGGGTACTCTAGGGTTATGATAAACCCCCAGAGAAGTTTGGGCAAAATTGACACCGGGCCCCGGAAAGCCGAAAACGAAGGCTATAATCCACGTTTTTTGGGCTTTTTGGAGGCCGCGAAACGAAGGTGGATATTATCACGTCACTGATAGCCCCTCAAGTGCATGAGTTTATCAAAGTAGTAAAATTATCGTCTCCCAAGAGGAGCGAGGGTATTTTGATTACGAAAATCTCTAAAAAAGAAAACTCAGCAAATTGGGTAAATAGGTTGGTGATTTAATTTAATTAAACCTAAAGCTAAACTAGGAGGACAATCTAAGATGAGAGAATAGAACAATCACGATAATAAAATCAAAGAATTAAAGTTAGAGTTGGGGGTTCACCTAACTAATGATGATCTAACGCAATGGATGGTGATATAACACACAATCAAATTTGTAATTGTGTAGAGATACTAGGTCAATCAATGACTAATGACATCTCTCAAGGTCACCAAAGAAATACCCAATTTCACCCTTCCACCTATTTTCATGGGGACCTCAAGCTTTATTGGACTCATTAAGCAACACCTAGTTCATGCATTTCCGAAAGGAAATCTACCTACTTTCGTGGTTGAATCCATTTGTTTAGTCAATGAAACTCCTATAATTACCTTACCACCTTTCGGTTTTAAGTTAATCACACAAAAGATAAGCCAAGTTTTCACCTAGGCATTTTATCAAAAACTTGGGCCTCGTTTACTTGCTTGCAATCAAATGTAATGCAATGCGGGCTCGATCCATTTATTCAATTGACCCAACATTTTGTAGAGTAAATGTGGAGTGAAAAGTGAAGGAGTGGGAGGAGATGGATGAGCAAAGTGGGGTTGATTGCATCATTCAATGTAATCACAATTACTCAACTTTTCCCACGTAATGTTGATTACTTTAAATGATGTAATCATCCTCACTTTTACGATCTCTTTTCTTCCCCTCCTTCATTTTTCACCTCACATCTACCCTATAAAATGATTGCATTGCAAAAATTTGATTACAAGCAAGTAAACACCACCTTGGAGTTCACAAAGCTAAACGCACAATAACTCATTCATTCAATCACAAAGCTTTACGTGAATTACTCTCCCTGAATATTATTACAACTCCCAATTGCTTGCCATATATGCATATTATGGACAATTTCCAAGAAACACAGAATAAATTTCATCAATTGTTGTAGTACAAATTAAAGGGTATGTGAAATCTTGAGAGTACAAAGACATGAACATACGGCAATCAAAATTGGTGGATTATATTGAAGAAGCAGGGGACTCGAGCCACATAGCTTGGGGTGTTTAATCACTCACACTCACAAATAATGAATCATGGTAATTATTACAACTCTCGAATTTCCTAGTTGTTAAATTGTAAATACCATTATCCTTGTCCCGACTATTATATATTCTTGAGTGTGAGGGTTCATAGTAGAGCTTCCTATAATCATCGACGTAATAAATACAATTAGGCTTACATCCATAGCCAATTTTCGAATAATGTGTCAATTTACTTATGATGTGTCATGTGACTCAAGGCGAGTAAAAATAAAAGAAAAAAAAAGGAGAAAAAGTAGCAACAATGAGACGTTACAAAAACATAATGGAGTTTAATTATTCATTCATCCATTTCCCTTCATTCTCACAAGTTGTCAGATGTTACAAATCCAAAAAAATTGGATAATAGCTAATTTCTCTCACTTATTGATGATGCAAAAAAGAAAAACAAAAAAAAAAAAAAAACAGATTCCTCTTTTATGAATAGATGATAGAACCACACATTATCTATTCATCTCCTACATTCCCATATGTTCAACGTTCGTGCATTCAATTGATTACTTTATAATAATTGTAGTTTTTGGTTTAATTAACCAGACATAATATTCAACAAAGAGAAATAAGTAAAGAAGCGAGAGAAAGAGAAAAGAGCGAAGGGTCATAAAGATCTTACAAAGGTCTTTAATAATCTTCCTAAAAACTAAACCTAGAGAGTGGGCCGGGCCCAGCCCAGCTACATAATGGACTGGACCGGGTATGGGCCTACCCAGTTTCATCAGATTAAGACCCGAGCCCACTAACGTTACAAGCCCGTTCAAATGTAGTACATTGCTGGGCTTCAATGAAAATAAAATTTTAACAACTTTGGACCAGCCCGCTTGAACTGGCCCTGACACGGCCCACTTGAGTACTAGATGGACCGACCCTCAAAGCACCAAATGGGGCCCGTGTAAAATTTTACGAAAGCAAGGCCAACTAAAAATGGCCATGGGCAACTGTCTAAGCTATTGAGCCCAAACCAGTACAGAAGTCCAGAGTCCAATTTTTTGGACAGACTTCCTATGAAACACCAATTGTGTGGAAAGGGTCTTTATAGAACTTCCTTGGATGAGTTTTTCCCACCCCACCAATGTGGGACATTTGTTGTTCTCATTCTCTTTCTCTTTTTCGTTCTCCTTCTATGTCACTTTGCGTGACTTTGGAGTATGTTCTTCTTCTTCTTTCTTTTTTCTTTTTTTTTTTTCTTTTTTTTTTCTCAAGGTTTCTTTCCTTTTAATGTAGAATTGATTGTTTTTTTTTTTTTAGAATGGTTTTTTCTTTTTAGTGGATAGAGTGGGGTTTTAAGTAGTGTATTGCTTTCTAAACTTATTTTGTTTCTTTTCACCTCTCAAGAAAAACGGAATGTAGCATGAAAACGACGAAAAGAACAAGGCTTAAGTTGTTTATTAGTTCCTTGTCAAGTATAATTATTTTCATTTTGCAAACAACAAATACATTTTAGATATTGAATCTTTTAAAAATATTAATGATGACCTTTGTATAAAGGTATCATTTTTTAAATGTAAGGTATATATATAAACACACTCATGTTAAAAACTTTTTTAAAAGGCCATAGTCAATATTTAAACGAGTTTAAACGAGTTTGAACGAGTACTAAATGAGCTTTAAGCGAGTATTGAACGAGTTATTAGACAATATTTATCGAGTTGTTCGCGAGCATAGGGATGTTCGTACTCGGCTCGTTTATTAAACGAGTATCAAAGTGGTGCTCGTACTCGGCTGGTTTATTTTCGAGCGAGCTTTGACTGAGATTTGACCGAGTATGTTCACGAGCCACTCACTAGTACTCTAGTTCGGTTACAGTCTTAACATTGACCTTGTTTTATGGGTACTCAATTGCATTTATGTTATAAGTTTGAAGGTTTTGTTTTTAATGGCTATTCAACTTGTATAAAACAGTACAAGATAATTCAAAAGAATCAAAATAAACGTCTTTAATGACTAACTTGAAGCTTAATGATTTAGTTTTATAATTTTTCAACAATTGATTCTCTATGCTTATGCTTCACACAAATTCAAAATTTCAATGGATGAATAATTTATTGCAATTGTAATGAGTTGTGCACTTATGCAAAGTTCTAACTCCTTAGTATGCTGAGTTGATAAGTCTTGAGGAGTGGCAAGCCTCTTTCACTTTATATTATTTTGATCTTTCATAAATATAATGATTTTTGTTGGAAGATGAATTAAGAGAAAGCCATAAATATTATTCACATTGTTCAATGTATTTTCTCTTTCATTTTCATTAAGTAAAGTTTATGTTCAACAAATGTATTTTTTATGTTGTGCTAATTATGACTTATGTTCAACAAAAGTAGTTTGTTATTCATATTCATATTGTGTCTTATAACATTTGTGGCAATTGGTCATAATATATTGGTCACTTACACACTTAGTATGAGTAGTGACCCTTGTTCACTAAAGTGAACTTTGTCTCACCAAATTTTTTGATAAATCCATCTTGTACAAGTTATAATGATAGTATTAGTTTTTTTCTTCTTCTTATTTGTATAATTTATGTACAATGATAAATATTATAATTTCTAATTTCAACAAAAATAATGAGATATTATTCATATAGCTACTTATTTTGCTAAAGATGTATTAAATTAAACTCACACATATATCATATATGATTTATGGATGGTTGATAGCTTTCTTAATTATTCAGTCCAATTAGTTAGTCCTAATTAGCATAACCAAAAACAAAAATTAGAATAGAAAAAATTGAATGGAAAAAAAATATTGCATTTGAAAGAGGATTCTCAAAGAAAAAGAAAGAAGAAGCTACAAAGAGGAGAAAGAGAGAGGGAGAGAGAGGACATAAACAAGGTAAAAAAGAGTCCGACATCGATAAGATGAAAAAACTAGCACCATTTAGAGTCTATAAAAGGGATAGTAGTGCTTTGGACTTGCATCATGCTAATTGCTAAGCTAAGCATGCCTTCTTGGGCTGTGTTAGGCTCTTACGTGGCCCAAAGGTTTCATTTGGTCATGAATACTTATGGCTCAAAGTTTTTGTTTGGTTAAAACAATTATTTTGATGCACTTTGCAAAATCGTTTGGACCGCTGGGCCTTTAACGGGCACTAGGCCCAACACTAGGCCCAGCTTTTTGCCAACTTGCGGTCCGACTTTGGTTAGTCTTTGGTCAGGCCCGTAGGCACGGCTTAACATGGCCCGTGTTTTCTAGTGCCATAGTTGTGCCTTTGTCAAATTGAGCCCGGCCCACTAGAAGCCCGGCCTTTCATTACTTGGATTGCACATTGGCTAGGACTACTCAAAATTAAGATTAATCACTCTAAATAATACTAAGTAAGAAGTTCATAAACCTAATAATGAAGGATATATTTGGAGAGCTAAAACGAGGTTTAGAGTAAGGTAAAATAAGATAGGATGAGCTATTACTCTTCGATCTAGTGGGCTATTTATAGTCCTAGTACTTGGTCAAACTGGGTTTTACTCCGCCAGTATATCCGACCAAGTAAGGCTGCTGGAATTTCACAAAGTCCCCTTTACGCTGTCCGGATGATGGGTTACGCTGCCCGCGTACTGGACCAAGTAAGACTTCAAATCATAGCCTTTTTACTCTCTTCAAATGACCTTTTCACATGATTATGGCACCTTGGTGGTTGTCTCTACCCTTTTGAAACTTTTTCCAATGCTTTTAGACTCCAATCTCGCTCTTGATTGTACACACTTCTTCTCATCATTTATGTGTCTAAAAAAGCACACAAAACACCGAAAAGACGTAAAGAGGAACAAGAGTTGCAAAACTAAGCAATAAAGCCATGAATCTATTGTGATAGTAACATGGAGCATGAATTGATCACAAATAATCATCAAAAACGCATATTATCAACTCCCTAAATACTTATCTCTTGCTTGTCCTCAAATAAGGCCTAAATCACATAAACAAACAAGTATGTTGGGCAGGGAGATCACCCTGTCAAAGACAACCAAATGAGATTTATCAAAATGCCATTAATAACTTCGCTCTCAAGTAGTCAAGTCTTAATATACGATGAAGTACATTTTGGTATTCTATTTTTTTTTTTATTAAAAATTATTTACAAGAGTTCCAAGTAAATGCAATAGCTTATTTTGAAGTTACACATCACATGGCTGGTAGACTACCTAATGAGAAGATAAAGCATTGTCCACTCGATCCATAGCTGAATCACTTTGATTTTAAAATGGACAACTCCACGACCTCCAAGGTAGACATTTTGTTGATGTTTTTGGAGGTGTCACTCAAACAATCCACAAGTTCATCACGTAGTTGTTGACAGAAACAATTAGAGTCCATATTAGTATAGCAACACCATCAAGTGGCATGTCAAGTTTGATGACAATAAACATGGCAACAACATTGTCATTAGTACCACGAGGATCATCTGCATCAGCAAGTATCCATTGATTGCCAGAATGCCTCCAAAACTTGTCAAAAAATGCAGATTTTATGTAAACACCATTTGGAGATTGGTAGATTTCATGCTTCACCTCAGGAGCAAACGAATCGTCGAACGAAAACTGAAGGTAGTTCTTTCCATTAGCAATGTAAGCACCCAATTATTTTCCATTGTTTCCCTTGAATGCTACATTTTGAGGTAGTTTGAATTGCGATTTCCAGTCGACGACCACGAAAACATCACGGAAATCATCAGGACGTTTTGGCTCAGCCAACAAGCAAGAGTCATTGGGGTCTGTTGGTTTGTTAGCTAAGCAAACATAAAAGCCAAGCTGAACATGAATGAATTGGATGTATTGGCGGGTATTCGTGGGATCGCTGCTCTCCACTACAAGGGGCAGAAACAACGTACATCCCCAACTGTTTTTATCTTCATTGGGTGCATAGGCCGTTGCTGATATCCAATTTTGATCGGGCGCCCACCTTAAAAGTTAGCGAAAGGTATTGTGTAAAACCGTTTCAGGAAAAGATCTCCGTAACCTTTTTTATTTCAAATTTAACATTTTTTCATACTTTTTAATCTAAAAGTAATATATTTGCTCAAAATAGAACAGTCATCTCACATTGAGACCTTTTAATATAAGTTTCCGTGAATGAATGATAAATGTATAGAGATTTTATGATGCCTTGGTCTTACCTACTAGCACTAGACTAAGACCTCTTTGCCACTTTTTATAATTTATGTGCAATGTCTACTACAAGTAACAAGGACTCATGGAGAATCTGTTTACTTTTTCACCAAAATACGGTCTAATAATTATAATTCTTGGTTAGACAATCAAGGGTGACATTTTAGTTAAATAATGTATAGTTACTGTTCATAATAATTGACCCCTACATTTTTATATGATGAACCCATTATTTTACTGTGACCCCTATGCTTATATATTATGATCCCATTATTTTACTGTGAGTTGCTCTTAAACCAAACTCTCATGTTTTGTTTATTAGGATTCTTGTCAAAAATGAAATAAGATTTTATGCTCCGTGCATCCTCTAATCAATTTATGATAGAATAATAAACAATAAGTCTCTTATAAGATTATCAAGCATGACGTATTTGTTTGAGGCATCTTAAGTTGAGACTTCCTCATAATAGTTTTTGTGAAAGCCAAATAAATACCAACGCATTATATGTCCGTACCTGACCAAATATTTGTTGGTATGACGGGGTTTAATATGGACAAGGCCATCCAAAGTCTTAGCTTTTTCAATTTCTAGCTGGGCATATGGATCCCCCAACTTCGACTCTACATCGAATTGAAGAAGACCATGGATTTGATCACCTTCATGGCGATAGCGCAAGAACTTGCTGTTGAAAGCAGATTGCAAACACAAATGTGTTGGCAATGTCATTCTCTCGATCTTAGCTTTTCTCTCTTTAGTCACTCCCACACACTAGAAAGCTAAGGTATTTCGATGATAAATTAGCTAATACTATATATATGTTTGTGGGTTTTGTGCTCTTCTTGCCTTCATGTAGTGAGGCTATTTATAGGAGCACCATATACAATACACCCAAGATTTTGATCCTTAGTCCTCCAATAATGAAAAAGAATAATACGTTTTTCGTCCTACTAAAATGTTGTCATTTGCTTTTGATCAGTTAAAATAATTCGATCTCATGCTGATGCTTTGGTATCTATTGTGGACTTGTGGTTCATCCAACCATGATAATGTAAGACGAAATATTATTATTATTTTCAGAATGTGTTTTAAATGCGAAAATAAGAAAAAGTAAGAAAATGAAAAAAAAATCGCAATCCACTGCATTGCTGTGTTGCTAATAATTAGTGGCGAGCTCTGAAAGGGTTAGCAAAGTTGTTTGTAGATTGAATTTAAAGACAAAGGTAAATGAGTTTAACTTTCATTAGGCTTCTTTGTTGAGCTACAAAAACTTGTGTGGACTCAATTTATGGTGGACCAATATTTGACCTGGAGCCATTCGTCTAATAGTGGAGTCACCTCATACTTCACCTGTAGCCACCCCTCTAATAGTGGAGCCACCCCCTACTTCAACTGGAGACACCCCTACTTTACCTGGAGCCACCTCTCAAATTTATACTTGGCGCCACCCCTCTAATAGTGGAGCCACCCCCTACTTCATCTTGAGCCACCCCTCAAATTTATACTTGGCGTCACCCCTCTAATAGAGGAGCCACCCCCTACTTCACCTGGAGCCACTCCTCAAATTTATACTTGGCGTCACTTCTGTAAATATAGAGGAGTCACCTCATACTTCACTTGAAGCCACCCCCTATTTCACCTGGAGTCACCCCTCAAATTATACTTGATGCCACCCCTCTAATAGTGGAGCCACCCCCTATTTACTTGGAGTCACCCCTCAAATTTATACTTGTTGTCACCCATCTAGTAGAGGACCCAACCCATACTTTACCTGGAATCACTTTTCTAAAAGTGGAGCCACTCCTTATTTCATTTGGAGCCACCCCTTACTTCATCTGGAGCCACCCCTCGCTCAAATTTATTTGATCCACGATGGACTAAGTCAACACAAGACATACTGGTAATTATTGAGCATGTCTATAAATTTATCTTGTTGATATATGTAATTTATAGGCTATTACACACATACACGAAATTTATCCAAGACAACCTCGAAGAATAATGTTGCGGATTCCTAATATAAAAAATTGGTGGTGGAATGTGTTTGTCAGTTTGTGCGTGGTGGCGTGGTGGCTTTAGTTGGTGGTCCAATAATTAAGCTCTGAATGAGAAAATAATGAAAAAAATGGCGGTATTGAATTATGAACAAATTATACATACTAACCCTCAAAATTAAATAAAAAAAAAAGTACACACAATACTTCCTTTTGTTAAAAAAAGGGTGGTACAATATACCACCTCCTTTAACATTATATGATCATTAGTGCTTAATTATTGGCGTGTTTATAGAAATGACGTACACATTGGCATCCATTACTATAGAACCTAGGAATAGTACGAGTCTAGGTTTTAATATTAGTGGATTGAAACTTACAAGGTATCGGAGATTGATTATTGAAAGGAGATAGTGTTTACAAAAATTCAATACCAATAAGGCGAATTATTGAATGGATCCGATTATAAACAAATTAGATATTTTTCAATTAGTATATTATTTATAAAATTATCTTTTAAATTGCTAAATTTGTTCCAACGTCATGCACAAAAATGTCATACAATCGAAATGCAAATTAAATCATAATATCTATAAGATATATGTCCCATACATAAACCTTAAAATTCCTTGCTTTGTACAAAATAAAGATAAATTGGTTACTCACATATTTTTCAAAATTTTTTTAGCATGTTTTGTGTGAAATTAATCTACCATAAATTAAAAATACTAGTGAAAGTATTTAGAATATAAAAAGTATATTTAAATCCAAATATATTTATTCGGGTTTTTGTCCTTAGGCCGTAGGTAGCCTCCCTTTACCAATTTGCAGCCCACGTTTTTATTTTTTTTTGGAATTTTTTTTTATTTTTGTTGGGGTGAGGGGCCCACGTTTTTATTTTACATTCTCTACTTCGGACGAACTTAATTAATCCTAGTGCATGTATCTACTACGTTTGCTTCCCGATTGCAGCCAAAACCTTATAGAAGACAAATGAACTTTACCAACGAAAGCTCAGTCCACCACGCACTAAGTAGACGCACATATACCACACCAAATTACCCTGTGGATTTCTACTTATTTATTTATTGATTTGCTCTAATATATTTTCTACTTTTCTATTTTGAACAAGTTTTGTAGAATACCAACCTACATTAGTATAGGGTCATCACCGTTTACAAATAATAGAGTCACTTAGGGTACGTTTGTTAAAGCTGAATTTAATAGAATTGAATTGAACTGAATTCAACATCACTAAACTGGACACTATTGAACTGAGCTGGACATAAACTGAACTGAATTGAACACAACTTGATATGTGAGACAAAAGTGTGTTTCTGAACTCAATACCATTGAGCTGAACTGAACATCATTTAACTGAATTTGAAATCACCGAACTGAACTAAACTGACCGTGTAAACTCTAACAAACGCATCTAGTATGAATATTAGAGTAAGTCTTTATTCACGCACTAAAGTCTAATCCTGTTCTTCCGAAAGTTACAATAATACATGATCTTATTTTTATTTTTTTTTTGTGCGAAGGAGAGCAAGATCCTAAAAATTAATTAATTCTAACTATTAAACGTGGACAGGCCACGCCCATTACATCTTTAAAGAGAACCCTTTGCATACCTATAGACGGGCTATTAAAACATGTAAAGCTATCTTATTTGAGTTACAATAATACATGATCTTATTTAAGTTACCCCGTACTGCATTATTATTAGGGGCAACATCAAAATGTTAGTATATGTTGGTGTTGAGGTAACGCCCCAAATACCAAATAATATTTAGTTGTGTTTTATTTTATTTTAGTTTGTATAGAAAATAAAATAAAACAAAAAGAAAAGAAAAAAAAAAAAAGGTGAAATCAACCGAATTGCATTCGGTTTGTCGTGGGTGTGGCTAGCTCATTTATGGGCTATACTTGCCATTTTATTTGTAAGGCCCACTTGTCATTTAGTGGCCAATGGGTAAGTTTTGTGATTGGCTTCCACTAGAAGCTAAATGTGGGAAATAAAAGGCCTTGGTCTTTTGTTGTGCGTGAAACAGCCGTTACAGTGAGCAACAGCCGAAACAAAGAAAAGTGAGAGCCAGTGAGAGAGACAAACAAAGAGTGGGAGAAATTGAGTATTTTTCCAAAGAGGTTTGTTCCAGTTCACGGTTGATTCGGCTTGTTCGTGTGAAGGTAATCAGAGTATTCGGATCGGTCATCGACAGGTATTTGTGGGTGTATCTTTGGGTTTGTGGGAGTACCAAATTGAACTAGGGTTTGTCAATTTGTACTAGTACCAAAGATAGATAGTCTACTTGTTGATTGATCTTGTGATTGTTGCCGATTGTACTCTTGATTATCATAGTGGATTATATTTTAGTGCGTGGAGATCCGCACCGTGGTTTTTCTCCTAATTGAGAGGGGTTTTCCACGTAAAATTGTTTGTGTTATTTTTGGGTTCTTGCACTTTATTTTTCCGATTATCTGTTGTTGTGATTGTGGGTAAATACCGTAGTTTTCCCCATCAGTGGTATCAGAGCTTTTTGGTTGTAGGATCGGTGGTGGGAAAATTACTGTATTTGTTGAAGGAGGAATTATTTTGTGCAAGTAACATGTCTGGTAGTGTGCCCAAATTTGAAATCCCTTTGTTTGATGGTAAAATTAATTTTACTGTGTGGAAGAGTACGGTTGAGGATTTGTTGGTTCAACAAAATTTAGATGAGGCTTTAGATGAGACAAAGCCTAGTGGTGTGACCGATGCCCAATGGACATCGAAGAAGAAGAAAGCTGTCAGTACTATTAGATTAGCTATGGCTCCGGAGATCAAGTATAATTACTTGACTGAGACAGATCCAAAGAAGTTGTTGGATAAGCTCCAGAGTGTATATGCATCAAAGTCACTGACTAACAAGCTTTGTTTGAGATATGAGTTGTACCAGCTAAAGATGGAGCAAGGTACAGTGTTGCAGGACCACATTAATAATTTTAACCAGCTAGTATGTCAGTTGAGAAATGCAGATGAGAAGATCTCTGATCAAGAGGAGGCATTGTTATTGTTGGCTTCACTACCTAAGTCCTACAGGCCAATTGTGCAGACATTACTTGTAGGGAGGACAGAGATTACACTAGATGAAGCAATGACAGTGTTGAGAGAGAATGATCGGATGATGTTGCAGGTTGATGGTGTATCTCCTAGTGATGGAGGAGATAGAGTACTAGCTGCGGAGGTGTCCGAGAGAGGGAGGAATCATGAGAGAAGAGGTGGTGGCCCGAGAAGTAGGTCGAAGTCGCGCGCGAGAGACTTTAGTAACGTGGAGTGTTACTATTGTGGTGAGAAGGGTCATATTCAGAGTCGTTGCCCAAAGATGAGAGATGATTTGAAGAGTTTCAAGCATCTGCAAGAGAAGATGGGCAAGACCAAAATTGTTGATGATAGCGGTTCCTCTAATGTAATTATGTCTTGTGATGGTAATGAGGAGTTGTTCTTGGCTAGTAACAATGAGGGGAAGGAAAGCCAAGAGAGTTGGGTGTTGGACTCTGGCGCTTCGGTTCACATTTGTAGAGACCATGCTATGTTTGATACTTTGTGCCAAGATGGTGAGTATGGTGACATCAACATGGGGAGTGGTAAGTTGAAGGCCAAAGGGATGGGAAGCATCCGCATTGAGCTCCATGGTGGTGTGACTAGAACTTTCCAGAATGTGAGGTATGTACCCGATGCTCGTGTCAACGTGATTTCGTTGGGTGAGTTGACATCGCAAGGGTGTAGATACATTGGTACGGGAAGGTGGTGCAAAGTGTATCGTGGTGCTACCTTGATTGTGCAAGGAAAGAAGGCGGAGAACAACTTGTGTTATGTTGAGGGTCATTGCGTAGGGAGGAGCAAGACTGCGAAGAAGAAGGTCCGTTTCTCGGACAAGGTGGAAGTATTTGGTGATTTGGGTCGAGGGAGGATTTGTTGAGGTAACGCCCCAAATACCAAATAATATTTAGTTGTGTTTTATTTTATTTTAGTTTGTATAGAAAATAAAATAAAACAAAAAGAAAAGAAAAAAAAAAAAAGGTGAAATCAACCGAATTGCATTCGGTTTGTCGTGGGTGTGGCTAGCTCATTTATGGGCTATACTTGCCATTTTATTTGTAAGGCCCACTTGTCATTTAGTGGCCAATGGGTAAGTTTTGTGATTGGCTTCCACTAGAAGCTAAATGTGGGAAATAAAAGGCCTTGGTCTTTTGTTGTGCGTGAAACAGCCGTTACAGTGAGCAACAGCCGAAACAAAGAAAAGTGAGAGCCAGTGAGAGAGACAAACAAAGAGTGGGAGAAATTGAGTATTTTTCCAAAGAGGTTTGTTCCAGTTCACGGTTGATTCGGCTTGTTCGTGTGAAGGTAATCAGAGTATTCGGATCGGTCATCGACAGGTATTTGTGGGTGTATCTTTGGGTTTGTGGGAGTACCAAATTGAACTAGGGTTTGTCAATTTGTACTAGTACCAAAGATAGATAGTCTACTTGTTGATTGATCTTGTGATTGTTGCCGATTGTACTCTTGATTATCATAGTGGATTATATTTTAGTGCGTGGAGATCCGCACCGTGGTTTTTCTCCTAATTGAGAGGGGTTTTCCACGTAAAATTGTTTGTGTTATTTTTGGGTTCTTGCACTTTATTTTTCCGATTATCTGTTGTTGTGATTGTGGGTAAATACCGTAGTTTTCCCCATCAGTTGGTTCTATAAATATCCTGGCAAGCTGAAGGCAGTAAGAGCACAAAAACACAATACAACTAATAACTAGAGTATATATATAGTACTAGTAGCTAATAAGCTAGAGAGAGAAACACATACAAAAAAATGACATTGCCAGCATATATGTGTCTGCAATCAGCGTACGCCGGGAGATTCTTGCGGTATCGCCATGAAGGTGATCGAACCCATGGCCTTCTCCGTTCGATGCCAAGACGGCGTTGAATCCATATGCTCAGTTTGAGGTTGAGAAGGCTCAGACTTGGGATGGCCTTGTCCACATCAAGTCCACCTATACCAACAAATATTGGGTCAGGTATGTAAACCGTGATACGAACGAACTCTCTCTGTTCTAAATTAAGTTTTCTGTTAGACTTTTAATTGAGTTTTCTATTAGACTTTTTTAGTCAAATTTCACAAAAAATTGACCGTTAACATGTGAAAAACATGTGAAGATACAATAAAATCAAAATATTATTTTTAGATTCATTTTTAATAGTCGTTTAACCGGCTAATCGTAGATAACTGTTATGACTATTTGATTGAAATTGGTCATTTACTACCCAAAAAAAAAAAGAAAAAAGAAAGAGCAAGAAAGGGCTTAGCAATATGGATGATCCCTTTCACCCCTTTTGTAGCTGAAGTTGTAGTAGTGTTGATTTTTTTTTATCTGCGGTTTTTTTTTTTCACAATAACTTTTATAAGACGGTTTTATCGTTGTTTTCAGTGAGTGAGACAAAGGACATTATATATTAACTGAAATATCGGTTATTGTTTATAATAAGTAACCCATAGATTTCGAAATCAAAAGGTTTCCTATGAGGCGTGTTAAGGTGAGGCCTCCTCTATAGCCAAACATGACATAAGCATGATGTCATGCTTGTTAGAGGGGACCTCACATTAAGGTCGCATCATACGAATTTTTGTGTTTCGAAATAATGACCCAATTTTTCTGTAAATTGGTTTCACACGAAAACCGCTTATGTTCTGTTATTGGCAGTTTCAAATCTATGTTTAATGTGTAGGTTGACGCCTGATCAAAATTGGATAGCAGCATCAGCTTATGCACCCAGTGAAGACAAAGAAAGTTGGGCTTGTACATTGTTTGAGCCCATTGTAGTAGAGAATGGGAGCCCTAATCCCGGTATATATGTACGACTTCGTCATGTCCAACTTGGCTTTTATGCTTGCTTAGCAAACAAACCCACTCCCTATGACTCTTGCTTGTTAGCTGAGTCGAAAAACCCTGCCTCTGATGGACTACATGATGTTTTCTATGTCATCGATTGGGACTTACGATTCAAAATACCTGCGAGTGTCGCTTTCAAGGGCCAAAATGGCAAATATTTGGGTGTTATTAACAACAACATGAATAGTAACCATGTGCTGCAATTTTCGTTCGAGGATGTCGTTGCTCCAGAGGTGAAGCATGAAATCTTCCGATTTCCGGAGGGTATCTATTGCATAAAATCTGCTTTTGTTGACAAGTTCTGGAGGCATGATTCGGACAATCAATGGATACTTGCAGATGCAGATGACCCTCGCGGTACTAATACTGATGACAATAACACTGCTACCATGTTTAGGCTTGCTGTGCTTAACACTTATTTCAGTGGTCTTCTCAATATGAAATCTACTTGCTTCTGTCAACAACTAAGTAAGAAAGAGCTAAATGCTGGTTTAAGTGACACTGCTCAAGTCATCGAATGATTTCTCTACCTTGGATATCATAGACTTGGCCCATACTGCTGAAAAATCATCCAAGTGATCATCGAGCTAATAGCTAGCTTTTATCTCAGTGTGATGTTGCTGTTGAATTAATGTTGATGTTGCTCATGCTCAGCCGGCCAACCAAGTATTATTGTATTGCGTATATATTCATAAATCTCGTATGAGGCGGCCTCAAGATGAGACCTCTCATACAAACATATTGTCATGCTTGTATATAGAGATAACCTCATCTTGAGACGGCCTCATAGAGACTTTATTGCGCGTGTATCTATGAATAGAAATCATAGAAGCTAAATAAGTCAACAAAGAAGTCCATGATGAATAGCTAGAAAGCTAGATGTGTCTATGAGGATTATGTCTCGAATTAAATAATGATAATTCAACTTGATGTCATTGTAGCTTAATTGTTGGTTTTTTTTTTTGTTTTGTTTTGTTTTGAAGAACAGAGAATTTATTTATTCAAGAAAAAGTTATTCCACATCTACAACGATAAATATATCTAAATAAATATAAGATTTAACATAATTAGGTATAAATGTAACATAATAAGAAGAATATGACTCACACCATCATCACTGTTTGAAATCGGTGTCTTGAATAACTCTATAAGTGACTACCAATCCAAGCATCACTACTAGAAATCGACATCTTGATCGGCTTCATCAATAATTGATTATCAATCATCGGCTGCCCTGCTATAGCCCCAAAAAAAAAATGTTATTAAGTAAATGGGAGGCCACTGCCGTTTCCCTACGATTGGAGGTAAGTACGCAACGTGCTGCATCTATTTGGAAGAACAAATTCTCTTGTCATAGTAGATTGATCTTGTCTTCTTGATTCATCAAACCTACCGGAAAAAAAAAAAAATTCTACAACCCTCCGATGAACGGGGTGAACTCCACAACCTCTCATAAAAGGGGAGTTTATTACTAACCATAAAGAAAAACAAACTAAAAATTAGATCGAACGCAAAGAAATAACAATGTATATATGGAAGGGCTAACTACCGGCAAAAATGCTAGTAATAGCTTTAAAATGAGTCAAATAGAAAGGTGGAGGCTAGGGATTTTTCAGAGAGAGAAGGGAGAGAGCACCGACTTATTTACTTGATGGTTTCTTAATAGTTAATACTCCCTACTATGTAAATTCCTATATATTAGTTGGATATAATATTCAGGTATGTTATCATGCAACAGACCAGACAGGTCTTACGGAATAAACTCGATTGTCATGTCACATTCTCACTTCTGATATCAGGTGGACGATTCGAGTCTTGTGTGAAATGCACCATGGATGGCTCCACCAGGATCTAACTTCAAAATTCTTCGAGATAGTGGATTCAACTTGAACATCAACTCGTCGGAGGGGACAATAATTACCATGGGAAAAATAGCCAACTAGTTACTCTTACTGCTCGTATACTTGTTAGTAATGCATTGCAATTATTTATTAAACTAGACTAGATGTGGAGTGAAAAGTAAAGGAGCGGGAGGAGATTGATGGAAAAAATGGGGTTGATTACACCCTTTAATGTAATCACAATTACCCAACTTTAACCTATGCAAATATAATTACTTTGGATGGTGCAATCAATCTCACTTTTCTCATTACTCTTATCTCCCTCCTTCATTTTCCACATCACATTACTCTATAAAATAATTGCGTTGGATTAATTCTATTGCATTAATAGCAAGTACGTATATACGTTATCTAAGGAGTAGCCAAGGAATTGCCAACTCCATCTTTGAGGTTTCAACTTTCTGTAAGTCTGCAAAACCCCTTCATATTACGTGATTATAGATTCGAGAAACTCATTGGGCAACAAGTTTATCAGATACGGGCACACTGCCCTTGGCGAATTCATCCTCCATTAGTTGTTGTTATTGCTATAGCAGGTTTTGTGTGGACTTAGTCTATCGCGGACCAAGAATAATAGTGAAAATATTTAGAGACATGGAGAATATATTATTAAAAAAATTAGATTATCGATCCATCATACACTAAATCTACACAAATTTTTGTATTATTGCCATGTAGAGTTGTTTAAAAGCGAATTTGAGTTGGACTAGTGAATTGAGTCCCTATAAAATCATCAAAACACGCAATCCAAATCTTTCTTTTTTTCAAAACTGAATGGACCGGGCGTATTGGGCTCTCCCTTCCATGGACAGCTGATCTAGTGCTATGAAAACGTGACCCACAAATTTGATACAAAATTTTGTGTGAACTTAGTCCACAATAAACCAAGGGATTAAATTTTTAAAAAATATCTTCCATGTCCATAAAACATTTGCACTATATCTTTAGTTCATGGTAGACTAAGTTCCACACAAAATGGACTGCAAATTTGGACGTTGTTATTGAGATGCCCCATGACTCCATAGTCCAAATGGACCATGAGTAGTATCATCTCAATTAAAATGAAAAATGGGGCAGGTGAACCGTGAATGTGACGAGTTTGAATTCTTTCCATTTCTTTTCTCTATGAAAGGTTAGATCTCCTTTTTATTTTACCTCTTTAAATTTATTTAGTTTAAAAATTACTTAGAAGAAGATTTCATCCTTTCTTTTTTTTAATAAATAGAGAGGATTCAAACTCGAACGTGACAGCCCAAGGCCGTTGGACATAACATTTGAAAGATTCTTCATTATTTGCAGCGGACAGCCAAAACACGTGTACACCTCATCAACACACTGACATAAAATAAAATCCCATTGAAAATTAGAAAGTGGGTGATACGATCGATAGCCTATCCATATTGAGTTGAGTAATGAGGATGACCAAATTCAGATCTTTAATTTGCTGACTCAGATCAATGTCATAGCCTGCTGTTTTACGGATAACGTCCAAGAATACCAATTTCATTGCCCTTCACGTCGCCGCGTTTTATTCTTGTACTAATTATATACAAATAGAAAATAATACCAGTCAAATTACAACTTGTGTAATGATAAACGCGGTGTTTTAAAAAAAACAAAACAATTTTTTTTTTTTGATAAACTCGGTACAATAAGTTTAGAAATACTATGTGATCATTAAAAAGAGGGAGCAATTTAGAAATACTAATTCACGCTAGTTGACAAACTTAACAAATTGAAAATCAATAGAATAGTACTTTTCGTATAAATATAAAGCATATATTATCTAAAATAGTAAAAGAATTTCGACGATATGAGCCTTAAAAAGACAATAATTAAGAAAACACATCTCTTAAACAATTTTTATAATCTATTTTTAGCTTAATAAATCAACAATAAAACACTTTCGAAAACTAGCCCGTTCGGGGTGGTTTTGAGTTTTCAGTTTTCAGTTTTTTTGAAAACTAAACACCAGTTTTTGGAAACCACAATTTTTGGTTTTCAGTTTTTACTTGTCAGTTTCAAAGATAAAGTAGACAATTATAATGGGAAAAAATTTCAGCTCCAAATAAAATTTCTATAAGAAAATAAAAAAGTTTGAAAACCAAAAACTTACAACTCGCCATGGCCGACTCTTAGGGGGTGCATGCGGGGCGATCGCACAGGGCCCCAATTTTTAAGGGGCCCAGAAAACTTTGATTCTACTTTTTAACTTATATGTTTGAGATGTCTTAATTTTAATTTGTTTTGGTTCAAGTGAGACATAAAGGTTAGTATAATAAATTATGTATACATCTAGGGATGGGGGAATCGAATTTGGGACTTAATATACTCAGTCTTCTAATTTAAATTTTTTGGTAGGGAAATATAGGTGTCACTTTTTTTTATATTTTATTTTGGTAATAAAAGTTTTAGGAAAAAATGATCACCAATAAAAATTACATTTTATAGGGGACTTAATTTTCACTTTTGCACAGGGCCTCGAAAATGTCCAAGACGGCCCTGCAACTCGCAACCACCCCGAACGGGCATTACATATATTTTTCAATTTTCTAATTAGCTAGGATGACAAATGATAAGGTGGTTATAAAAAAATTAGCAACATAAGTAACGATTACATTAAACATGATCGTATAATGAGAGTTTTATTTTTTTTGAGGGAATAATAATGGTTATTTTTAAAACGGCTAGATGCTCATCGATTTCCTTTCTTACTTAAAATACAAAATAAAAAATTTAAAAAAATTTTAAATTGTTTTTTAGATGACTATGATATTACTTAAAATATCGCTTTCCTTAATGGCTAAACCAAAAAGCAATTGCATTAAAGTGGATAAGATAGACAAATCATACAAACTATCCTATTATTTGATTTAATATTGACCCGTTTCTTTTTGGATAAAATCTGTCGCTTATCTTCTTCTCTCTCTTTGGTACCTATAAATACACAACCTTAGACACCCATCTCTTTCATTCTACTCAAACACCAAACACAGAAATCAATTAATCCAAAAATCTACAAAACTTTTGTTATTTTTGAAGATTTGTGTCTTTTTATTGCTAAGTTTGTAATTCATCTTCAAAGAGAGGAGAGAGAAAATGTTGGCAATATTCAACAAAGGGTTGGTGGATGCACCACAGGAGCTTCACAGCCCTGTTAATTCACAGCAAAACAACAAGCCCAAATCCCCTGAAGAGATTGTGAGGATTTTCCAACAAGCTCATACTCAAAACCCACCTCTTTCTTTTGGGTTTGGTAATTCTGGGTTTCTTGCTTATTCACCTTCAAAAGGCCCTCAGTTTCACCAACACAGGTACTTGATTAGTGATCAATACTCTTTAAAGTTCATGTCTTTTTATTGGTATTAGTTGAAAATGATCATGGGTCAGTCAAACCAAATGAAGATCACCTAGAGTAATTTATTTCTGAAATTACTGGTATATGTAGATAAAATTGGTTTGATTTGTGTGCCAGATATGGCTGATTTGCCTGGCATTTGGTGCAAATTAGATCTATTGATAAACATGTTATAGTGTTAATCTTTGTGGGTATTTTCAATTTTTGGGTTTTGGGAACTTTTAGAATGGTTCAAGATGAAAAAGAAAAGGGTGTTTTTGTACTTGATCTTGATTGATGATTTGTGCATTTTTAAATTTGTGAAATTGGAGTATACTATAGATTAATTGGTTTGTTTGAACCTAGGAAATTAGAGTTTCTTGGCTATTTTGGGTGTTAAAAGAAAAGGGTGTTTTTGTACTTGATCTTGATTGATGATTTGTGCATTTTTAAATTTGTGAAATTGGAGTATACTATAGATTAATTGGTTTGTTTGAACCTAGGAAATTAGAGTTTCTTGGCTATTTTGGGTGTTGTTTTTCACAATGTTGATCTGAAAATCATGAGTTTGCTTTCAAATTTGACCAAAACTTACTCACATATGTGATTGTTGTGATTGAGCAGGATGTTTTGTGGGATGGACAACATGTATTGCATATTCTTAGGCCATATAAACAATTTGAGCTCTTTAATCAAGCAATATGGATTAGGAAAGACTACCAATGAGGCCATGTTTGTAATTGAAGCTTACCGGACCCTCCGGGACCGTGGCCCGTACCCGGCTGATCAGGTTCTCAAGGATCTTGAAGGCTGTTTTGGGTTTGTCATCTATGACAAAAATGCTGGCACTGTCTTTGCTGCACTGGTAATTTTTAAAATTTTTTGTATATCAAAAGAACAAAAAGAAATTTGTTTTTAAGGCAAATTGCTTACTAATTGTTTGATTTGGGAAACAGGGGGAAGATCAAAGAGTGCAACTTTTCTGGGGAATGGCTGCTGATGGGTCTGTGGTTATTTCTGACAGTAAGGATATAATAAAAGCCAGCTGTGCTAAATCATTTGCACCCTTCCCATCTGGTAAGGTTTACTAAAATTGTAACAGATTATCCCATCCTAATCTATATGACCCAAAATGTTAAATAGGGGAAGATGGTGTTTGTATAACACCGTCGTCTTACTATAATTATTGGTGAGACAGGGTCACGATTCATAATAAGTGACCCCTGCATTTCTAAATAGCGACACCCACAATTGAAAACGAGATTGTATATGGATGTTTGATTAGTCTTTGATGGATATTGTAATTTGGTATTGCAGGGTGCATGTACCACAGTGATACAGGATTAGTGAGCATTGAGCATCCAAAGAATAAATTGAAGGCAATGCCAAGAATTGACAGTGAAGGGATGATGTGTGGAGCAAATTTTAAGGTGGATGTTAGCACCAAGAAAGCCTCTATGCCTAGAGTTGGAAGTGAAGCAAATTGGGCCTTTTCTAATTCCCAAGCTTGATTATTACAACTAATGAGAGCTTTTTGCTTTGTTAGTAGTATTTTCATTTTGTGGTTTATCTTTCAATCAAAAGAGGTTGTTTCCCTCGTTTTTTTCTTCTTTTTTTTTCTTTTCCCTTTCGCATTATGGCAAAGGAAAAAGTTGTCCTTGTACAGAATTTGATTTTGCCTCAAGTTTAACGAGAAAGAGAAGAAAATTTTATAGCGATATTTATCAAGTTATATTCATGTTGAGTTTTCTGTTAATATTTATGGATCTGTATAACTTTGTTTCAGTCCAGTATTCGTCAACTTGGTAATAAAAGTTGTTTCATTATTTAAGGAACATAAATAGATGAATATAAAAGGTTGCTAGTCGGCTTAGTAATGGTTATATGGGGTTGTGCACAAAACGGGGAGAGTTCACAATCCATTTGCATCTGCCTATGCCTTATGCCACTTCTTTTGGCGGTTCGAGACTAGCGGTATCTGCATCTCTCTTTCTCTCTCGAGAACAGTGTAATACTCCCTCCGTCTCAAAAATACTTATATATTTGCTTGTTCGGAGAGGAAGAGAATAACTTGGAGACACTGTTAATTTGTGAAAAATACATAAAGTTTCACATTGCAAAAATACTATTATTAGATTAATTTTAAATACTACTTTTGAAAAATCATAGTTTTACACTCATATAAGTTCAATCATTAACCGTAAGTTGGTATCTTGGAGACCATGAAAAAACAAATGTAAAGGGTTTTCCGGGACAGAGAGGGTAAAACAGAAATTACACAGATTTCAGCAATATCTTAAACAAAAATGAGGAAGATCAATATGGTAAGCTTTTGATGTCTACGATTACATCATTTAATTTCAACCAAGCAAATCAATTTGATGATCATTATGGTAAGCTTTTGATGTCTAAGATTACTATTCTTTCAATTACTTTCTACCTTTCTTCTTTATATTTCTAACTGGATGCTATCATTTGATGATCCTAGCAAATCAATTTTGGCTCTTTTTCTCTCATGTCTATAACATCAAACTCTGCACTAGAAGAAAGGGCTTATTATAATCAAAGGAACATATACTGAACCATGTTCAAACTTCAAAGATAAGAAGCAAACAATATAATGATTGTCTCTACAGCTGACTTACAGAAGAGCCCTAAAAAATTAGACTTGGGAGGGAAAAAATGAACGGAACAAAGGGAGTGATCCGAGATCGCTATCATCTAATTTACATGTATAGATACAGGAAAACATCTTGTTTGTGAACCCGAGACTATTCCATGAGTTCCTAACATAGAATACAGTGTACGAAGAAACTAATGTTTGCAAAGTAGAGTGAGCCATAACCCTGCTTCCTTGCTAAACAGTCATTTAATTGGATGGTTGGTGACAAAACTGAGCAAGGTGAATAATTCTGCTAGCACTAGCCTTACAGGATAAGCCGAGTCATGTAATTTCTTCCTGCCTAGATACAACTCTGTCTGCTTTTGGCTTAACGGGAGCAAGAACATATCTTGGTCAAATCACTAATCAATCTATCCACAACTGGAGTCATCCATTGCACTTACATTGCAGTTCAATCCGAATCAACAAATATCTGCAGCAAGGAAAAATCCACAGTTAACGCAACTTAAAGCCCCTAGTATGAAGAGATTCTTCTGTTGAGGAAGGTGCACAATCATTACTGAACATTGTGAAATGAAAATATCATTTTAGCATGAAGAGAATCTTGCACCAAATGTTACACGGTCTATTCTAGTCATGCATGCAGTTCAATAACATAACCTCTTACATTCATGGTGTTGAATTATCTGCACACATACATTGAGACCGTATCTAGAAATGACGCTTAAATTCAGTAATCACTCAATTCAGATGATCACTATACAAGGGCATAGCTAGTATATTCAGTTTCTCATCCAACCTTTTCCGCTATTAGATTTCCTCTGTCCCTCCACACAACAAGGACAGTTGCTTCAAATGTGACACTCTGGACGACATATGCCAAGCATTGAAATTTATGGCCAGATTTTGAGAAATAAAGTAGAAAATCATCATTGACCATATGCGTCAAAAATAGAAAGGAAAAAGCAAGAAACACATCACTTTAGTTACGTACCTCAACATCTGGTAGAGGTTCATATGTCTTCTTTTCAACTGAGTCAAAAATTGTTATACCAGTGATCTTCTGGACTCCAAGTTTAGTTGCAATCAGGTTCTGCCACCAAATCAACAGTAATGCATTATGCAAAAACATTACACTACAAAGAAGAGTTTCTAAGAGATGCATCCGCTACCAATTGCAATATATATAATTAGATTAAAACGCAATGATTCAACCAGAGCTCGCCACATCAGCCGCTAAATTGCCGAATGACGTGTCAATTTACTTATGGCGTGTTATGTGACTCATGACCAGTAAAAAAAAAAGAAAAAAAAAGAGAGAAAGTAGCAATAATTAGACGTTACAAACCCATAATGGAGTTTAATGACTCCTTCCCTTCATTCTCCCAAGTTGTCAAACGTTACAAATCCAAGAAATTGAGTAGTAGCTAATTTCTCTCACATATTGATGAGCCAAAAAAAAAAAGAAGCTAATTCCTCTTTCATGAATAGATGATGGAACCTCGCATGTCTATAATGTTTAACGTTCGTATATGGATCTCATCGCCGTAGTCCGCCATTGTGTACAACCAATCCCCATTTTGGTAAGGTTCATCGTATTTCTCTTTGCAATTACTAGGCATTCGGTATCTACACCTCCTCTCTTTGCAAGAGAACCCCTCCAAGTTCATTAAGCTTAGTACCATATATTGCTTTACTTTGTTCTCTCTGAATAGTTATACCAACTTGAATGTTTAAAACTATTTAATTTAATTTTTAATTAAAAATTTATACTGAAAAAAAAAAATATCCAAAAAAATTAGAAATCGTTTCAAAAAAATTGGGAAAAAATATGAGACATCGCTATAGTAGTAGAGAGGGCGCGGGGGTAGATTTGGTGGCACGGGGTGGTGGGGAGTAGACTTGGGCAAGTGGGCAGGGCCTCTCTAGCCGACCCGTCCCGACCCGCCCCATGAGCGGGTCATGACTCGCTGACCACTATAAATGGGCGGGTCGAAATGGGCCGGCCCATTTAAAAGTTAAACGGGTTGCAAATGGGCCGACACATTTAATACTTTTTTTATTTAAAAAACACTTTTTAAATTTTAAACGGTCCAAAATGGGCCGGCTTGACCCGACACGGCCCGCCTCACTCACAAACATGCCCGACATGCCCCGACCCGCCCCATTTATTAAACGGGCCGACCCACCCCGACCCGCCCATTTGCCCAGCTCTAGTGGGGAGCCATGCTTGGTAGCCAAAAACCGTGGAATAGACATGCCCAATGCATAACTTTCATAATGGTAGGCGTTTCATGTCGCGCCGCTTGCCATCCTTCGCCCACAAGCCCTCTCTCAAGCAACTACCCACTAAAGAGTCTTATAAGGTTTAGTGAGTCTAATAACAAAAGTAGACATGCGAGGTTTTGAGAGTTTGGAGAATTATTTTCCAAAAGTTCCACCTCAAACTTTTCAAGTATATTGAGTTACGGGAAAACTTTTTTTTTTCCCACAGATTGTAGCTATTAATTTAATTTTTAATTAAAAAGTACGCAGAAAAATAGAAAAAAAAAAAAACTTAAAAATCACTTCAAAAAATTGTAAAAAACAATGAGACCTCACTAATAGTAGAAAGGGCTTAGGGGTAGGTTTGGCGGCAGGGGGTAGTGGGGAGCCATGCTTGATACCAAAAAACAGTGGATTAGCCTCCAACGTCCAGTAAGAGGCCCTTCAAGTGTACCAAGGACCCGATAACCTACCCAGGGGGTCTCCCATGTGCCCTAGGGGTGCCCCGTGCGATATGGTGTGAAAATATCCACCTTCATTCCGGGGCCTCCCAGAAGCTCAAAAAACGTGGATTATAGCCTTCATTTTCGGCTTCCCGGGGCTCGGGTGTTATTTTTGCCCAAACTTCTTTGGGGGTTCTACCATGACCCTAGAGGACCCTCGGTGCCCCGAGAGGGTCATCTGAATCCCTGAACTTCGATTTCAACCATACATTTGGTGTTCCGACTCTTACACCAGTGTCCCGTAAAACGCCCTTCCAAGCCTATCAGGGACCGGATAAGCACCCCAAAGGCCTCCCATGTCCCCTAAGGGTGTTCTGTACGATGTGGTGCAAAACTATACACCTTTGTTCCGGAGCCTCCCGAAAGCCCAAAAAACGTGGATTATAGCCTTTGTTTTCGGCTTTCCAGGGCCCGGGTGTCATTTTTTCCCAAACTTTTCCGGGAGGTCTATCATGACCCTAGAGGACCCTCGGTGCCCCGGGAGGGGCATCTGCATCACCGAACTTTGATATCATCCATGCTTTTGGTGTTATGACTTTTACACCAGTGTGCCGTAAAACACCCTTCCAAGCCTATCAGGGACCGAATAAGCGACCCCGAGGGTCTCCCATGTCCCTTAGGAGTGTTCCGTGCGATGTGGTGCGAAAATATCCACCTTCGTTCCGAGGCTTACCGGAAGCCCAAAAACATGGATAATAGCCTTCGTTTTCGGATTTCGGGGTTCGGGTGTCATTATTGCCCAAACTTCTTCAGGGGGACTATCATGACCATAGAGGACCCTCGGTGCCCCGGGAGGGTCATCCGGATCCCCGAACTTCGATATCACCCACGTCTTCGACTCTTCGGTGTTCCGACCCTTACATTAGTGTCCCGTAAAAACGTCCTTACAAGCCTATCAGGGACCCGATAACGGACCCCAAGGACCTCTTATAGTCACTAAGGGTGTCTTGTGCTAATTGGTGCGAAAATATCCACCTTCGTTCCGGTCGGGGCCTCTTGGAAGACCAAAAGACTTGGATTATAGCCTTCGTTTTCAGCTTCTGGGTGTCATTATTGCCCAAACTTCTCCGGGGGGTCTATCATGACCCTAGAGGACCCTCGGTGCTCCTGGAGGGTCATCCGAATCCCGAACTTCGATATCACCCATGCCTTCGGCGTTTCGGCCCTTACATTAGTGTCCCGTAAAGAAGGCCTTACAAGCCTATCAGGGACTCGATAACGGACCCCGGGGCCCTCTCGTGTTCGCTAAGGGTGTACCGTGCAATGTGGTGCGAAAATTTCCACCTTCGTTCCTGGGCCTCCCGGAAGCCCAAAAAACGTGGATTATAGGCATAGCCTTCGTTTTCGGCTTTCGGGGGGCCGTGTGTCATTTCTGCCCATACTTCTCCGGGGGTTCTATCGTCACCCTAGAGGATCTTTGGTGCCTCGGATGGTCATCTGGGTCCCTGAACTCCGATTTCAGCCATGGGACATGGACATTGGATATGAGACATTGGACATGGGACATGAGACTTGGGGGCTAGGACATGGGCACGAGGACATAGGACATGGGCCACCCAGATTTTGTTTAAATAAATTTTTGATCTACTTAGTTCATTTCGATCCATTGTCTACTATGATAATCTTTGATAGAAGAACTTTATATCTCATGTTTTTTAATAAAAGGCTAATAATCGTTTCCTAAGCACTCTGTCAAATATAGATCAAAGTTTACAGTATAACTAATCAGAATAGGTAGAACTATAACGCAACAAACAATGTCATTTAGGGGTACATACCTCTAAGTTTTAAATAGGCACCACAAGCCAATTAATGACCCTTTTTTTTTGTCAAAGGCTAATACACGGCCAATGGATGACTATTACCATGACTTAGGGCATCCCTCCCCCCAACATTTTAATATTTTCCCTAAACAAGTTAAGAGTCAGGCTGCGAATGGACCTCTCCAAATCCCGCATTGGTGTTGTTTTAGTTTTATTTACCAGTTAATCACAAAATTAGCACCAAAAAAGAAACAGGAAATTATTACAGCAAAGTTAGAAGCAAGGCAACCCATAGGAAAACATTAAATTTAAAACAAAAAACAAAAAGAGCTGAAACATCCCGTGCGGAATGCATACTAGTTTAGTTAACAACAAAGACATGAACCAAATGTCCATATTGATTCCGATATTGGCAAGGCGGAATGGTCAATACACGCACCCTTATTTCTAACAAGGCAAAAAAGCTGTTTTCAAATACCCGCAGTCCAAACCATATTAAAACATGAGGTCTTAGATGAGAAGTGACACATTTGGTATTGAGGATGTGTAGATATATTAGCTTGATATTGAGGATGCCTTATCCTCAACCTTTTTGTATTCTTTAACAATTGATTAATAAAAATTTTCTTATCTAAAAAAAAAAAGGTGACACATTTGGTAAAATCATTGGGAAAGGTAAAAAGGGGTGAAGAAACTTTATCTTGATCATAGTCTATAGAAATCGAAACAAATAGCTCAAAACAACCACCATAGCAGACACAACAACAACAAGGAGGGAGGACTGAGGCACTTTATTGTACACTGTTTCTGTTCAAGCATCTAAAACAAACTTTACTTAAGTACAGTGAGAGCCCTCCCTGCAACCTCCCCCAACAAGAGCAATAGACAGAATCTAAAGAACTTTTAAATAAGACTGCAATTTACCATCTTTAAATCTGTGGATTTGAGCGACTGAACCTCTGTTAAAGCCTGTAGAAATGCATCAAATATCCATATCAGTACCAAAAAAAAACGGTGCTTATAGACTTCATACACAACATCTGAACTTGTCTAAGCATTAAGAAAAGTTTTCAGGAATAATAAACTATTCATGTTGTTTCCCAGCTCAATATTAAATGGTGCAGATGCAACATATTAATAATTTATAGGCATATCTTGGCAAAAAATTGGCACCATGTCAGCTGGATGTCTTGTTTAAATGGATAATGAAATAGATGCTGGTTTATTTTGGTTGCAAGTAGATGCTAGTTAGGTTAGTAGAAAACGTACAAATTTTGCCGTAAAAGGCATGAAATCGATATAGACTATGGAACAGGAGATCAGGAATTTTGTTTTCAGCCAAAACAGCACATACCATTGTCTGAAGGCCATTAACCATGAAAGCCCTCTCTCCATTAGCATCAACTGAAAACCAGATCTCAAATGGCCCCAGAGTCCTGTCTGTCTGGTTTGTGAGGCTCAGTTGCACCTGAAAGCAGATTCTACGTCATTAAATACAATTTTAAAGCCTCTTGGCTTTATTTCCTTTTTATTATGCCCAAAATGTTCAAATCAAATTCTCCCTGAAACCCTTTCACAAAAAATATTAAAAAAAAAATAAGAAGTTTGCTCCTAGAATGTCAGAAATTCAATTGCCCACAGCATACTAGTGCAACAGGCAAAAGTTCATAAGACCTAAAATATTCAGATGGAACAATAAAAAACGATTTACCTCGAAGGGTTGGTGCAAGATGATGACAGGTGGAATCTTCACAACTTGCAAGTAAATCTCTTTGCGAGGAACAGGCTGGAAACAAATATAAAAGGATCAGAAAAACTGCAAATGGTAGCTCAATTCCGCTGGGAAACCCCACATGTGATCATTAAAGTACTCCCCATAGTCCCAAAGCAGTCATTATGTATTCTTACAGCTGCGTATGCGTATCCCTTGAGCAAGACTTAGAGATAACATGAGGGACAATGTAGCTATCATAATACTAAGCTCTAGTCAAGATCTACAACCCTAGAGCAGAGGAGAAACATTCCTTTCTACAAAATTTGGAAAAGGCATCCAGCTCTCTATACTTTCTCACAGAAAGTTGGACTATTGTTGTCAACAAAAAGAATAGAGCAGCTGCTTTTCAAGGCTAAAGTGTTATCTTTGCTGTGTGTGGCTAATTGCATATTTCAGGCCAAAATAAAGTATCTGACTGTTAATTGTTGTCTAACATAAGAATTTTTTTTGTAATATGCAAATATACCATCACAGGTCTTAGTTGAGAGCTATCATAGCAGACCTGAGATAGTTTTACCAAAGATGATATGACCAGTTCTTTTATTCTTCTTTCATTACTTTGGTTTCAGGCATAATTCTTTTTATTTGCAACTTTCTCTTCCCTCCCCCCCCCCCTTTCCCCCTGGCACATTCCAAAAAGAAAGTTGAGGTGAGTAGGTGACAATAAGATATAAAATGAAGTATACCGTAGGCAGCAGCATTATTAAGGACCAGTAAAAGTTTCCTGGCTGAGAAGCATTTGTAAAATTTCTTTATGTACTTACACTACCAAGAATCTGCTGTGTCTGCAAGCGTCCAGGCTCACCCAAATTTGTACGCCATGTTATTTGCAGTTTGCCAAGGATATTGCTCCCCTCTATTCTCATCTGATTAGATTCTTCGGAAGACAACTTCAACTGATATAAAAAGTTGTGAATTCCACCTCCAGATCTTATCAGAACAGGTGGCTTAAATATATCTGCATCACTGCGAACTGTTAAAGTTAAAAATTGAAAGAACATCTGCAAGAAGTTAGACTAATACTATATTAATCAACAGCACAGCACATTACAACATAGTCTTGCAACCAACCTCGTGGATTTCTTTTCTGAATGGAGCATATCGGCTGTTAGTACTGTTGCACTCCAATGTTGAGCTGGCTGAAACTCAACTTGGTCCATATAAAGGTTTGCTTTGGTGTGGTTTTCAATACAAGCCTCCAAAAAAGTAAGATCCTGAGGTATAAGAGGGAAAGATGTCTTGCATCAAGGAGTAATGATCAACCAGGATAGCCTTAGCCATCTTCACACCCCTGACCTATATGATTCAAATAAGAACATCTAGAGATCTTTGACCAGTATCAGGAATCTTGATCATGATGCAGATAACACAAATTAGGGAATGCAGAGGTAAAGTAGTTGACTCAGCACGTTTGCTGAATGCAGGAAAGAAATGCTAATACATCAGAAGAGTATTTATTAAACTTCCTTTAAATTTCAGATCATGGACGAAAGACTACTAACTTAGTAACGAAGAAACTTTAATCCAGAGGGCTAGTTTTCAACTTAAGCAGACCCTTATCTTCATGAAAAATATTTTTAGCGATGGTGTCTGTACACCTTATGTAACACAAGATTTGAAGGTGCAAACCCATTAGAAAATGGCAATCCCATGTAGCTTTGTGCACTCAAAGCAACAATCCTCCTTCTCCCCTCACCCAAGAAACTACCCATCCAACACAAAAGAAAATAATAATGTTTTTCTCTGACTTCTATAGCTCTATCTACAAGTAGAAAAAGTGGTTCTTATAGTCGGTCAACCTGATCCCAATATGGGTGAAATATTGACCTGCAAGGTGACAAACTCAGTTTTATATTGATAGAATTGTAGTATGAATTAACATATTTAACAACCACCATATAGCATTTACATTTAACTTCTTAATTTCAATATGAATAACAATTTAACAGCTTCTAGCCTGTTCATAATTTCTTAATATTATGAAAAGAAATTCTGGACTTACTATCTCCAAATGCTATGAACATCAACGTACCTTGACAACACGGACCTGCACCCAAAATCAACCTGAATGTAAGAGCTAAGGCAACAACAAGCATTAAAAAATTTATTTCAAAAAACAGGCTGAGATTTGTGTGAATGATTTAGCATTTAATCAAGTACTCCTTTGTGGAAGAAGATAACAGGACATACCTTTGTCCTGACTGAAAGTGGGTTTGCTACAATGAATTTGAAAAACTGAGGCAGATATTTGTGCTCACCATCACCATCATTGTACAGAGCAGAGCATACCAGCCTACAGATGCCACGGTTGTGAAAACATTATGAATAACAGCAGCAGTACATAGTAATGCATCAGCAGTGATCCAACTTACGTGTGTGCCCCAAGTTCTTTGACATCATGTTCAATAATAAAATCATAACGTCCCCCAGCACGTATGGTTTCTACAGGTGATTTGGATGTATCCAGTAGCAGTAACCTCTGCCTTTCAGTTTGAATTTCTGCCTGCGGCCAGTGAATGAGTTAAAAAAATATCCTGAGGACAATACTAATTAACTGATTCAAAAACAATTGACCTTTCCACATAAAATTCTTTTAAAAGTTCCTTTCTTCGCTATATTAACAGAGAATGATGTTGCCAAGTGGGAAATATCGTGTCCTGCAGCAAGATGGGATCTTGGCATCAGACCTTTTCATTCTTTAAATGAAACTCACAAGACTAGTTGTTTTTTAGGTTTGCCAATGGCAAGGCCGCGTTGTGAAAAAATGATAAAGTGAAATATGTTGGTTGATTGGTGGTTGTCTGCTAATGGGGTCGGAATCTGGAGGCCTACAGTAGCCAGATTGCGACACTTCAAGTCAATTCATGGGTTTCAAGATGAAGAGTGGCTATAGTATTAGTGTACTCTTCTGGCATGATACTTGGTTGGTGATAGAGCTTCAAAGATTCTATATTTCTATATCTAGACTTCTTCTGGATAGCTGCTTGTGCAGAAGATGTAGTAGTGTTCTAGAATGTAAGTTTCTCAAGATTCGAATTGATTGGGAAGACGAAGCAGCGTAAAGATTGATGGATTTACTCCGTTACTCCCAAGTCCCAAACCATTGCACCTTGTTTATTTGATGCTTCGGTTGCATGATAGTAAAGGCCTTGTCACTGGTGAAGAGTTTTTGCACTTTGATAGAAGTTATACAACATAATAACTTCCTTTTGCGAATGCTTTATGGAGTTCTAAAGCTCCTCCTTTAAGTTTGCTTGTGTTGCTGGCTTGGATAAGAAAGGTGACTAATGGATCGCTGAAGTTTTGAAGTTGGTTCCTAGGGCAATATGGTGGTGCATGGAGGGGGCTACCAGTAAAAAAATTTATGTACTCGGGTGTATTTAGCACGATAACATCAAAATTCTACAAAACTAGAAACCAAAGCAATGTTTATTTTATTTTCTTCAAATAATTCACAAATAAGGAGATGCAAGCATTCACTGACCTTGATGACGATATCTCTGACCTCAAAGTTTGAGCTATTATTGATACTTATATAGCTGCAGAACGTCTCGCCCAAATATATCGCCCTATAACATATTCAAAACACACACAAAAGAATCACAAAATTGCACCATTTAGTCAATAAAAAAGCACCATACGAAGCCACATTCAAACTCGAAACTACTCAACATTACACCCAAACTAGCTAAAACATCTACATTCTGTTACAATAAAGGGTAATTAAAAAAATCCCCATTTGCTGAATTTTCAATCACTACTTGACAACCGAATCGAAGAGGCAATAACTCATGCTCAATTTCTAATTATAATCACAAAATTCGATAACAACATCTACATTTACTGAATTTGCAATCATTTGCCTAATCGCCTTAATCACTACTTGAATTTCGCAAAGAACAAGCAATTCTCAAGCTTAATTTCTAACTTTATCATAAAGTTCAATTAAAAGTAATCGACTAATTCTGTCCAATTAAACAAGTAACTAACATGCCACATTCCAACCATAAAATCCTTGTAAACAAAAACATCAACAATTATCTCAAAATCAACACATTGCCACAAAATCCAATATCCAAACTCCACAATCAAAACAGAAGAAAGAAAGATTTATTACCCGAAGGACTGTGGAAGAACAAGGAGACCAGAGAGACCAGTAGCAAGAGCAGGATCAGAGAGAAGAAACCGAGAGCTGAAAGAGAGATCAGCATTTGAATCAGAGGAGAGAGAAAGAGAAGGGAGATTGAGTTTAGGGTTTCCAATAATTTCATTTTGATCATCAAATTCTTCGCCAATAAGAAGATCGGCAAGGTGAAAACGAATTGGGGTTTCAACGTGAAGTGATGGACGACATAGTCTCATCACTCTGAACGCTAATGAGTGTGCTCCTTGTGTTGCTGCTCCTCCTCCGGGTCCGCCGGTTCCGGCCATTTTCTCTCTCCTCTCTCCGGTGATGAACAGTGTATGTGACTAGTTGTGAATTGTTCTAGAGAGGAGAGGAGAGATGTGAAATGGGATTTTAATCCAAAATGAATTTTGTTTATATTTATGTGTGATTTCCTCAAATATACATCATTCGCAAAGTAATTTCCAAATTAGCTTCGGTTTAAAACTATTTTTCCACATATACACCAGGACTGTGGCCTGGAAGCGAATTTAATTTTTTTTTATAGCGAAAGGCAAAGCCGCTGTGGGTCCGATTACTAATTTTTTTTTTATAGCGACAGGCCACAGCGGCTTTGCCTTTCGCTATAAAAAATAAATTAAATTCGCTTCCAAGCCACAGTCCGATCACTAATTTTTTTTTTTTTTAGCGAAAGGCAAAGCCGCTGTGGGCCACAACGGCTTTGCCTTTCGCTATAAAAAAAAAAATTAAATTCGCTTCCAGGCCACAGTTCGATCCTACGTGGTGTATATGTGGGAAAATAGTTTTGAACCGAAGCTAATTTGGGAATTAGTTTGTGAATGATGTATATTTGAAGAAATCATTCTATATTTATTGTTGAATTTTTGCTTTTTTAAATTTTGTTGAAATTTGTTTGAATTTTGTTAGGGGATTGCTAAATACCGCACCCTAAATTAAACAATACCGCACCCTAAACAATAAAGTTCCTAAAATACCCTTCAAAGTGAAAAACAAAAATAAATAAAAGAAAAACTCAACCTCTGCAATGGACACCCCCATCAATCAGCAATTCAGCACCCTTATCTTTGTTATAGATCAATCAAAGATCAATTACCAAATCCGGCCGATAGCGGGTCGAGCCTCAAGCTTTCGGTACCACAACTGTCACGAGGCTTAAGAAAGCACTATCAAACTCCATTCGTTGTCCTGTTATTGTTGTCGTCGCTAACTGCTATCCTACAAGGCTACGCCTGATTTGGGCGCATACTTTCCACACCTGCGCTTGAATTAAGCGTAGGATAGGAGAGTCTATGCATTGTTGTTATTGCTGTAAATTTTCCACAGTTGGGAGCTGGGATCCTTTATTTCTGTAAACTTTCCATAATTGAAACTTTTTGTTACTTAATTATGGCTTTTAAGTTTTAATGTGGTAGTTCCTTAATTATTGTGATGCATCTATGAATCCTTTAAGTAGAGGTCAACTCGGCAAGGGCTTCGAAAATAGTTGGGCAGGCACTTCTGTGGAACAGTCAAATTAAAGCTTCTTCATTCCCCACATACAAAATGGAGAATTACAATATCATTGACCGAGGGAGAATGTTAGTGGGATGGGTAATGTTAAAGTTAATATAGGGGTATAATTATCAATTTTTTAAATGGGGTGCGGTATTATTTAAAATGGTGTGCGGTATTAATGCGAGCTGCTTTGTTAAACTTTGTTGATTTTAATTCATAAGCATATGTATTGTGTCTGTTCTCCAAAATGAATTTTGTTTATATTTACTGTTGAATTTATATTTTTTAAGATTTGCTGAAATTTGTTAAATTTTTGTTGAATTTTGCTAAACTTTGTTTATTCTAGAACGAGGTATCTTTGCATAAATGGATAATATATCTTCTCTTTGGGTGCAAAAGAGGGGCAGAGCCTGAAAATTAAAAAGTAGTTATACAAACAAACTAAGTAAGAACCCTACGTGGCCACATTGGTGGTAGCTTAGTGGTTGAGGCTTATGTCCACTTGTCCAAGGTTAGGAGTTCGAAGCTTAACATAACTTAAAAGTGCTTGCATTAGTAATGCTTGACTTTGTACAAGTGGATGGGCAAGAGCTGCGCCCCCGCGAGGTTATTGGACAGTTCTTCAACTCATTAGCACGGATGTATGTTGTGGTGACGAGCTCTCTCTTTTAGGGTAGTAGCTATGGCGCAAATCGGACATTCCACAGCATGGGGTGCTAGTATCGTAACACCAGACTAGGCCAAGATATAGATGGTTGCCGCTTCCCCATTTTGTTCATGAAAATAAAGCTATTAGTTCTTGTCAAGTTCATGTTTCAACTCAGGTTGGTTTTGTGTTATTCTTTTGTACTTTGTAGTGTACCAGTATCATGTCAAATAAGTATAAGATGATGCCTTTGTATGAGGAATTCATCACTTCTTGTTCACTACTGCTAATATATTCAACTTATCAAATAAGTGTACTTGGATTCCATCGCTGGGTAAATTGATTTGCTGCTTAATTTATAGTTTTGGCTGCAAATCACACAGGACAGTTAGAATTGAGTAAATATTGAAAGTTGCCATAATTTAATTTCATGTAGGTTATGGTATACAACGAGAAGGAGGAAAGCATGAGTATTCATGAAGAACAAAGAAGGGAGTCTCCTAATGATGTACTGATGGAAGTGTTTGCACAGGTTCCAACCAAGTTTCTTATGCAATTCGAGTCCGTCTCCAAACACTGGTTTTCTCTCATCACTCATCCCATTTTTGTCGACATGTATCAAACTCAGTCCTTGTACCACGTAACACGAAATCGTGTTGTGAGACTACTATTGGCAAGCCTTGGTATCCTTTCAATGACCTGTTTTTGTTTGTCCTGGATATCCCCATCGAGAAGCCAAGTCCGAGCTCAATCTGGGGTACTTACAAAGCGCCTTATAAGCTGCAATACTCAACAGACTTAACTTATATAATGAATGGGTTGATATGCTTTTATAACAAACCACACCTTTACCTTCATAATCTCACCACTCTTGAAATCATACCACCAACTCTCATAGACAGTGTTGATTATCAAAATCGAAGGAGATACTTCTTAGGGTTTGATCACATGAACAAAGAATATAAGGTGCTTCTTTGTTGGTACCGCGGTTTTGATTCTCTGTTGGGGTGTCATGTGCTAACTTTGGATGACAAGGACAATGAATGGAGGCAGCTTGACATCATCTCTAATGTTAATGGTTGGTTCTTTCGTTCGAGTTTGTTGGATTACTCCAGGGCACTTTGTCTTAAAGGGCTTCTGTATTGGACTCAAGATGAGTATAATACTACAGCAAATGGTCTAGTGGCTTTCGATATTGAGCATGAGAAGTTTGAAATTATCAACTACCCACAATTCGAAAACCTGACTATTTGTCCTTGACTCAATTAGGAGGACATGTTTTGTTAGTCACGACATGCAAACCTTAAATTCATTTCTGGAGATTAAAGGACCAGAAAGACAAAGGCATGCCATTATGGACTGAACAACCTGTTATTACCTGGACAAGAAGCTTGGGATCTGAAGCTATATGTAGTCACTTTGGGCAAGTGTACTCTTCGAAGTGTTGTTCAATTGGTGCAAACGACTTTACTTTGGTTCATGGGTTCGATATCGCTACTGGTGAATACAGGGAGGTGCTAGTAAAGAATAAGCCAGGATTTCCAAGACATATCTCTATCATTTCAGAAACGGTTGAGAACATCACACCATTAGAGAGCACCCAGAACTCTCTTGGTGAGTGGTTTTTAGGGTGGTGGGATCATTAAACGCCAACGGCACGAGATGCTATCCAAAGGCCTTAACCGGCTGGTTGAATGAGTCAAGTAGCCAAATTTGTCAAAAGCCAACTAAAGGCCTGCTATCTTCACCAGAAAAAAAAGTGAACTGAATCAGTATTCACTTTCCAGAAAGGAAAAAAAAAATGGCACAATGGTTGACTATACATATGATGCAATTCAGCTTTCATGTTTTTTTCAGTGATATGATGGAACATACAAATAGGGACATCAGTAATTTGCCAGCCAGTTTACAAGGACCTAACAATTTCCAGTGTCTCAAGACAGAGAATGATGAAAGCAGATTTTCTCTAATACCACTACTTTCTATCATTGTACAGTGCTCTCATGGACCATGCCTGCCTTTAGACAGATATTCTATTCCAGCGCCAACGCCAAGTACCTTGTAAACTTCGCCTCTGGCCAACCCCCGCGAGAATCTAATCTGTACTTTATGTTTCTTATGTTGCTTGCTTAACAGAAGAATGTCGTCTTCAACGCGTCTTTTACGAGGGCGTGGGCACTGAGTTAAGCAGGTGTGATGCAGGCAATCAGACTAGACACTATTCCAGTATCTCTTACATTAGATTCACATTACTGCATTACCTCAATCAAAACAACAAACCCTCTAGTTGAATGGGGCAGATCACACAGTAGCTTCAGATAATCTAGTGGCCCCTCCAGAGTTTAGACAAGAATGTACAACCTAAAATGCAGAAAACAGACAGGTTTAGAATCAGTACAATGAGAATTGAAGCATAGCACCCAATGGAAAGAAACAAAAGTAAAAGGGAAGATAACAACTTGATCCTTTTTGGTAGACTTTGCTCAACAAAGATCAAGCACTTAGGAATCATTCACTAATATGATCAGACACTTAGAAAAGCAAGCACAAGAATGGAACAAGAGAAAGTGAAAGGACATGTTAGTAGCACCTTAATTCTGGCCATAAGCTAATTATGCCGAATGAAAGCAGCAACGAGAGCACTTTTATCTAATGTAGTAACATCCATGTGTCCTTCTCTTTCTCCTAATAAAAGATGGAAAATATTTTATGAGATTAGAGAAGAAACCTACCTAGCTACTGATATTTAATATTTTATACAACTCGTACCCATGCTCCTCCACACATTGGGCAACCATTAGCCCAACGACTAATCCACCATATTTCTCGGTCATTCTGACTGGCTGAATTAGTAGAGCCTGGTGATGAAAAAGCCGAGGTTTGTCGCAAACATCGTACACACTGCACAACGATAGAACAAAGATTTAAGAAAGAAAGGACAAAGATAAGCATGGTAATAGAGAGATCATGATTGAGGTCAATGTTCAACTAGTACAACGGAAAACAGATTAACCGCAATGGAAGTCAAATGTTGATACCTACAGACTATGATAAATGGCACTTTCGGCAGATGTCATTCTTTTTTCTTTTTATCATGGCAGATGCCATTCTAAGTAAAGATGGATCAGATGATTAGTCGACATAATCGTAATCTTTATTATGATGTTTTTAATACAGTGAATGACGATGGTAGATATTCAACATGTCCTTTCTTGAAAAACTGGCTTAGTAATATAAAAAATAAAGGGAGCAATACCTCAAAAATCCTAAACAATGCAGAAACCATCTGGTTAAATAACAATTATTTGGTAATAATCTTACCAGAAAAAGAATAAGCCACTCTCCTATCAACTTGGTCTGTTAATACTTAACAGCAAATCTTTCTCAAGACACTGAAAACTTTTAGCCTTACTTTATTTTTTTTTTTCCTTACGCCCTTTTTTATGGATGACTTTCTTTCCCTCTACCCCTTTTGTCAGTACGCCTTTTCTTGCATATGCTTTCTTGTGAATTTCCTTGTTCAATTGTAGCAAATCCACAAAAGAGGACAGTATCTAAGGACAATCAGAGGAAAACATAAGCCTTCTATACAGCAATTGTCCTTAGATACAGTCCTCTTTTGTGTACTGAAGCAGTTGACACGTAGTGCCAAACCTTCAAACTTGAGGATTTGCTACAATTGACCGAAACACTCTTCATCCACCTTTCATTATTTGTTGTGCAACTATTAAAATTGTGTGTGTGTGTGGGGGGGGGGGGCGGAGGGACAACAATCATTCATACTACTTAACTTACTTACATTTTAGGTTTTGGACATTTTAACATAATAGTGACTATTATTTCTAGATGGAGGGAATACAAACTTCATAATTCCCACAAGATGACAAACAACATATGGCCATCGTTCTAATTAGCTATATCCACTTCCATCCCCCCCCCCCCTCCCCCAAGTATATACTCCATGTGTTCCACAATGTAAGGCATGATTCATATTCTAAGACACACAACAATTCCCAAACAGAACTTATTACTACTTCAGTTTTCTTGACATTTACTTCTCTTTCCAAATTAACATGTGATGACTAATTGTTCAGTCATTTAACTTTCTCTTGTTCTTGAATTTACAATTCTATAATAATAAAACACATGTCGTACATTGTGAAGTGGAAGGACTATATCCTTTTGTTTCCAGAGAATTTTTAGAAATCATGCATTACCACTAAAATTTTCATTGTCACAAAATGCTTAAATCCATTCAATTTCAACCAAGCTCCAGATATGAATACATATTTTAGATCTCTGATTTTTCCCATCTTCCTGATGATTGGTCCAGCCACTGAAGTTAACAAAGCACAGTAGTTCCTTGACTACTATATCAGACACCATATGAGTCACTGAATCTTGCTTCATTGATTTAGTTATAGTTTTCATTTAATAAGAAACATACCTTGTACCAAACACCTTCCAATCCAGTCTTCCAAACAGCAGTCACTACATCTCGCCGAGACCCCATAATACCAAGATAAGCCCCAAGACCAACTGAAGTATTCAAGCCGAAAGCAGCATCTCTTTCAGATAGCCTACGTTTTCTGGGCCATAGGCTCTGCACCCCATATGAAACATCACAACTTTCCACCAAACTTGTATCTGAGTCCATAGAAGTGCTTAGCTTACTGGTATCATCAACAGAGCCAATATCTTCAAGATCAGACCATGGTCCCCCAAACATGTTCCGCCGATGCCATTCTTCTGCCGGGGGGTGGAGTTCCAACTCACGAAGTAGTAAACCTGCAGCATCTGCACCTCTAGGCCTCGGCATATTCTACATAAAGATGCATGACAAATGTGATGGGAAAGCCATAAGAACAACACAAAGAAGGGAAAATAAAAGAAACACAGTGCAATGTTTTTTTGAGGCTCAGTGACACAATCCTCAACATGAACTGAAGAGCATTTCTCAGAGGTGTTAGCCTCATGCGCAATGCCAAAGAAGTGGTTCTATGGGCGCCATCCGACATATCATATCGTTAGCTAAGGGATGGAAATGAAACAGGAAGGGGGAGGGGGATTCCTTACCCACGCCCACATACCCATCCCCGCCACACCACCCACCACGGGTAGACATATGCAAATCCACCCCGCAACAAGTGGATATCCACCAATCCGCCTAGAATCCACTTGACGGGCACAAGTCCCCCCCCCCCCCACCCACCCACCCACCCAACAAAACAAAGGAATATTACCAAGTACTAACAATATATAAGGTTGTCACAAATTTGTTATTGGAAAGGAACGGCCGCTTTTCCAGATTAGTCTTTTTAGTCGACCCCCTTTGCCACATTCAAAATGCTCCTGCGTCATTAAGGTCTTAAGACAAGTTGACTCGTGCATTTAAGTACCAAAATTACCTTTCCGGCCAATTATTCCATGGAAAGTCATTTACTGACTATTTTTTTATTCTCTTAAATGCTTTTCAAATACCCCCTAATTAAAAGCCACACCCCTTCCTTTTTTAGATAAGAGAAAATTTTTATTAATCAAATAGTGTAAGAATACAAAGTGGAGGATAAGGTATCCTCAAAGAACAAAAATAAAAATAAAGTATCTACAAATCACGCCAATGGCGTTGAATGACCGTGAGTGGCACCCCCTTGAAGGCACCAGCCACCTTCGCCCAAAGGGAGGCCAAATAAACTATATGTTCCCAAACCAAATCGATACTCTTTTCCGCGTCCGAGAAAATCCTCGAGTTCCTCTCTAACCAAGTGCACCAAAGAATAGCTAAACAGGCACACCGCCACAAAATCCTACCCTCCTTCCCCCTCCGCATAGCAGTAAATCGCATCTGTAGGAATTGCCCCACAGTAGCAAGGCACACAAAAGGCTCCCCACACAACAGCCTATCCCACAAGGCCCTCGCAAAACTACACATCAAAAAAAAAGGCAAACAACTCTCTCCGTCTTGCCGACACATCACACACATGCTGGGAAGAAGACACATATGTGGCCTCCGCCGTTGCACCATATCACTAGTGTTCACCTTACCAAGCACCAAAAAAGTCCACACAAAAGCACGAACCTTCATAGGAACCTTGGACTTCCAAATATAAGAGGAAAGGGGAAAATGTGGAAACTGTGACGGAAGGCTAAGATGATGGAGGAAGGACTTGGAAGAGAAAACCCCAGAGGAGTCCCCAATCCAAGTCCGAGAATCGTCTCTAGGGACGAGAAGAGTAGTGTGGAGGACACCCAGGAGGGAAACGAGTTCCTCCATTTCTATATCGAGGGGTGGTCGTCGTCTGAGTAAAAATCAGCCACCGGCGCCCCATGAAGAGTGGACAAACGAAAAACCTGCGGATATGTAGAAGAGAAAGGAGTTTCACTATTCCACACATCTTCCCAGAACCGAACCCGTTGACCATTACCCACATTATACCTGACCAGGGGAAAGAATAAAGACGATACCTAGGAAACGAACTTCCAAGGGCAAGCATGGGAGACAGTGGAGCTGGCTTGCGCGTCCCACCCATTATGTTGAAGGTCGTACTTGCTTCTTATAACTCGGTGCCATAGGGAGTCAGATTCTAGGGGAAAACGCCATAACCACTTACCCACTAGCGAAATATTTTTGGACACCAACCTACCAAAACCCAAGCCCCCCTCAGTTTTCGGCCGGCAAACATGGTCCCAACTAACCAAATGATCTCTCTTACCCTCACCAACCCCCGACCAAAGAAAGTCCCTCATCATCCTCTCAATCCTATTAGCTACACTAACATGGATCTTAATAAGGGAAAGGTAGTAAAGAGGGATGCTAGCTAGGCAGGAATGTAAAATAGTGATCCTCCCCCCTCCAAAGAGAAATACACCCCTTTTCAACCATCTAGACGCTTTGCCACTCTAGACACCACCGGCTCCCAAAAGGAAACCGATCTGGGATTACCCCCGAGGGGCGAAAAGCCACACCCCTTCCTTATACCAAAGTTCTCTAGTTTGAGCCCCCGGCCCCCATAGAGCCACAGGAGGAATAAAAGCTCAACGTCTTCTGTGGTTGTTGACAGCCATTGTTAACAGCCAGTGATGTATCTCTAGAACTCCCAGCGTATTCTCTGGTTGTTGACAGCCATTGTTATGGAATAGAAGCTCAGTGATTGTTGTTAGGTGACCTCCTGGGAAGTCCTCGTGTTGCACCCTTTTTTCCTTATCTAAACAAAGAAGAAGCCCAGTGATTGTTCTTAATTCCCCAATTATTTTTTACTCTGCTTCATTTCTATTTGATTTCTCTAGCTCTTGCAATTCCTGAGATCTTCATAAAAATTTCGTCATCAAAGCCATATGCAGATTATACACATTTCAGTTTCAGCAAAGTAGTTCGATGTTAACTAATTTGAGCAGAGCATTTAAGAAAACAAGAAAGTAGTCTTAAAATAAGAAAATAACTTTCGACGGAAAATTGGCCAGAAAGGAAATTTTGGTACTTAAGTGCAGGCCCCATTTCCAAATACGACTTTTTAGTTGGGGGTCATTGCCATTAAAGTCTTTAAACTTGCTCCATGAAAACTGCTTTAAAAGACATGACTCGTGCACTTAGGCTCGTAACATGTCTCGCCGTTCAAATTCTCCCGCCAAATTGTGATAATTGCGGGTTATTAATATCAAGATGTTTTTCTGTCATTATAAAAACCCTAGCCCCCTCTTGTATGACGCCGGAACAAGTTTAAATACTTAAGTGGCAATGACCCCCAACTAAAAAGACACATATGGAAATGCGGCACTGAAGTGCACGAGTTAGCTTGTCTTAAGACGCAAATGACGCTGGAGCATTTTTAATTGACCAATGTGGCAAAGGGGGTCGACTAAAAAGACCAATCTGGAAATGAGGGAGGAAGATTAAAAGAGAGGAAAAACCCAAATTATAATTTAACATTTTTTGGAATTTTAACATAGTTTGCTCATTCGAAATAATGGAGTTGGTACGAGGCGAGTACAAAGCCAAATCCACACCCTCCCACCACCCATGGTGGGTAACACTTTCAAATTCCATACCCACTTCACCTGGACGGGGCGGCATCCAACTACACCCACCCCACTACACAACTTACACCATAAGCCGTGGGGTATATCCTTATATCACACCAAAGAAAAAAAGCATGCCTGCGTCTGACAAAGCAAGCAAATAACAGGCACTTGAACAGCCTCAGCCTCAGCCTCAGCCTCAGACGCAAAATAGAAGTGTTAATCCTACCTATCGCCAAAGTCAATATATAAGCACATACTTTATAAAGTACATTGCTTCAAAAATAAGATCGAGAACGGGGAAGAGGCGTTCAGCACTGAAGACAAACTTCCCGTCTTCCCTTTCTCGTGTATCAGATATTTAACAAATTCATTACTGATGGTGTCTGTAGAGCTAAGAGACAGTAACAACCACTAAGCTACATGTTTGTGAATAACTTCCAGTAAGTAGAGATTACCAATACCTGCATATGTGGGCCAAGCGATGCTTCAACAACCTCAGGCAAGACAGTATAATTCCCATCAATATAATGTAGCCGAACCTGGATGTTGGCACTTCCAACCTGAGAAACAGGCAGTGGATGTGCAAGGCCCGCTGTTCGCCTACACAGATCTATCAGAATGAGAAACAGCACTTTCACCTACAGGCAACAGGAGAAATGAGTTCAGTTTGTCTTAACTTGAGAAACTCTCCATTTACCAAAGGCTAACACACCTTGGAAGAGATACAAAGTCTAAATATATGAAATCCAAAACCATTAAGTCAATTAATGAACTTGAAGTTCAAATACTTCCTCCATCAAACATGGCTGTCCTACTTTCAGCTTTGGTTTTGACACTAAGACTGTCTAATCTACCTATTAACAGAAGTTTGTATAAGTTTTTTAATGTTAACCTCCATCAATCTTTATAAACAAATCGAAATGAAATAATGGTGAAAGATGCAATTGATACTTTGTGCATAAAAAAGTTAATAAATAATTTGAACAAGTCAATATGGGCAATCATAGCAGAGTGATGGAGCATAAGTTGTTGAAGACCATGTCTGTAAGATGCAAATAGAACAAATGAAGATCTACCTCCTCATATGTGTATCCTTGACCAGCATTACCAGTGCCCAATCTTGCACGACTTGTTGAACCTTCTTCAACTTTGACACCAGCAACTAGGTGATTACTGCGAGCACCCTGAACATCTTCCGCCCTACCCCCTATTGGTGTTGGTTTTGTCTGGGTCGTATGATTTTCCTCGACCTTGCTAGCAGTAGTAGGTTGAGGCTTTTGCATACTTGTATCAGTGTTTCTCTGAGCACTGTGGACGTAGCGTGGTAACTGTGTTCGTCGGAAGAAAAAGCAGAATAGTAACAGCTGACACAACCTATGAAGGAAATGACAGTCACCAATAAGCCTAACGGCAGGTGTACCAGGGAAAGTTCCAGTATTTATGCTGATTGGCATAAAAGATGTAGGCCCACTTAAGGGGTTAGGAGATGAACTGGTAACTCCATCAGTTGTACCACTAATTTTGGCGATAGCACCCTGTACCCAAGCCTGCATCTGTGTACTTCCAGTTGAACTTGTGGTCCCACTTTGACCACCTAAAAATAACAAGACAACATACTTACAAGTCACATGTCTGTAAAACCGTGCAAGCATGCATTTATACTCGGTAATAATTTGGTTCACTTCAAGAACTTGTAATTCCTAGATAGAAATGTTGTTTGGTTGACAATAGGATGTACAACTTCCTCCATGAAGTCCAACTTACCTAGGGGGGCTAGGTAAGTGACTTCCTCCATGTGGGGGATGTAGAAATTCCTAAAAAAAGTTCCACTTCCCACATATTTGTCAACTAAACAACTATAGGATTTCCTACTTCCTAGGAAGTTTTACTTCTCACATTTTCTATGTCAACCAAACAGCCACTTACCACCATGAGCCATATTGAGAATCTACTATGTCAATCAATAAAAGACATCCTAGATTGCAAGATATTCTTTTCATGAGGGGAGGAGCAAGGGCCATTTTAGCGAATAGGTAAGACAGCATACGTAGTTCTCTCCTTCACAAAAAAGAGGTCAAGAAGCACCAACACCAAGGATGTGCAAAATAAAAGGAGCCTTAAGCTTGGAATAGGTCAGAATCAGACACTAATTGAAGTAAAAACATGACCCAAACTTAGAATATGGCCCTAGACAACTCTAATGTATCCTTCCACAGTAACATCTCATTCTTTGAAGTTTGCTTTCCTTGCTCAACCCTTTTGCTAGAAACTGACACATAAATGTTGGGTTAAACGACATAGCAAATCATTAGACTAGCTCAATAAATAAACATTTAAAATACTGACCCTGACTTGGAGCAGGAGATGCAGAACTTTGGGTAGGACTAGCCACCATACTGCGGTTGCCACCAGTTCCTGCTTGAACAGCATGATTTGCTAATGTGCGGCAAAAACTTGCATATCGCCGCAAACGTGTGATAAAATGTGAAGCGAGATCAAGAATAGCATCAACATATGCCTATATCAATACCAACAATTAGATTCATAAAGTTTGAAACAATCAAATAGAGCAATTATTCATCAGAAAAATGAATTACAGTAATTTATACTGAATCACAAGTACAATGGAATGGATGAAGTAAAAGATATCAACCAACAAGCAATAAAAGTAAAGAAGACAAGTAACCACCACGAATCATCAATTTAGCTACTCCCACAAAGTCCATTGTGATATAAACCCTTTTGGTTTATTAAAAGGCACTCTTGGGAATATTTTTTCAACCAGAAAGGGCATAAGAAGAAACCTCATGGACAGACCTCTATAATGTAGGACCACGGGGAAACTTGTGAAAATACCGAAAATTAATGTCCTCTACATATTTCCATCGTCAATGGAGAACATATGAGAAAAAGAAATTATCTCATCTAAACCCCTCTCTCCTTCCCCAAAAGTAAAGTCATAAAGAGAGCAGTCAGTCTTAGGTCAATCGAACTTTCAGCAAATTTTGAGAAGCACATGACAAAACCAAGAAAATACAGACTACAAAAGAAAGCCCCCACTCATCTAAAAGGGAACAAAAACAAGTTTATTTATGTGAAAAGAAGCCATAGACAGAACATTTATATTAGTGCTAGACGAAGACCTGAACGCTCAGAACCAGTGTTGGTTCAACAGCCATGGATTCAGGATCGATCCCGCTTAACGTCTCACCAGATGCCTGCCATGGCTCAGATACTAAAGCAGAAGGATTTATGAGTGCCGATTCAATTCCCTTGCCAAGCATATCTAACAACAGCCTCGCTTGCATATCTAAAACCATAGCTCTGACCTCCTGAGCATTTGTCCCTTCCAAAAGTCTACATTTGATCCTGTCCAGACTCTGCATTAAGATATTCCTTATTAATATTGACCTCTTAACTAAAGGGACGTCAACATCAATTTGTCACCATAGTTCTGCTTAATTAAGTTTCCTATAAGAGCAATACATTATTAACATATATCTCGCTCAAGATCAATTAGTCACCACCGATTTGATAAGGATGCTTGAAACATTATAGACTTATGATTACAATATCACACAAGAGACATCTATGTTCTACAACAGTGCATATAACTACTATCAGAATCACTAAATGAACATAATCCAGCTGATGTAGTGGTTTACAACACCAAGTACTCCACTGTACACAAAACAGTGAAACTGTTAAAGATAGCAACAGTATAATTTTAACAACTTAATGAATATAGTGGATGAGCTAGAAAGCTCAACATCAGCAGAGTAAGTGAGTAACAATACTGCTAAGGAAGATAGAAAGAGCTGAACATACAGGTCCATATTGTTGCCTGTGCTGAGTAGAGGGAAGAGAATGGAAGTCAGCATCCAAAACCGCAATGACGCTGTTCAGGGAAACTGAAGACAGAAAGAAGGCAAAACAAATTCTTAAGAAACATAGAGGCATTACAAAAGAGCATAAGATTATTTTTAGAATGCCAAATTGAAAGTTCCATACTCCTTTCCTTCACCCATCTATTAGCAAAATAACAGCCTCTAAATATTTATCAATAGTTTGCGGAGTAACATGCAATTGTTTTGGCATACCAAACAAGGTAGTTCCATACCAATTCCATCTTCGGCAGCACTTTGCGTACAGCCAACAGCATCCCACCAATCAACTCCAACCAAAAGGCTCCACCAAAACCTGCTCATTATATATACTAATTCAGCACTACTATCAGCAAGGACCAAACAAAAGCCTAAGGATGAAGGAGAAGAGAAAAAAGAAACAGAGATGAATACAAAAGAAGTGATTAGATTGAGGAAACGTAGTAAGCATGCAAACTTAAATGATAATAAAATAAAACATTACATATATTGCTTACCTTTCAGCAATTGCACGTTCCAAAGTTGAAGAATTGGCTTTTGCCTGATTACTGGGAACAGCAGGGGGAAGGACACGGATTATCTTCAGCATAGTGCAGTCCTTGCCATTGTCATGCCATACAGATGCTGAGCAGCAGCTCGTTGAAGAAAAAGCAGGAGCAGCAATTGTTGACCCCGCATTAATCTGGTAAGTATCTAATGGTGCAAAGTTTGGTCCAGTAAAAATATGGACAGCGCCACGTAAAAATGCAACAGAAATTTCACCACCGTGAGCAGAATATGTAATGCGAGCAAGGGTTCTAACATCACTGGGCATATCAAAATGATCAAAGGTAAGCCTTTTGGCCTTGTCAACAGATGAATCAGGCTTCATCTGCACATCGGAAATTGGTCCAACCGATGATGCTTTGTGGAATTTAAAATCATCAGTTAATGGGATGCTCTTAGTGACCTTAGTCTCCCAGACTGTTTGCATGGGTGGCTTCCCACCAAAATTGGTCGGGCTCCCAAATATCTGGTGAAGGACAACAGGTTTAAGACAAGATTCCCAACGCTGCACTCTCCATCCTGTAACTGATGGGCCCTCATCAGGGTCATACGGGGACATGTACTGCCCTGTACAAAAATAAGAAACAACAAATTAATTTTCAAACAACGTTAAGGAATGCAGCAAACCCAAAGTCAAAAGCATCAAGAGACAAACATTTATGCACAGTAACCTGCACGTGATATTGCTAGATAAACAATCTGAAATTATGGGATCATAAAGAAATAGATACGCCTGTAAATAAAAAAACATGAGATGGCAACTTTTTGGTATTTATTTCCCCTTCCTAGCCTAGGTACAAGAACCAATACCACCACCATGATCATTCAGTCATAAAAGTACATTATCTATTTCAACAACCAATATCTGCCTTGAGATTTCCTCCACACATGTATTCATCCCTCTCTTTTTTTAAAAGAAGTAATGTATTAACAGAGCAAAATGGTAGCTACAGCCTAGTAGGAGGTCCTCGATCAAAAGTCTAATTGCAAAAAATATAAAAAATAAAAAATAAAAAACATTTCACTGGGGATCAGTAATCACAACCCCTTCTACAGGCTCCGGACACTTTGGCCCTAAGTGAAGCCAGATACAGCACACATTCCTAGACTAAACAGTAAAATGAGACACCAGAGAGATTATCCATGAGTTGCACAAGCCACAGACACCTAAGCATCGCCAGGACTGCACAATGCGAAAGCACCTTTTTTACTACTCCCACCTACCCACCCACCCCAAAAAAACAAAAAAGGGGGACAAAAAAAGATGATGACGAAAGAAGAGTTGCTCACAGTTATACATTAATAAAGGAGGAGTTCAGTTTGAAATACCCTCAACTATCACCACAGCTATAACAGAACCTCCACGAGTGGGATCAAAAGAAACAGCTGTGACACCCGAGCCCCATGTAGTGGTCGTAGCAGATTGAGCGGCATTCTCGGGATTCACATATGCTGAAAAATTTGAGACGGGTGAACAATGCAATGATACATTATCAGTAACATCTTGATTTGTGTGCTTCTTTCCTTGTTTCACCTCTGATATGAAGTACTCTTGCCAGCCAAACAAGTAAGCGGCAAGAGGGGCAAAACCCGACCAACTAGGGGGATTGACAGAAGGTGGGACCACATTGCTAACTGTTGTCTTTGGAGTTGCTTGGAATCCATTTCCAGGTCCAGGAGTGACCTCCCACACTACGACAGTAGATGGATTCACAATAGGAACACCAGCCACATGCATGGCCCCTGAGTCGGTGACAATTGCATCAGCCGCCATGATCCCACTGGGCCCCGCCCCAAGCAGCCCTTTGCTTGTGCAGAACCATTTTACTCCTGCACCATTTGATGTTGGCCACTGAGACCAGTGAAGTTGGACAGAGCCAGATGAGAAGACAGAACAGACGCAGAGAACATTCGGCCACCTGGCTGCCAAGATAATAAAAAAAGGGCAACAATTGCATCAGGAAGCACAACAATATGGAAACAATTTTATGAACAGAAATGGGTGCAACAAAGAGCACGAGTTCACTCGATGGAGAATCAAAAAGGATGAAAAAGGCTTAAAATTAAAAAATCGAGAAAAATATATTTAGAATTTTTGGCCACTTATCTATTTATTTCTATAGCACATTCAGGATAGTCGAAACAAGGTTATCTAATAAAAGTTTTAATAAGACAACATTTCCTATAGAACAGAAAATACGTTGTGTAATAAAGAAAATTATATAAGTACATCTAATAAAGATAATGATTGACAAGATCCCTTCACACCCATGTACGAAAGGAGGGGATATATCAAAAATTAGATGACACCCTCAGGCTAATGTGTATAACATTATCCAGAAAATCAAAAGACGGGGATTGTTCAAGATAAAACACCTTGTTTCAACTATACAAAAGCCACAAATAATAAAAGTAAAAAGTCCTCTTGTTACTTTCCTTCCATATGCAACACCAGATTGAGGAGTGATTTTCCACACTTCAGCAATCCAATTTTTCTTCCTCTTACGCCACTACCACATCTTTAGCCCTACTGGGCTGATAACCAACCAATCCATAGGGACGCATTTAATTCCCACAGAGAAAGTACCCGATCAGACTCTTCCTCTTCTTCATCTTTTTTTTTTATTAATATTATTCCTCATCTTCATGCCAGCTACATTGACTGGCAAGATTGAAATATACTCTTCTGTTAAACAGATCCTCGGTAGGGATTTTTTTTTACCTTTGACGCCTATCCCAACATGAACCAAATAAACAGGCTCTAGGAAGTGCCTGGAACTTCCAAAATGCCTAATCAGGAAAGTCAGAACCACGAGTATTCGAGTACCGTCTACCAAACTGCACAAAACCTGTCACAAAGATGTACTCTTATTTCTGAAAAATATAAATATTTATATAAAGAGCACCATGTATCTGGTCCTGCTAAAATAGCACAGGCAGAAGCTGGTTTGGTGCCACAGAGTCCAATATATGTTCTACAAAAACTGGCAGTGCTTTAAGTCAAGACACCAATCTCTTATCAAGCCAAAGCATCAAATCATGATCATCTGGTTCGACATCATTCCTGAGAGTAATTCCACCAATCTAAAAACTGAATCCTCTTCCCAAACATTAAAAAATGGAAGTTAAGTCCCATTACATACGACTGACATTCTATGAATTGTTTGGGGAGCTTATTTCTGGTTTAGTTTTTTGTGTAGATAAGAAAAAAAAAAAAAAAAATTAACATCCTAAAGTTAAGGAGTCCCAAGAAGACCCTAATTACAAATCAGCCCAATGAAGCATAACGTAAGTAAGAGGACAACTCACCTCAAAATAGAAAAGAAGAAAAAGTAAAAGGACAACTCCAAAAACATCCACCAGCCTTCGCCCACAAAGAGGCTAGATAGAGTACCGACCCCACAACAAGCCAGCTGATACAGAAACACCAGAGAAGACCCTTGCACTCCTCTTTAACCAGATACACCACAACATCGCAAAAACAGCATTCTTCCACAGCATCTTTTTCCCCCCTTATCTCACCTGCATGATCCCCATAGGTGTATCGGGACACTCCCATGCCTCACCCACAAAGGAAAATAACCTACACCAAAGAGTCTGTGCTACCCTACACCTCAAGAGCACATGTGGAGGGCTCTCACTGCTGGCGAGACAGCATGCAAATATCGGGAGAAAAGGAGATGGTTCATCCATTTCAGGGGAGGTCCCAATGTGGTTTCTGGCCGTTTCCCGTACCACGGATGTCCCAGGTACGCTAAACATGACCTAGACGACGTCCCCATGATTCACAAAACTGTAAGGGTGAACTTCATTCTGGGATAGAGGATAAAGGAACTGTCTTCCTGCAAAGTTAACCAGAGAAGTCGGTTTGACCCAATGAAAACAGTCATTACACCAGCTAAGGGACAAGGACCAAGACTAGCCTTTTCCAGACAGGATAAAATTTTGATATACCAAACATAAATCAGTTTTAGGTAACAAGAATTCAGTCGAGCATCTTATGAGTCTCATTCCTTGGAAGGGAACAAGGAGGTGACAATGCCCAGAACGTAGGAATGAGAAGACCTCCAAAACCTTCGAAAATAAGAAAACATCCATTGCCTAGAAACTTAATGAAAAAAAGTACTTTGACACATTATTTTGACTAAGATTTCATTCTAAACCTTTTTTAACCATCGAGTACCAAATAGAATCCCCTTTAAAATCAATGGAGATTATTTAATAGGACACATTATCAAATTATCTAGATAAGAAAAAATTATATTAGGACTTTGAAAAAGTAATTACAACCTTGGAGGAGAAGCCATCCTCTAAGAAGAATTTCATTACAGGTGACCCCAATTCCGCTGCTGTCAGTAAGTGACATCCAGTTAAAGGCCCCTGCTGCCTTGGCCCTAAGTGAAGCCATATACAGCATTCGATCCCACAAGTGCCCCCAAATGGGACATCCCAGGAAAGACACGAAAATTTGGTCCAACCACAACACCAAATAAAATACATAACAGCACAGCGTGAATGTAGCTTGTTCTCCTTTTCCCTCCCCTCTCAAATATACATAGTCAAAAGATGTTGCCCACACTTCCCATATATCAGCAAATAGACACAGTGGAGTGGAAGAACAGGTGCATTAACGACAATTAATTATTTAATTCTTTTTTATACTTGAATTCACATTGTCTCTGAAACACCTCTAATTAGGCTACCCATTCTGTGACTCTCCCCTCTCCCTCCGAAACCTTTCTGACACATTTCCAAACTGTTTCATAGGCATTTCTAGCCTTTCTGTTTCCAAAACCTTCAGAACCATGCCACAGAAGAAAAATATACTCAGAAGTCTCATTACTAGCACGACAAAGCATGCACATTTCCGGCTAACTAGCCATCCCTAGCCTTCTGAGCAAATCATTAATATTCTCCCTGACGCCAAAATCCACACAAAAGCTCTCACCTTCAATGGAACCTTTGCTTTCCATGGTATGATAGAGATAGGGAAAGGTGCATAACGTGATCGCATACTAAGACAGGCCAAGAAATATCTAAGAAGAACACACCTGAGGCATCACCCTGTCACACACCCAAGTATCCTCACTGCCAGAAAAACAAAGAGTCCAGAACCCAAGCAATGAAATGATATCCTCCACTTCTCTACCATGTGGAGACCTCTGCAAAGCTTCATGAAAGCAATACCCTGATATGATATCCACACCATTTTTCTTTCTCTTTTCCCTCTCTTGTTTCTACACACATACATACCACTCAAAAGACTAAAGCAAGGTGTATTCATAGCATAATGCAATCACTGCATTTAGCACAATGTATCGTTTCAAACACTAAACGAGAAACATAAGTATGCCAAGCCAAGGAGACTTCCCATCAAAAGAAAACAGGGACAGAAGTGTCAGACAAAGAGGGAAACGAGAATTGCAGATGATGAGCATTGAGCAATGCTCAACCAACCTGAAGTTTGAGGCTGTTGTGGAAGAAACTTTTCCTCGAAAGTTGACTTTGAGCCTGTAGAATTACCAGATTTTGCAGAAAGCCACCTATACTGATTAAGAATAAGGAGAAAGCCATGACAGTCCAGAATACAAGCTGAAAATACAAATGACAAATGAAGTAATAACCTCCTAACCCCCAAAATAAAAACTAAATCAACAAATGAAGAGGGGGAAAAGAATGCAACATCCTTAGTGAGGTACCCTCAAGTTTAATCAAATTACAAAAACATACCTCAATGATTGTATAATAACCTTGAATGAAATACATTGTTTTCAATCACCAAAAGTGAGAAATGACAAGTTTTTACTTAAATGAAATAACGACTCATGCAAAACAAATTGAAATAGTATTGAGCAGAACTATATTGACGAAAGAAAGGAAATATAAAATTGAAAAGAAAAGAAAGGGGGATCAATAGGGTTTCACCACATTGTTTTGCTCTTTTTCTATGAATAAGATTCAACACATTACTCTCAAATGACATTATTATTTGATTGCTTTCAAGTTTCAGTGGAAAGTGAAAGAAAAGGCATTCAAGGAGATTAAGACTATCACCATCAAAGAATAATGGTGACTTGTGTAACTGTCATGAGGCTCATGGGCCAGGATGTAGTTAATTCCAGGAAAACAAAAGATTTAATCACTACTGGCCTATTAGGCTATTATCTATCTCTTCACTCACCCACATACATACCATACCATATTGTTTCTATTGCAACTCCCAGAAGCATGGTACCCCTCTCTAAAAAGTCATTCAATGTAATTTGCTAAAAGAAGTATCAGGAACATTCAAGAACCAGAGATCTACAATGTAATAGCCAGACATAAAGGAAGGATCAATACCGGAGACATGCCGGAGAGCCACTTGGTAACAACAGCAATATCTTGCCGCCATTCATGCTCACGTTGCCAGCAACTAGCATCTCGTACCAAATTAGATGGTCCCTGCTTAGATTTTGTAGTATAGGTCTCTTAGGTCACTCTAGAAGCCAGCAAGAATTGTGATTGTGGAGCATTAAATAGAATCTTAAAGAGATCTGAAGGAGGATATAGCAGCTCTAGAAGAATATGCAGACAACGAAAGAAAATGAATAATAAACTAAGGACTTCCAAATGGGTCAGCTTACCTGAGAGGGTTGGGTCCAAATAGTTACTCTCCCGTGGAAGTTTGCTATCAACAACACACGAGGACAAGAAGGTGGGGACCATTCAATAAACTGAACTGAATCGCGAGGGCAATCTAGAATGACATTCAATACAGGTTATCACAAACCAAACGAAATAACCCAAAGTCCAAAGGACAGCAACAACCATGCAAAAATATTTAGATCAATAAAAATTCAAACTTCATTACACAAATTAAACAATTAAGAGGAAACCCTCTAGATCTGGAATCTCTTCCTCCAAGTCGTACCAAACTATCTATTCATGAAATTACCAAATACTCTGTATTATTGTGTTTCAGAAATCCGTTACAGTTTGACTATAGCCTGTTTCTCTTTCCCATTCACCTCACCTTCACCTCACCCCCCCCCTTTCACCAACAAGCTTGACTGTCCATGCTACATTTGGTTGTTAAATTTACGGGGCATACTATAGTTACATTTTTTCAGATAAGGAAAAAAAAATTATTAAGTAAAGAATAAAGCCATCCTAAAAGGACCTTAACCAAACCAAACCAAAACCTAAGAGAATAAGCCTATACAATGTCAATACTTATTCAAAAAACCTGTCTTTAACTCGCAACCGTCATAGTTTATACTAGACTTCAAGCACTCAAGCTCTCAGTACACCTTCTTCTTCCTAGAACTAATCTGTGCACCAAGGGGGGCATACCATATTACTGTGCACAGTGTACAGTCAATTGCCACTTTTTAGGGCTGAATCTCGTAGAACTAGTAGTTTCAACATGGCTGATTTTGGTATCACTTGCTTCCCTCTGACAGTTTAACTACCCAACTCCTTACTTCTAGATCCTCATATACATCAAAGCAATAACATTTATGTATTACCAGCTATAGGTCAAAGCCATCAAACCTTTGCCTCAAATACCCAAAGAGATCGACGTGACAAAAATTGCTAAGTAATATCCAAGAAAAAGAAATGCAATGTGATGAAAGCAAAGCTATGATCAGCCAAAGTATTATAATCAGCATTTCAAAGATACCTGCTATCACATTGAATACAGCATTCTCTGTCGGTCGCTCTGGAATCACTATGTGTATAGGAATCCAAAATGGTGGATTGGAATTAGAGCTACATCAACAATGTAGGAAACCAACAGTATTAGAGCAAAAGTACCATGCCTCCAACGTCTAAACTAATATTTGTCAAGCAAAAGCTCAAATGATTATTTAATTTGAGGTCATGAATTCTGAACCATAAACAGAAAGAATGGGAATCTTAATTCAGATATCCCTATCATGAGGGGAAGGAAAATGTGCACAGGTCATAATATAATTCACCTAACTTGTCATTCTAGGTGCCGCACAAGACAATTGTACGCAGATATGATCCAGGACATGTTAAAACACCAGAGAAAAGTTATCTTCTTACATCCTTTGTTCATCAACATCCAAACAAATTGTACTATAGGTTATCAATATTAATCAAAGATAACAAAATATAGGCTTTGGGTCGAAAATCGCTAAATCTAAGGATATTAATACACAATTTGGGCCACCTCTGCACCTTCCTCTTCTCCCCTTTTCTTTTCTTTTTCTACTTTCAAATAACACAGTGATTTTGATCACACACGGACACGTTCCTCTCCAACCAAATACGCCAAATTACAGCGAAAGAGCAATACATCACAATAGTATTATGCCTTTCCCCTTTACAAATCCCAAAAAATGAGTCATACACAACAATAGGCGCGCATACACCCAAGACTCCCCAAACATCCAAACAACTAACACCAAAGGCTATGTCAGTGCTACATCACAACTCAAAACCGTGTTTTGGCATTTCACTGCCAGCCCGGTGAAGCAAACACATATCCAGAGAAATAAGGACTCCTCCTCTGCTGCAAGTCATCATCAGTATTCACCCTATCGAACGGCAAGATCCAAAGAAAAGCCCATAGCTCGAAAGGTATCTTTGCCTTTCAAAGGGAAACTGTAATGGGTTGCACCATGTCATAGGCGTTCAACCTACCTTGCACCAAAGTCCACACAAAAAGACATACAAAACTCCCTCCTTGTCCTTTTTCCTCCCAAAACCCACAAACTCTGTCTGCTGAAACGCTGAAACACTGACGGTTAGGAATATTGAGTTAACCATCATAATGAACAAGGAATTTTGCTGATTATTCAAATGTCTTTCCTCCTCTCTCCACAGTTTTGAGCATTAACCATCCTGAGGGCTGAGAGGGCCATCTTTTCTCATATAAAGGTGTTTCCCAAAATCTTTCCTCCTCTCTCCCCCACTCTCCCTTTTTTTTTTCTCTGTGTCTCCCCCCACTCTCTCTTGCATCCAATCAACTATTGCGACTCCATGTCGCCATTATCAAAGCTGAAGACCTCTTAGTTGGTGTCGGCTCAATCAAATAGGTTAGTTGTTAGGCTCAATCAAATAGGCTAGTTGTTTCCAATTCCCCCCCCCCCCAACCAACCTCGTCTTTTAGGGTTTTTCTTTTGAAAAGTCAAAGTTATGATTTTTCTGCGATTCGAATCTCAACATTAAAATGTTGAACATCAGTCAAAATATGGGGTTTTTATAGATCTTTCTCTTTTGCTTTTACAAGGAAAAATGTTAAAGTTTAACTTCCTCCATCTTCTTGTTCAAACGGTGTCACTGTGGCTGTGCCAACGAGCATAGCAATATCATACAAAAATGTGTGTGTTACCAAGCATAGTTGATAGAATTTGAATGAAATTAGTTTTTCTATGGTACTAGCCAAATTACTGGACATGAAAAACGCAGGTTATTTCAGGTTTCAACACAGAAAGGAAGTGATGATGTTTCTTATAAAAAGAATAATGAAATAATAGATCAGCAATAATCTAACCTTGGAATTCTAGCACAAGTTTCTGAAGCACACGCTATTGCATTCAGCTTCCCACACCAGGCAACAGCACTTGAAGAGAAATGAAACGCAAAATTAAAGTATGAGAATGGCAACACATTTTATGAGATCAAATCGGGAAAGGTAAGTTAATTCTCATAATTAAAAATAGGGGAAGAAAAACCAAATTGGCACCCATGGCTCCTAAAGAAGCATATCAATGAGAGTAAAGTAGCATTTTACAAAGTGAATGGCCAAACAAGCAACAAACTGACGATAAAAGTGAGCAGTGGATGAGACAAGCAATCACCCAAATAGGAGTCATGCCCATGTAGATGAGAGTCTTTCCTCTTTACTAAGATAGTAAGATGCTCCTTTCGCATTTCCAGGCCCAAATGATTAAAATTTGAAAGGGAATCTGGTCCCATTTTACACAATGTAATTTGTTTTAAGAAGCTGCTACAAAATTCACTTTAGCAAGCTTGAAGCCCCAACAGGAAATTCCCTAAAAACAACTATTCCTCAAAATCCCTCTGATGATTTTGTCACTATATCTTCATACCCAAAACAAGCAACATTGACCTGTGTTCCCCTTTCTAACTCTACTCACTTCCCAATTACCATACCCATTGAATTTCTATGGAGAACCTTTTACAAAGAGTACTCATTTAGATGGCATTTACTTGGTGGTAATGGAATGTAATCATTGTAGTAAGAAGAGGTAGAGGAGGAAAAGACAGGATGAAGATGAGAGAGATGCAAAAGGTGTGATGTATTACACTATCCTCTCTAATCATCTTTACATGGACTAAAGTTGAACAATTGGATTACATTGGATGATGAATCAATCTCACTCTTCCCATCTCTCTCAACCCCCCACCCCTCCCTCCTTCCTTTTCTTCCCCACCTTTACTCTATAAGATGGTGCATTACTCCCGAGTAAAGGATTACACTTTCTCTATTTTTCACATTTTATAGAACGATAACCATTTCCTATGCTAAAAGAGGGGAATGCTCATTCTAGTTGCCTACTTGCCTGGGGCCATTCTAGTAAGAATACATGCATTGTCCATTTGTCCCTATTCCTTTCTTGTTCCTTTCTCTTTACTTTCCCCATTTGCATCAAGAGTGCAAGCTTCAAACTTTTGCATCAGCTATTTTTTCTTTTTCTTTTCTTTTTTGCATTTTGAACCTCATTTGCCAAATTGCATCAAGAACACAAACACCTCAACCAACACTACTAACCCCAAATTTAACACTATGATCCCAAAAAACCCACCAACAACAAGAAGCAAATGAATTAAACCCCATTTACTAATCCCGAATAGAACTTCAAATGAAATCTCAACATCAAAATTAAACCCCATTTACATCAGCAATAAAACCCATCAATAACACCAAATAAACCCTACCCTAATTAAAACACCAAGTACTCACCTGAAATTGCGACAAAGCTCAGGAACACTCATTTTATGCATCAAATTAGCGCGAGGTTGCCTCAATTTAATACAAAAAACAGTAGCAGGATGCTGCTGATTATTATTATTATTACTATTATTATTATCAGAATCATCACCACCATCAACCATCATCAAATTGGATTCATCAACAACAACAGGAGTTGATTTCTCCATTAAATCTTCTTCAGCTTCAACTTTCACACTATCAGCAACTTCAGCACTAGAAGGAGAGAGAGAACTAGTATTAATATTATTAATATTATTAGTATTTGGGTCTGGGTCAGAATCTTTAGAAGAAGAAGAAGTCATCACTAAGAATGCTAAAAAAACCCTAATTTATAGGAGAGAGAAAGTGGGACGAAAAAGAAAAGGGGGGGAATTTGTGTTGGTTAGTGGGTGTGTGTGTGGGTGGTCGAAAGTCGCGATTGAGGGTGACAGCAATGACTAGGAATGTACTGTAGCATGAGAGAGAGAGAGGAGAGAGGAGAGAGAGAGAGATAGTGGGGTAATTGTGGGGGGGGAAGAGAAGATTGGTTGAGTGACTGTCTGTGAGATCAGCTGATGAGGTTTAGGGTTAGATGAAGAAAGAATTTTGGGATTGATTGTGATTCAAAGAGGGGAGAGAGAGAGAGAGAGGTGTTTCATTTATTTTCATACATGTTGGAATTTGAGTGGGGAGTTTTCATCTTTTTCATGTTTGTTTGGGGGACACTTTGGGTTTCTTTACCTTGTCCTGGCCATTCTTTCAAACAAACAAACAAACCCAAAAAAAAACAAAAAATTGGATCTTGTACACTTTCTCTCTTTTTTGTGTACTAGTAGTTGGAAAAAACAAATTTGATCAAATTGAAATTGAATATGTCTAAGGGTGTGTCTTTTCACTTATTTCAGAATCGGTTTGGTTCGGTTCAATTCAGTTGAGTGACTTAATACTTGTCTAACACATTACTATTCAGTTCAGCTCAATCCAACCCAACTAAGTTCAGTGGAAAAAAAACACACACCCTGCTTTATTACCAAGAATTGCAAACGCGAGATCAAAAAAAAAAATTCCAAGCGCAATTTGTTCACAAGTTAGACAAAGATGAGTAAATAGATGTTTTTCTCAATTTCAATTCAGTTTAGTAAGGGACGAAGCATCACGAGAGCTTGGGTAGGTCATGGTTCTCTCTAACCCCCGTGCAATATCCCCTATATATGAGAGGATGGAAGATATTTTTACACGCCTACGTATTAAATTTCATTATTATGGTTTCATATCCTTTCCAGTAAACAATGGTTTAGAAATTCTAGAATATTACTCAGTTAGTATTCAGGTTTTATACTCAATTCATCGTTTAGACAGGGAATAATATATCATACTTTTAGGGGGGTCAAACTAACAATAACTTAGGAGCAATTCATAGTACAACGTTCAACAGGGTGCACTATGACTTCACCAAACTATTGATCATTTAAAGGGTATTCAATGGTCGTGACTGGTGGGTTTTCACCGAGATGTGAACTTTCAAGGTGAGAGTGAATTGAATTTTCATTGCCTACTACCACAATTCATCTTCTCATTCTCCTTTATATTCTAATGCAGAGAAAATAGCTTTGGGGCTTTCCAAGGGTAAAGAAGTTACTGTTATAGATATCTTTGGTCATTGTTCACAACTGAGCATACATTTTTAGAGTTGGGATCCTCTCCATTTGCTAAAAGAAATGGATGGTAAGATCTCTTTTTTCCCAAGTTTTGAATTAAACAAATGCAAAAAGGTAAAATAAGGGAAGAAAATCTAGTCCTCCATTTAGGAAATGGAGAGGATCCCAACTCACATTTTTAGGCCTTCATAGTGTTTGAATTACAACCCCAAATTTTAGAAAGTGATTTATCATCGAACACAATAAATGCTATTAGGTTGGTTGAAGTATTATTGGAGTGAATAAATCATGAATGAAGATGGGTACAATAGTGTACCTTTTCCCCCCACCTTTTACGGTTACCAATTGGGAGAGTGACATTAGTGTATATGGGGATGATTTATAATTTCATTGTGGTGAAAAATAGCTATGTTGGTTAAAAAAAAAGATAAGAAAAATGGCAGAAGACAAGCACACGAGGAATTATTAAAAAAAATTAAAGATGGGATCAGGGAAATTGATTCAATACATGCGATTAACCTACACATTTAGCACGCGGCATGCTTAGAGAGATAATCCAAAAATGATTGTTAGGTGCTTTGCCCACTTATGGTTGCCAACTAAAATTTATTCCATTCATAAAGTATGTTATTTCCTTAATTTTGCTGCCTATTAAAGACTCATGTGCTATGTTTGAGAATCTATTCAAGCAAAATCTATCAATTCTCTTTATATTCTATTAGGCCTGTATATTTTTCTTTAATCCATTGTATCCATTTGGTGGATTTTATTAGTGAATGTTTAGTGGATAATTCTTCTTTATTCCGCCTCTCTATTTGATTTCCCGGAGTTCTTTGCAATTCATGATTTGTATCATATATAACTCCTTTCAAATTCTCTTTTGGTGGTAAAACGAGTCAATATTTTATATCGTTTGAAATTTTAGATTAAAAAGCCATTATGTATTTATTTGATTTGAATAAGTGTTTTTCCTTTCAAAAAAAGTATAGTATCAGATGTATACCTTTTTTGACGGTAAGATGTATACTTGAAAATGAATACATAGACAACATTCTATGCATTATACCATATTTTTAGATTTACAACTTTCACCCCATCACCTCAAGAAATTTTTTCCTCCATTGCTCATGTGAACAAGAAAAAAAAACACAAGAAACTCTCAAAAGTCCTTAGAAAGGAAAACGTCAAAATTGGAAAACCATCATTGGTTGTTGTTACTCCCTAAAAAAGACCAAACGGGTCAATTGAATTGTTGGTAGAATAATAAATCCTTTCAAGAAATTGTAGATAAGAAATAAATGTCCACAAACAGAAAATTTGCACAAAGAAAAGTCAACTACCCCAAAACAACAACTACTACAACTACTATGTCAAAAACGAGTTGTCACCAGAGAGAGAAAGAGACACACACAGCATGTACGCAACAACACAGGAAAACAGTGTCAATGTGTACGAAAAGAAAAGAAAAGAAGGTGAGCAACACTTTGAAAAACATGAACCAAAAAAAAAAACACACTTTGAAAAACAAAAAAAAAAAAAATTATTACTACAAACAAACGCCATGAAGACCTTCAGCCTACCTTCCCTTTATTTCTCTTCTTCTTTTTCTCTCTCTCTCTCTCCTCTCTCTCTTTCTATACCTTCCAGCTCAGAGTAGCGTACTAGCGTTAGGAAAATGACATGACATCATAGAGCAAAAACCCCCCATAGAAAAAACATTTAATTCTTCTGTAAAACCCCTTTTGGATTTTGATGAATTTGAACTATAGATGATTGTTTGAAGGGCTGAATTATACTTCATAGTGATAAAGTTCAAGTCTTTCAAGCTTTTAGATGATCAGTGTCAGCAACATCATTATCATCTTATAATCCCGAGGTACTTATTGATTTCCTACTCTTTTCCAATTAAGTTGGAAACCCATCAGTTTCTTTTGCTTTTTTAAGCTTGGAGTTTTGCATCTAATTGGGTTTTTTAGGATCTGCTGTGCTTGGGTTTTGTTGATGATTGACTGTTATGGGGTTGAATTATTTGGGTGTTCTGTAATTTTTAGTTTATTCACCATAAGTTTGACCTGGAATTCTAGTAGGTTTATTTAATTGTTTATTCACTTGGTTGATCATACCTATTTTGGTGCATTCTTCAATTGTATGTTTCTACAAATTAGACCTTTTTCTTCTTGGTCTAATTTGTAGAAACATAGAAAGGTTTAATTTGTGGAGACTTTTCTCTTATCATCAAAAAAAAAAAAAGGAAAAGAGATCTTTCTCTTCTCCAATTTCAAAAGAGTAGCATTTTTGTTGCAGGACAATACCTTTTGTTTTTTTTTACCAAAAAAAAAAATACCTTTTGTTTTGCTTTTCTTTTTGAATTTTATCTGCTGATCATGTGGACTGCAATTGAACCCTATAATGTACTGTATTCAACTTTGTTAATGAGAAAAAGATAACAAAGAACAAGATTTATCCATTGGTTTTAGGTTTGTTTTTTGCTTTCTAGTTGTTGTCTTATACTGATTCCCACTGTATCATTTGTGCATGTTTGTACAAAAACAGATATGAGCTGTTGCTGCTTTGGAGGCGAAGCTTCGCGAAGGAGCCCTACCAGGGGTCTAGGAGAAGTGGAGGGTAACTACAACTTAATTCTAGATTAAGCTATTGCTATAACTATTTAAAGTTTGCTACTTTCCTCTGCCAACATAAATGTATCTGCCCAAGTATCATGGATTTAAAGGGGAAAATAAATTAAAACTAAACAAGCAAGGATTTAGTATATCTTGTAAGGTCACATTTGTAGGGATGTCTCAAAAATGGGAAATAGGGTGTTAGAGGGAGGAGAAACGGGCACAAGAGAAAGGAATTGGATGAGTAAATATGCTCACTGATGCCGGATGGTTCTTTTTTACTAATGTTTATGTCAATTAGACAATTACATAAGTACTTCCTCAGGATGCGGTGTAATGCAGCTGCTTATGAGTGATATAGCAGTTTAGTTGCCTATTCATTTGTCAATGCAGAGAAGATGGGATCAGAGACCCGTTTGGGGTTTTCCTCTGTCTAGCTAATTTAATTCTTGGTACCATGACATGCCATACCACTACCCTATTGGCTCTCACGAGCCTCCTGTCTATGGTGAGGTTAGGGGTATTAGATGTACGGATCCTTATCAGCAATTATAAAGAGGCTGTTATTCCTTGTTAAGTGGGTAAAGTGCATAATCAAAAAATGAGGATGAAGTTTTTTCTATCTCTTGCAGGAATGCATTTTAATCTTGCTGTGGCAAGATTCCATGTTGTCACTTCATTGTTATGTGCTTTCTAATTGCCTTGTGATATTAAATGCAGAGCAACTGCTTGAGAACATCAGACATTTCTCCTACAACGAATTAAGAGTAGCAACCGATAATTTTAACTTCAACAATAAGATTGGCCGTGGAGGATTCGGAATAGTTTTTAAGGTACCGATTGTATATAATTATATATTTCTTATATATGATTATGATGTGGTTCTGTAGCACTTGGACTAAATGCTGAACATCTTTAAATCTGTGGAACTTCTTCCTCATGTTTGTGGTTGCCTCTTAGTTCCGTGTTAACAACCTTCTACTTCATTGTTTAAATATGATTCTGCCTAACAACTGTAGTATAGGTAGTTAAATTTCATGAGAATTCCTGTATTCCCCTCCATGGTAGTGGACTAGTGGTATTTTCTGTTCGCTTTGAGATGTAACTTTTTTTTGTAATATCCATTATTCCATTGCTAAAGATAGACGCAAACTCCTGAGCTAGTTTTATTTTAAAAAATTTACATCCATGAATAGCTAGGATAGAATAGTGCATCTGGTCTGCTTTGTTTACGCTCATATGTACTCACTCTACCAGCAAACTCTGTATCCTATAAAGAACTTATGGCCCTAGACTGTGTTAGTCCGTAGTTTGGTGCTTACAGATTAATCTTCATTATTTTCAGGGAATCCTTAGGGATGGACTCCAAGTTGCTGTAAAGACACTTTCTGCTGAATCAAAGCAAGGGTTGCGTGAATTTTTGACTGAAATAAAAACTATTTCAAATGTGAGACACCCGAACCTAGTTGAGTTGGTTGGATGCTGCATCGAAGGAGCTAACCGTATCTTAGTTTATGAATATGTAGTAAATAACAGTCTCGACCGTGCATTGTTAGGTAACTATCACAAATTTGTAGGGGAAGCTTAGCGGCCTCTTACAAGTTCTTACACATGGCATGACAGAAGCACCTATATTAACGGTTGTTCTTGTAGGTTATACTAGTGATCGTGGTAAGCTGAATTGGGAAAGAAGATCTGCTATATGTTTGGGTACTGCTAGGGCTCTGGTTTTCCTTCACGAAGAAGTTGTGCCACATATTGTCCATAGGGATATCAAAGCCAGTAATATACTCCTTGACGAAGACTTTCAACCAAAATTAGGAGATTTCGGGCTGGCTAAACTTTTTCCAGACGATATCACACACATTAGCACAAGAATAGCAGGGACGACGTACGTATCTTTCTTAATTATCAAGATTTTTTTTCTCTATAGCTTATTTCTTTGTTGTCTGTTTGCGGGCGGTGCTCTTTTGTTACTTGATGATTTTAATTTTAGAGTATGTGGGGATCGTATACATAATGCACTGAGATTAAGATGGTACTTCTTTTTCTATGAGTGATGGTACTTGGATAGCTTGGATAAAAAAAATTTGAAATAGAAGATGAGGAAACTACTGCTTGCAGTGTTTTGAAAGAGGTAAAAAATATAGGCATGATATAAGCAGTTTAAACGAATGGCTAAAGGGAACGACCTTAAACTGTAATTTGATCTCACTTTTTCTCGTTGAAGCCACTATTGGTAAACGATTTGCACCACCACAGCTTACCGAACTTGAGGACCTTAATTTCTTTCTTCAGGAGAATGGGGGCTCGCAAGATTTTCAGCCTGACTTGATGAGCCATAGCCATTGTCAAGGGACTAGTATAAGATGCATGATAGCACAACGAAATAAGATAGTTATTAGTAGCATGAGGTTTTACATTATATTGACTTTTATGGTTAGAAATAAGTCTAATATTTATTTATTATGTTCAGATATGATGGATGGGTTTTACCATCATTGCCATATTATGTTTCTCTGTTCAGTCAGAGCTCAAATCTTTTGGAGTCTTTTAAATCTCACCTTTTTGTTGGTTTCACCCCATCCCACCTTAAACCCCTTTCAATCCCTCACAGTCACACCCCCCTCCTGAACGCCACTCAGGGAAAGTTATATACTTACTGTACGATTCTGAATGCAGAGGTTACTTAGCACCAGAATATGCTCTGGGAGGTCATCTCACTATGAAGGCAGATGTTTACAGCTTTGGCGTGCTTATACTCGAAATAGTTACTGGCCATAGCAGTTCTAAAGCAAGTTGGGGAGGATCATACAAGTTTCTTCTTGAATGGGTATGTCCATCCAGTCTTGTCCTTTACTGTTTTCCCCCCTATCGTTTTTATCTCCATTTATGGCACTCGTGAGTCGTGATGGCATCAGTCCATGACTCACTTCTGCCTGTTACTGTGGAATCACTTCCTCGCATGCTGGTTTTTTGGATTATCATTTTCTATTCTACCTCGCACTTAAGCTTCTTGCACCACATTTTTACTTCCTATTCAAATAAGTATTATGGTAATGTTATTGAGATAGCTCAGAAGGTAAAATGTAAAAGGGTTTTAATTAAATAACGTGACGTCACATTTGCTAAATCCTTTTTTGGTTTTACCAAAACACTTTTGTTACTTGAATCTAGCTTGGAGTATCGGGTATCCCCTTCAAGCCGGTATACCAAAAACGTCATAAGGGTCATATTCAGCTATTTTCACGATTTTTGCGTTTTTTTAAAACTCAAATATGTTTCTAAATGTTAGTTGTATCCAGGTGTCCTCACACAAACAGGTATTTTGCTGTGCACTTTGAGCTGTGTTACTCTTCTTTTCACCTAAACTACATGTCTTGGATACTGAACACTTGATAGGACTAAACCGACTAATACACCTAAATCACAGAAATTCTCAGTAAATATCTGTGTCCTACACCAGAATGCCTATCCATGTTGGACGCTTGTAATTGAGTCTCAGTAACTTGAGTAATGCAATTGTTAATGCTTAGTTCTTACATTATTCAAGTTAATACTCCATCCAGATGCATGACCTCTCTTTTCCGAGGTGCTTTTGCTATGAAAATTGTTTTTTCTTCCATGGTTAGCCAGAGAAAGACTGAATGGCAACTTCCAGGCACAAAAAGACAGTAGACTCAGGGTGTTTGCTTAAAACCATCAAGTTTTCTGGTTCATTTAATCATAATCATGTAGATGCATGGTTAGTTAGTTCTCCATGATTCTGAAATTTCTTCCATAATCTTGCGGTATGGTGTGTTGACAGGCGTGGAAGCTGTACGGGGAAGGGAAATTACTAGAGCTAGTGGATTCAGAACTGAAAGAGTATCCACAGGATGAGGTTCTCAGGTACATGAAAGTAGCTTTCTTCTGCTCACAGGCAGCCGCTAACAGGCGGCCACTGATGAGTCAGGTTATTGAAATGCTGTCAAGTAAAGTCCGATTGAACGAGAAGCAGTTGACGGCCCCTGGGTTCTTTCCAGATTTCGGTGATGGAAAGGAGAGGGCAATTATTAGCTCTAGCACCCATGTCAGCTCTGCCCCAGTCACCATCACTCAAGTGACCCCAAGATGAAGAATGAAAACCGCGAACTCCCAATTCTTTTTTACTGATTCTTCCAACCTAGGGCCTTCTAGAAAGCAGGATACCTAAGTTGCACAAAAGAGACAGTGCTATACATATTCTTTCACTAGGATTATATATGAGTCTATTGGTTTATTGGCATTCTAAATATACGATTCAGGATTAGTATGTAAGTATCGGGAAAAGCCGAGTAAATATATATTTTGTAATTTGTATGGTTTGATAGGTATTTATTCAATGCACAATCTCAGAGTGGTTGGTGTTGGTATAGCTTTAACTGGTTGTGATGCTGATATGTTTAATTGACTGGTACTTACCCTCCCTCAAATGGACGGCATAGCTGGACGTCATTGCTGGACGTCATAGCTGTTGAATCCTTACGTTGTCTTTTGACAAGAATCATAACAAACCTAGCACAACAGTGACACAACTTGGCCCTACAGTCCCATACACAGCTATCACTTTGGTCTTGAGGTTCTGATGTCCTAAGAATACCGCGTTTGGTGTTTTCTTTATTCTGCAGGGTACGGACGTACAACATGTTAGTAAGTTTTAAGCTTTTCCAAACAAAAAACAAAAACATTATATTCGCGGGGCAGGAAAAGAAAAAAGAAACAAAAACTCGTTAGAACTTAGAGTAATATAGTAGCGACTTTCATATTGTTTTGGGTGAACATGTTTGGTCATTCGGTAACTTTTAGACTATTTTGAATTGATATGTTGTCTCACACAAGATCATGCTTCAAAGTCAAAACAGAAAGAACTTAATATAAATTGTTTCTTAATTTAGTATAAACTTGAACCTCAAAAAATCAAATGGAAAGAATTTGGAGCGGAGAGAGTATATGACACAAATTACAACTAAGAGTATTTCATTGGAACCTAACCAACAAGCATAAACTGCATTGCCCTAAGTTGCTTTTTCAATAGAAATCAAACAATTAAATGGCCATAAGAAATGAACAAATTTTGAATTGTCACAATTACAAAACCAGCACTGTGCTTCAGTTTCAATTGAAACAAACCACTAAAACCGAAAGTTAAAAAGCTGAATACAAACCCTAAACAAGGTAGCAAAAGAATTTAAAATCCTTCGGGGAAGAAAGAGTACAAGATTCAGATCCCAAATTTGTATGATATCCTTGGATAGCCCAAGATAGAAGCTTTCATAGTCAACGATGGGTAAGCTATATCAGTTCTTATTCTCCATAATACATGGCATGGTGAATCAGAACAAGATGAAATCAGGATCTCGAAAAGAAACAAAATGGACAGAAGAAGATTTGGACAAACGTATTGTGTGCAATCAAGCATTTGTTACTGGCTCAGCTTCTGTAGTTGGCTGTTCAGCGGCTTCTGTGGAAGCTTCCTTCTCGGACTTTTCAGGACTGTTAGGGGTGGCACCGTTGGCAGAGCCATCTTTCACTTCCTTTCCATCTTTTCCGGTTTTGGCATCTTTCACTCCCTTTCCACCTTTTCCAGTCTTGGCATCTTTACCTTCCTTGCCCTCTTTTCCATACTTGGCTGGTTCAGGTTTTGGTGGGATCATATGAGGTGGAGGTGAATGCTTCAACTTCACTAGTATGTGTCGCATCCTTGACATATCAGTGGGTTTCCCAGGCTTAGGACCTTGAACAACAGTGATTGACGGCTTCTTGTCTTGTTCTTTCTTTCCTCTCCTCTTCTCAATGTTGGGAACCTCATGAGGTACGAGTTCTGCTATCGCCTTCCAGTACTGCTGATCTGCTTCTTTATGGAACTTCTCTTGATTGATCAGGGATACCTGCTCAATGACAAGTCCACCAAACAATAAGGAAAAAGAAAAGGGCAATGCGGAAAAGAAAAGAGACTTGGTGCACATATAGTACCTTCTCTCTGTCCCTGTTGTTAGTTTTGTTGGTCTCTATGTTAAGTTTTCTCTTCTCAGAAAATGCACGCTTGTACTCCTCAGCTTCTTCAATAATCTGCATTCTCATTTCCTTTTCCTTTTTCTCCTTCTCCTCCAGTCGAATGGTATTTTGTCTGCACCAGAACAATCCAAATTTCCAAATTCATATATAGATTTTTTATAATGGACATGAGGTAGAATTCTATTGTTCAGTAAAGTTAGAAAATTCAGGTAGCACTAGCAACTGCATTTAATTTTCAGGCAAAACCAGTCATAAGAACCAAGATCAAAAGAGGCAACACCAAGATATGCACTTCTTCATGATTTGTGACCATGTTGGATTATCCTTCCCCTCCACACCTTCCTAACGAGAGGGAAAAGAAAGATGGCAGTCAAATCCTACTCCATACTTTGTATGAAATGTGTCTAATCTAAAGCATCAAGTACAGGACATTATTTATGTACTAAATGGCAGCCAGCAGTTTTTAAATAATTAAAAACAATGTACCCGGGTAACCTAAACTTAGCATGCCCTCAATTTCAATTAAGCTCACAAAGGTAATCCATTCATGATTAAAACTAGACAAATTGCAAGCCAGAATTCTTAAACAGGTGATCAATTTCAGCTTTTAGCAAATCCCCCTCCCTAAAATAGGAAAAAACTGCCACCAGTCTCTTCCTTAGTGGTTATATCATACGAAATATATATAACTTGAAATGGGGATATGCAATTAACCACCACCAACCAAGAACAGACTGAAGTTTTACACTACTATTTTCAGTCATAATTGCTAACACGAAACGGTATAGGGTTCAGCGATACAGGTTCAACTGTCAGAACGTAGGGATGAGTGAATCGGATCCCTTAGGAACACGACCTAGTTCACTGTATCGGCGTTCTTTCTTGTGGACTACAGAAGGAGAAGGATTTAACCCTGAATACCTTGAGTGTCATATACACCTCTCTCCTTCTGTCGATCAATTTTTATGAGAGGCCCTCAATAGTTGCATCTCTTAGATCTTAGGTATGAAAGCAAAAACCCTAGATCTATAAATTGAAGGGCAAATCGACGAATTGAAGAGTCAAGACATTAGGGTTCTTGTGCGGGAGATGAAGGCAAATCATTCAGTGTACTTCTTGCCCAGCAGCCGCTGCTCGTCAGTTGGCTTACCACCAACGACTTGAGGTGTCCACTGATTTCCTTTGTCTCTCCCCTCTTCAATCTTTCATTGTCTTCTTACTTGGGCTGTCATAAATTTAGATGTCAGCTGACCTATCACTGTCTTTTGTGCACAAGCGGGGCCCTCAACAAGTGTGTTTAGCCACCCAAATCCTATCCAAATTAGGAATAGTGAAGACATATTGTTACTGGGGTGGATTTTATTTATCATAACTCCCAAAATGGCATTTAGTTAAGGAATCAACCCACATATCCTGCACTGGCGTTCAGGTATGAATCCAGACAGCATGACCAGTGAGGCAGTGAGGATCCGTGGCTGGCGGGATCTAAAGAGGTAATGATATATGCAACCTCAATCCTAACAGTGACTGTCACCGCAAATGAATCATCATCTACAGATCAGAAACGCACAACTGTCCACCCGTACAAGTTTGCACTAACAAGACGAACAAAATTAACAAGATTGTATTGCCACTAGATGATCAACAAATTAAAGTGGCAACAAATCAAGTCCTGTCTATGATGCTCGGACTCGGGTACGGGTCCAAGAGTCAGACATGGAAAAATCTTAAATTAAGGATACGGGGACGCGTTTTACAAGTGTCCATAATCAAAATATGGACACGGGGACATGGACCAAATAAACAAAAAACAAAGAATAATATGGGTAATAAAAAAATAATTGCAGTAATAATTAAAGAAAGACTTGTTGGGGCAAAAAGAAAAAAAGAAAATACTCTTCTTTTTGGAAGTAGAGTTACGTTTAAAGCATAGGGAGTGAATACTTTGACCACTTAATGCTAGACAGCTGTTTACTATTGGGTAAAAGTAAATGACCAGTATTGGACAACTGTACAACAACAACAACAACAACAACAACCCAGTAAGTATCCCGCCTAGGGCGGGGTCTGGGGAGGTCCAGATGTACGCAGTCTTACCCCTAACTAGTCGCCTAGAAGAGAGTTATTAAAGAAATCTACTTTCTCTCTTCCCAAGTTCCCCAGTTCCCCATATAAGCGTATTATTTATCACACCCTCTCCCTCCTCCAGTCTCTCTCTATCCCGTGTTCTTTCATCTTCTTTATCTTCTCTCTGCTCTTTTTTTTCCACCGGAAACTTCATCTTCTCTTCACCAGCAGCCATAGTCGTGTCCATTTTTTTCTTGGCGAGTCGGACCCATATCCCGTGTCCGCACCCGTGTCGGGTACGGTGGGGCAAACTGCAAAGTCCGAGCATCATAGAGTCCCGTAGATTATGTCAAGGTAATAAAAATTATCTTATACTTAAATTACCTACCTAAGTAAAACCTAATAATATTGTTCCTCCTTAGCTCAATCGAAAAACTAAAACTTGCCTAAATTTCGTATTGATTACTATTTTTATCCTCAAATCTGAAGGTACTGCCACTAGATGGTCAATCAACAAATCAAATGCCACCAAAACAAATCCAGCAATTATCAACAAGATCTAGAAGAACAGGCGGTACTGTAATAGAAATGCCTAAAATTACCAATCTAAGTGAGCTGTAACAACATTTTCCCTCCTAAACTCAATTAAAAAAGTAAGGCTCACCTAGATTAGTGTCAACTACTAACTTCATCCTCAAATCTGGACTTTATTGCCACTACATCAACAAATCCAAGTCACTCCAAAACAGTCCCAGCATTCATGAACAAGATCTAGAAGAGCAAGTGGCACACTGAAATAAAATCCTACAATTCCAAAGCTACATGAGCGCGCTAAGCAATATTGCTCAATCGAAAAAGAAAATCTTACCTAAAATTAAAACTAACTTCCAACTTCATCCTCAAATCTGGAGGTTACTACCCCTAGATGATCAACAAATCAAAGTGGCACCACAACAAATCCTAGCAATCATCACCAAGATCTAAAAATCAGATAGTACATAAATTAAACCCTACAATTCTCAAGCTATTTGAGCTCTACAACTATTTTCCTCCTTAGCTCTAAAATCCCAGCAATCATGAACAAGATCTGGAAGAGCGAGTTGCACTGAAATAAAATTCTACAATTCCCAAGCTAACTAAGCTCTCAAACTATTTTCCCCCTCTTTAGCTCAATTGAAAAAGTAAAAGATCACATAAAACTAGCACTATTAAGTATTAACTCCACCCTAAAAATCGGATCCCATTGACTAAATCTAATTTATTGCATCTAAAATTAGCAGCTAACCTCAAGATAACCTAAATCCAAGCCTACAAAAATATCAGATCACCTTAAAGGCTTAAACTAGTAGTATTTACTTCACCTACAATCAGATCAACTAGATTCAACCATCTCAGATCTAACAACAAACTCAACAAAACCAAAAACCTCAAAATCAAATCAAATCAAGAACAAAAAAAAAAAAAAAAAAAAAAAAAAAAAAAAAAAAAACCTCACCGGCGCCATTCGCGAAGAGCGAACCCTTCCTCTTGCATCTGATCAGCATCAGGAAGCACCGGACCATCAGACACAAAAATCCCCTCATCATCACCTCCTAAATCGTAAGGTTGTCCATTTCCATTTCCGTTCATAATCGGCTCACCAAACGGCGATTGCTGTGTAGAAAAGCTAGGGTTTCCAGATCCAAACGGCATAGGAGAATCCTCAGGTTCCTCATCTTCAACAGTCACCTCGTCACCGGAAAAAATGGCGGCACCACCACCACCGGAATTGGCACCGGAAAATGCATCGGAATCGAAACGCTGTGAAGAGTCGAAGTTCATGTAACCACTATCGTCGTCATCGAAAGGACGATGATCGGAAGTTTGGTGGTTGAGATCGTCGAATGTGTCGAGCGTAGAAGCCATTTTTGTTGGTTTTCTCTCTCTTAGAGTTCTCTGAGATCGATGAGGTGAGATGGTGTTAGGTTTTCTCTCTCTCTCTCTTTTGAGCTGAGGATTGTAACACTGTAATGTAATGTGTGTCTCTTTCTCTCTCTAGATGGTGGAGAAAGGACGTAGATCGGAGGTCATTAGTTTATACCACTTGAACTGATAATTGAAACTTTGTGGACTAATTTTTTACTAGAAAGAAAAGCATTTGAAAATGCCACCCCTCCAATTACACAATTAATAAGTCTTGTATAAGACCGCCTCAAAGTGAGACTACCTCAATATACAAATATGACGTGGACATGATATTATATTTGTATAAGACGCCTCACTTTGAGACCGCCTCATATGTATATACAAAAATTTGTGTTACCCATAACCAATGTGGTCGTAATTTCTTTTTCCCCTCAAGCCAAAAAAAAAGGAAAATTAACTTTTTGTTAATAAATTAAAAAGAAAACAATTATTATCTATTATCGCTATTTTTAATACACTAATACACAAACACTTGTCTAAGATTAAGAATTAAGAAAATAAATAAGAAAACCTCTATAAGATAAGAAGTATGATGACGAGTGATAACTTGTTGGATGATCTTTTTTTATATACACCTTTTTAAAGTCTTCTTCAATCTTCTTTGATGAATGTAGAGAGTGTGAACATATAAGATTAAAAAAACATGATCTTCGCTAGCTAATGTTTGTAAACGAACTAGTGCATTGACAAGTTGGCAAATTGTTCTCGTACATGCTCGGTTCAAATCCTCTCGATAATAAGAAGTTAAGGGCGAACACTAATTTGATACCCATTCAATAAATTAGTCGACATCCAAACTCTGTTTTTTACTACTACTTAGTTTTATTCCCGTGTTTTCATAGGCTGGTAAAATAATCTTATAAATATATTTAATAATATAATACTTAAAATATGTGATGTGAAATTATTAATATGATTACTAAAATACATTTATTTATTTTTTTGTAAAGATTTCTATCCATAGAATGCAATTATTCTGAATCTTAAAAATGATATTTTCATGTCACCTTTATTTGTAAATAATGAGATTAGACTAAGTTTAGATAGATAATAAAAACAGTATATGTACACTAATTTTAATTAGTAATTCAATTAATGAAAATAAGGAATAAACTCATTCTGCATTAACGGTATGTGTGTACTAAAAGTTGACAGCACATACTCATTTTATACTGCACAACAAAAATTATATGACAAAGTTGTGCACATGTGACGTCTATGTGTCATCTTCACACGAACATTTCCTCTTATTGTGACGTCCTACGTGTCAGTCATCACCACACGGAAAAAATCAACTTTTATAGGACATATAGTCATATACATATATATCTCATTTTGAAGCGTTTTTCAGATCTAATCCAATGGATTCGGATTTATAATTTTTTGACTTGCGTAACGAAAGTTATTTTATTTTGTAATTTAGAAATATGCTAATAAATACGTAATTAAGTCTATTAATGATGAGACATAAATGATGAATGACGTGTCCTGTTACGTGGCAAATTTGTACTTACTTATCGACTTAGGCTCCGTTTGGTTGGGGTGAAAACAGTTTTTCTGGAAAACAATTTTCCCATTTTCCGTTGTTTGGTTTACAATGAGAAGGAAAAAAGTTTTCAGGGGGAAAAGCATTTTCACCTATATAAGTGTAAATGTTTTCCCTTCAAAATGAAGGGAAAACAGTTTTGCGTTGGTGGGACACTATGTCCCCGGAACACTAATTGTGTACTTGATCATCGGGTTTAGTTGTCGGGATATCGGGTCATAAAAAAAAAGTCGCACCCTACTTGATTGGGCCTTGGGCCGAATTTTCCGGGCACTTTCTCAATATTGTTTTTTTTCTTCAAATAAGTATAACTTTTGACTCCGATATGCGTTTGAGATGATTTTTTTTTTCAATCCACCTAACTTGTCGAGATCGACGCAACTATTTTAGTAGATTTTATTTTATTTTAAAAAAAGTTTTTCAGGAAAATTGTTTTCCGTTGTAACCAAACAACGGAAAATGTGAACGGAAATACATTTTACACTGAAAATGATTTTCAGCAGAAAATACTTTTCAGTTGAAAACGATTTTTCGCTCAACCAAACAGAGCCTTAATACGTATCATGCCTACACGAAGTGACTTGCATATATAACGCCCCACGTGTCAGCACCACACAAAAAAGGACCCAATTATATATATATATATATATATATATATATATATATATATATATATATATATATATATATATATATATATATATATATATATATATATATATATATATATATATATGATTATGAGCATGCATGATAAACTAATGTACTCGCGAACGTACTTCGTCAAATTTCGGCCAAAACTCGCTCATTAATAAATGAGTCTGGCATTAGAACATCAACACTTGGCTTGGCTTGATTACAACTCTATCCCTAGCCCCTACAAGCTAAGTACAATTATATTGAAGATAATGTGTTGGATTATAACCAATTAATTAACCATTTGTTATGGTTGGATTCTCCTTCCTTTTGTTGTTTTATTTTAAAGTTTTTTTTACATAAAATTAGAAAGTTAGAAGAGATTCGTTGCATATTACACTACGTTTAAGCGATTCTCCCTTAAAAGAAATTTTTAAACTAGCAAACAAGTTCTCCTAATAAATAAATCGACAACGAGGGCTTAACTAATGGCCATGCATTTGGGGGAAAGCGGACAAAGGGATAAGGGATGCTCCTAATGAGATTTGAAATTTGTTGGTGTACAAAGAACACCAAGATTCAAATCAATAGACCAATCTCTGTGTTGGTTAAGTGTGAGTTTACCTGACATTTGTTTGATGGTTACATAATCCTACACATTTTTTAGATAATGCGATTACTATTTGCAGTCAGAAATTACTATTATTATATTGTTATTGACAGCTAATCATGCGATAACTAGTATGAACTAGATCATGACAAGCCCTTGCAACCAGAAATAGTTGTTGATCTGCCAATTTTACTCAGTATTACTCGTCATATGGATTAGATTACATCATTTAGTGCTCCAACAATAAAAAAAAAGAGAGCAATTACCTTAAAATGTATCTCCTAACTTAACTTTCTCTTAGGTCGTGTTCTTTTCTACTTATTGGACCTTACGTCCTTACCCAATCTGTAGAGAACTTTACCCAATTAGTGGAAGACATCACCCAATCAGTGAATATCGGTGACAAATCCTTACCAAATCATTAAGAACCACTGGAGTGAAATCAGTGTAAAACAACACACCCTCACCCTCAGACAAGTCTCAAGCTTGCGCAAGCACACAAAAAAAAAGCACAAATACGAGTCCTCAATATATGTAATCTTGTGTGAAACAATAGTGGAATGAGAATCGTATTGAACAGGTTACGGACAGTATAATGCTTCTCTTGAACAAATACCCAATATAGTATTGACGTGACTTGAAAATGGAATGCAAAATGTGAACAAGCTTTTTCTTCATTTGTACTTCCATTAAAACAGCTAAACTTTGCACTAAACATCATCTAAAAAGGCTACAAGATAAATGCTGAAGGAATCGGTAAACTGGCTCTTCTCAAAATTCAGCCAGGCCGAAGTTGAGTATAATTGCGTATATTCGGGGTATGTCGACGATTTTAGCTTCTCCATCCTGCAGGAATAGAGCCACTATACTATACCCAGAATAGAAGAAAGAATTACAGAGAGGAAGCAACTGGTTTTTTGTAGCACTCACTCTCAACTATACATCTTGTTATCCTGTGAAGTCAAAAAGTATTTGTCCCTATCAACACCCATATCATTAACAAACGACCCTCACTAGATGTCCTTCATCGGATCAGCTTGCAAGGGAACTCTGGCACCATGCCGAGAAGGGTAGGGGCGACATTGGCATTTCTCTCTCCTCCCATGAGAAATCCCCGAGACATTTGAAGTAGACTGATCCTTAATGCTCTTAATCATAAGCTAAGGCATATTCTACTTCAACTCTGAACTCAAGGGCCATTTGTCCAAGCTTGTCTTCCAAGCAAATCAATATTTCTATGAAGACCGTTGTGTAAATTGGCCCCTCCAGGGAATGAGAAAGGGTCGACAACCCCCCCCCCCCAACCCCCGATGCAGTCATGCAGTGTAGCTCTCCTGTACAGCGGCTTCATCTGATGATCATGAGAAATGATGTATACTTGTGGTTTTTAAGGCACAGGTGATGCGTTTTGGGGGTATCTCGAAGAAGGAATGTGCTGTAGAACCCGATGATACTCGGACTTAAAACGTTTATTTTGGGTCCCTTCCAATGACCTGCAATCCACAGAAACAAGAAATTTATCACAAAGTGTGCAAAGCTCAATGCTAGTAACATTTAATTGTCAAGCACAAGTAACAGTATAAAGAGGGGCACAATCAATTTTCATGTCCTGCATTATCTAAGCAACTGATAAATGATAATTGAATCATTAAGCGTAGGATGACCGGAAAGCACTAACAAGAGCTCAGGTTTCAATCACTTACTTTACTCCAGATATTGTTGATACATTGAAAATTCACATGGGGCTATATTCCCCATCCGCAACGGCCTCTCCCCTCTCCCCTCTCCCCCCACCCCCCACCCCAAAATAAAAGCAAAAGGCAAAAAGAACTCTATTTTCTAGACAAGTATTGTCTTACAAGGGTAACAGACAGTACTAACCGTGGAGAACCTGGACGCTTCGGTGTAAATTGACCGGGCATGGAATTAAGACTTGAAAGAGCTTTCTCAGCAGCCTGACAAAAGACAGGAACAAATGGGAAGTACACAGCAAATTAGCAAAGATGCATCCGTACAAATGAATACCACACATTTTGTTAATCATCCTCTTCTTCAGTGTGCTCATGTGCGCTATCCATCCCTCTCCCGCCCCCTCTTGGGAATTAAATTAGAGTCGAAGAAAACCAAAAGAGTGTTTTTTTAGATCTTGTACCTGCAACTTTGCCTCCTCCCAAGTCAATCCTGTGCCCTTGCCAAGAACTTGTCCATTTATTTCCACCTACATAATGTATACCAAGCAGCATGATCAATCCATAAAGCAAATAAGCTGTAGTCAGAGACGCAAGTCAAGATCCCTGGCACAGAATTTCAAATAAGTCAAAATCCCTTCACACAATTCCAGGTTCACTTGTACACTACACAAAATCATGGACCGGAATTATGCACTGGAATATGATATGGATGGTATTTGAAGGTTCCAGGTGTTCTTTGGGAAAAGAGGGAATGCTAAATAGATCAAGACAACACTCAAAATTCTTCAAGTACTCTTGAGTTAAATATCACATCATACCAACTAGAGTCTCATGATCAGAAAAAAGCAGATATCTTTCTTTCTTTCGTTTGTGAAGGGAAGAAAAAGCAGCTTCATGCTCATGCCTTGTTGGGAAATTAAGATCCCATACAATCCAATTCTAGGTATTGATCATGAGATAACTTCTTTTGGTGCTTGGCTCAAAAAAATTCAAAATTCCCAAATATCAAAGGAAACTAATAGTACCTCCGCATATATTTCATCTTTCTGGACTGGATTAGTTGAAGTTGGAGGCTGAGATCTAAAATCGAAATCAAGGCCCTCCCTGATGCACTTGAAGGTACAAAAAGTAGGAACAATCAGCAAATCTAGACATAGATACAAGGAGACGAAAGTGTGACCAGAAGTCGAGTTATTGATACATACCAATTCTTCAAGGGCAGAAACTGAGCCCATGGAGTTCTTCGAACCATCTACATTTGAGTCATCTGACCTAGTCAGCTCAGATGAAGGCATGAGCTCCTCTTTTACTGAGGCACGATCGCCAAGGGAGTTGGCATCACTTGAAAACCCTGTGTCACGTGGACTCAGGCCTTTGCTTGTATCACTTGGTGGAGTACTAAGATCTGACTTTATTTGAGTTAAATATCTATCTGCAGAGAACATTGCTCGAATTCTCAGAATCACCAATAAAGCGTACTGAGAAGGTAAATCATCACAACATTGTCAAAAATCGCTGCTGAAAAGTTATATATGACATACATAAACAGCATACCCACCAACAGATATACAACAAAAGGTGACATGTCATGTTAAGTAAAACCTGTAAAAATAGAATATCTCATTTGCTTTCTTGAACCAAAACCCACAAAGAAAAGCATTTCTTTTGTGCTGTTGGGCAAGTTGATTAGGGAAGAGGATGATGCCACAGTGGATAATGTCATACCACCCAGAAACATATATGACTTTTTTAACATGACATTGCAGATCTTTGTTTTCTCTTCATTTTCTGACAAGTGCAATCTAAAAGCTCATGTGAAAGACAAACAAAGTTCAATCACAATTCCCGATTCCTTCCATCAATTTATCATCATTTTTGTTGATCATTAAATAAGCAGAACGTAAGCACGAGTGAACGTCAACATTGATCTTTTGCCTAGCCTTTTTATTTTTTGTCTAGACAATTAAAGTGGTATTTAAGTTATATGCACATCAACTTCCAATCTCATGAGCAGCAGCCATCATTGTGATTCCATTTCATCTAGCAACCTAGATTGTCCAGCATCACGATTAAGAAAAGTCTCGTGCTGAGTAAATCCAATCGATAAGCAGAGGAGTCAAAAGTGTTCGAATCAATTCACCGACACTCAACAAGATCTCCATAGAGAATAAGTATCCAGATGAAGAGGTCAAAAGCTCAATCCATGATCAAGTTTGAGAGGCTTTTGTGGTGTGGTGCAAGTGGCAGGTTATACCCACCCTGTTTGTATCACATTCACTTGCTTTTTTTGCCCCCAGTGGAAGAATATGAGAAGTAGACAAATTCTTTCCAAACGAAAAAAAGCTCACTCCAAAGTAAATCTAAGTTCACGATCCAAGTTCAGAAAGGAAACATCCAATGTTTCAGTCTCGATTGATAAAGGGAAGGTCGAGTATATCATGACCTCCCTAGACATAGCCAATGGCAGGGGAATCCGCATAGGATTATTGCTAGAAAGACCTCCAGATAGAAGAGAAGTCATTGCAGAGTTGCTGAACTTTGCACCAAACAGGATCAATATAAAGGTATTGCATCTCATATTATTTCAAAATATTCCCCTCAACTACCATGTTTCACTTATGCTGAATCTAGTACTCTAGGACCATGTTTGCCAACTCTCAATTCAAGTCAAAAAAGGAGGGTGGTGCAACAAATGCTAATACTAATTTCATTACCCTTATTCCGAAGAAGGACCGTTCCATTAGTGTGAGAGACTTTAGGCCCATTAGTTTGGTTACGAGTGTCTATAAGATTAGTGTGTGTTGTCCATTAGGCTGGGAGCAGTTTTATCTGAGACGATTTCGGTTGCACAGAGTGCTTTTGTTGAGAGCCGCCAGATTATTGATGCTGCTTTGGTGGCTAATGAGGTGGTCAATGATGCCCGTCGTTCTGATTTTAGAGGAGTGGTGTTCAAGTTGGATTTTGAGAAAGCTTATAATCGGGTTAGTTGGGGTTTTTTAGATCGAGTGATGGATAATAAGGGGTTTGGGGGCCTTGGCGTAAGTGGATAAGGGGCTGTCTTTCTAACGCCAGCTTTTCTGTTTTGGTTAATGGGGCTCCTAGAGATTGGTTTTGTTCCTCTCGTGGTCTTAGACAGGGTGACCCACTATCTTCTTTTCTCTTCACCTTGGTTGTTGATGTCCTTGGTAGGATGTTGGATAGGGGTGTTGAACGGGGGTTAGTGGAGGGTTTTAGAGTTGGTAGGGAGAGAGTTCATGTCTCTCATCTTCAGTTCGCCGACGATACTGTTTTGTTTTTGGCGGCGGAGGCCGAGGGCTTTAAGAGAGTACTCACTCTCTTGCTGGGATGCGTGTTAACCTAGCTAAGTGTAGTTTAGAGGGGGTTAATGTAGAGGAGGGTTTTCTTGGTACGTTGTCGGGTCTAGCAGGGTGTCAGGGTGTCAGGTGCTGCACCGGCCTCTTACCTACTTAGGGGTGCCTCTTGGGGGTAACCCTCGGTCCGTCTCCTTTTGGGAACCAGTGGTCTCTACAGTGGCTAAGCGACTTGATGGGTGGAAGGGGGTTTACTTCTCTTTGGGGGGGAGAATCACGATTCTCCAGTCTTGCCTTTAGTATTCCCCTGTACTATCTTTCACTTTTCAAGATTCCTGTTAGTGTGGCTAAGAGCATCGAGCGTATGATGCGGGATTTCTTGTGGTCTGGAACGGATGGGGGTAGGCGAGAGCATCTTGTTAGTTGGGACCATGTATGTAGACCTAAGTCTGAGGGGGGTCTGGGTTTCGGCCGGTTGGTGTCTAAGAACATTTCGCTAGTGGGTAAGTGGTTATGGCGCTTCCCTTTGGAACCCGACTCCCTATGGCACCGAGTAATCAGGAGCAAGTACGGTCTGCAACAGAATGGATGGGACGCCCGACCTAGTATCGCAGTTTCCCATGCTTGCCCGTGGAAGTTTATCTCTCAGGTATCGCCTCTTTTCTTTTCCCTGGTTAGATTTCATGTGGGTAATGGACATCGGGTAAGGTTCTGGGAGGATGTGTGGAAGGGGGATTCCACTTTTTCCGCCACATATCCTCGGGTTTATCAGCTGTCTACACTCCATGAGGCGCCCATATCGGAGTTCTATTCCGATGCTCGATGCTCTTTTCTTTTCCCTGGTTAGATTTCATGTGGGTAATGGACATCGGGTAAGGTTCTGGGAGGATGTGTGGAAGGGGGATTCCACTTTTTCCGCCACATATCCTCGGGTTTATCAGCTGTCTACACTCCATGAGGCGCCCATATCGGAGTTCTATTCCGATGCGGGTGGCTCATGGGACTTACATTTACGTCGTGCTCCCCACGACCGTGAGATGGAGGAACTTGTTACCCTCCTGAGTGTCCTAAACACTACTCTTCTCGTCCCTAGGGACGACTCTCAGACTTGGGAGGGAGACTCCACTGGGTTTTCTCCTCCTAGTCTTTCCTGCATCGGCTTAGTCTTCCTTCTCAATTTCCCCATTTCCCCCTTGCTACATATATTTGGAAGTCTAAGGTTCCTCTGAAGGTGCGCGCCTTCGTGTGGACTTTGGTGTTAGGCAGGGTGAATACGCATGATATGTTGCAGCGGCGGAGGCCTGGTTGGTGTTTGTCGCAGGGTGTGTGTGTTATGTGCCATCATGACTGTGAGGATGGCCTGCATCTGTTTGTATTGTGCAAGTTTGCTCGGATTTTGTGGGGTAGGCTGGGGGAGAGCCGTTTGCTAGCCCTGCTACAGTGGGGCAGTTCCTTCAGATGCGATTTGTTGATGGAGGGGGAGGGAGAGGGAGAGAGGGCAAGTTGTGGCGGAAATGTGCTTGTCTGGCCATTTTGTGGTGTGTTTGGTTAGAGCGGAATTCGAGGATTTTTTCCGCTACTAGACAGACCATCGATTATGTTTGGGACCATATTGTTTATTTGGCCTCTCTTTGGCCGAAGGCAGCTGGGGCCTTCAAGGAGATTCCTTTGACCTTTGTTCAACTTCATTGGAGGGAGTTGTAGATATTTTTTGTATTCTTTCGAGGACTTCTTATCCTCCCCTTTTTGTATTCTTTCATTTGGTTGATTAAATAAAATTTTCTCTTATCTAAAAAAAAAAAAACAAATGCTAATACTAAAAAGAAAAGTAAAGCAAGGGGTCTCCCAATTCAGAATGTCAAGAGAGAGAATTGCTTTTTTATCTGGTTAGTTTGAAGATTTCCCCTAACTTTGGTCACATACTTGCACGACATACAAAGTGCCTCACATGTCCTAAGATGTATACATCTTGTGTTTTCTAATTCATAACAACCCAGTCGTATCTGGTATGGACCTAGACAATGAGGTAAAACATAGGGCTTGATCCCAAGAAGCATGGTTGCATCCCAAACATGAATTAAGAGAAAGAGATGAACTCAGCATACAATTACAGCAACGCAGCAATCTACTTCAACGAGATGGATAAGTGGGAGAATGAAGATAACAAACAATATATGAATAAGATCACTGCCATTCTCACGACTGTTTTTTACTAAGTTCTTCAGGCAAAATCTTCATGGCCAACCCCACAACTTAAAATTGTTTTTTCCCCACTGTTGTTTGTCTTTATAGAGAGAGTAGCAATGCAAATGAAGTAAGAAACCCAATGGATTTTGGAAAACAGTAGGCTAAAGTCTCTTCCCCTAGAATTACCAGTATTTCCATATCGCAATCACACTCCATATTTTGCCGATTAATGATATTCTTCATTCAAACTTCTTCAGATTCTATCTCCAAATAATATTCCTTATCAGCCCTCAACACCCTGGTGATTTCTCTAACTACAAAACTACCTCCAATGAGATATCTTCAAAGTTCAGATACATGGCCCTATCACACCTCTTTCTATGATCCATCACCTCAACCTCTACTTGGCATTTCATAAAGAATTTCCAGCTTCAAATGCCCGAAGTCAATTCTCTCTCCCCACATGGGACCTTCTACTTCCATTTATAAAGAAAAGCTTACAGCAGAAAACCCAGACATGCAATCACCCCCAACCTCCAACCCTTTTGCTACTTTTCCTATTTTCATTAGTATTTTACAAGGAAGCACGGACACGACATATGGGTGTCGTATCATGTTTCCAATAAGTATTGGAGACGGACACCCCCTGGACTCGCTTGGACACGCGTCTCAGAAAACAGGAAACGGCAATGCAAAATGGACACGGCACTGGACATGGGAATCCACAAGGACACACAAGGGACACGGCACTTAAAGTATTTTTACCCAAAAAAGTTGAAAACAAAAGGGAAAACGTGTTTTTTTCTTCTTCTAAACCCTACACCTCCTTCATTCTGCCGACATTTCTTCCAGTTCTCTCTCTCTCTCTATCTTCACTGTTCACTCTTCTTCAAGGCACAATCGCCATGTTTTATTAATATGTTCTTAATTATTTTTTTATTTTTTGTGTCCGCGTTACCGAGATTTTGAGAATTGGCATGTCCCGTGTCCCCCTTCCCGCACCCGTGCTACCTTGTTATTTTATCTCTGGTAGCTTCTTTTTTTGCTTTGCCTATGTAAGCACAACATAGCTTTATAATGTACATTTGGCTTCAGAAAAAGTGTAAAACATACCTTTGGGGGGTACTTCACAAGAAAATTATTAGGATGACAAAGAAATGATAAGCTACTGACATTCTTAAGAGTCCGTTCTTCGTGACCAAATCTTGCCTCAAATTTCACAATACATAGTAACGAATAGAACAATTTTTTTTCTCAATGGGAATAGAAGAATTTCATGGAGCAATTTACATGTGCTACTGGGAAACAAAGCAACAGTATTCTGTGGAGTGTGTTGTATTGTAAATGTGGTACTATCAATTAAAGCGTGTATAAAGACCGATAAGTGATAACTTTGGACAAATGTATTTTAGGAAGCATAAAAGGGGGTCATCTGTGATTTGAAAAGTCAAAGGCGGAATATCAGTCTAACTGTAATATTCATAAAAGTTAGCTGGCATTAAAACAGTTTCGCAATAGCAGCTTCCAAAATAAAATCAGCTTCAATTCTACCCTCCCTTTTACATACAACTCCACCTACTTTTCATACGGAGTATTTCTTAATTGAGCTAGTATACATTAATCAACAAATTACTAGATACTAAGACTTCGAAGTATTCAGGACAAGATCTTCATATTGCAAAAAAGTTCCTTACAGGAGGCAGACAATGCTAGTTAGACATGTAACTTCCCACAAAATTCTGAACATGGAGACTCTATCAAAGCAAAAACACAATGACTATGTTTGTAAGATTCAATTAAAATTGTCATCCGGTAATCTTACCAGCAAGACTCATCAACGAAGCCTCTGCAGCCCGATTTTGTGCTTCCCTTCTGGTTAAACCAGTCCCTTCACCAATTTTCTCTCCAGCAAAAACCGCCTATAAAATTTTACATTAAATGCTTTTAGATAATAGAAAATTGTATTGGTGAAAAAATATAGTCAACGTAAATTGTAAAGGACCAGGAATTCTCCAATAAGGAAACTAGTGATGCAATGTGCGTGTCAACTATGTTGTAAATTAGTCAAACAGGCCTCAAATTACTCCAATTAGCATGAGTTCAATGAGAAGCTTGACAAACAACCCAATCGCATAAATATTCCAATCTGTGGACCATACCATACCACTACTATAGTACCCTTTGGGTCTCACACTCCCAGCTAAGGCAGCGTAGGTAGGTCAGATATATGTAGCTTATCCCTACAATTGCGATCCACTAAACACTTAATATGTTCCATCTGCAGGCTGTTCAAAAATCTGAATCCGACCATTTGATCTGATATTATCTGAAAAATTGGATATTCTAAATGTTTGGATTCAGATATCTGGAAAAAGAGAACAAAATAGAAATATATATTTTTGGATGTCGGATATCCGAAGTTCCAGTAATTTTATTATTCAAAATTTATCCAACTGATATTTGAACACCCCTGCCAAATGATCTTTCAATCCTGACCCCCCATAGTCAACATCTTTAACTAGGAAATGCTCCATTGGAGAAGTGCATTTTTCTCTCCATCCACCTAATGCAAATGAACCCACAATCAACCACACCCATCAAAAATAAAATCAAAAATCATCATCATGGGTGCCCAGAGACACTATTTAGGTACATGAAAGTTACGGCTTCAAAAAGAGTTTTCCATATGAGTCGCTTATGCCCAAAACTACAGCCTATGAAGATTTCATTAAGAAGACTTCTGCTCCCAACTAAATCAACTGGATGATGTACTGTTCAGATTATCTATGCACATCACATAAAGTTCCAGTAACTTATATTGATGCCACCTCATTACTGAAAGCACAAAGCAGTACTACTACTAGTACTAGTTCATGGAGTTTTCCTTTCAAACTTAATTGCTAGTTAACTCGTCGTCCTCACGTCTAGACAAATTTATGCAGGTCATGAAGCACATTCTGTTTGACATATATAATAGAAGACAAATTCCTCGGCATTTCACTCAAGTGCTATCCAAGCACATTATATAAATAGAACCTATGTTGCTCGGACTCTTCATGTCTCCTCAAGTACCCGTGTCGGACACTGGACACTCCGACATGAGTGGACACTGGACACTCCATTTTCAGCGAAACGTGCAAAATTTTCATAAAATGGCCGAGTCCGACATGGGTATGGGTACCGGACACTCCGACACTTAGCCGAGTCCGAGCAACATTTTAAATAACATAAGGATCAATTTTTGGATAAACCTGAGCTTCACAAACATTAAAAAAAGAATTATTGTGAGATCGGCCCGTGGATAACGTCAGATAGATGCTTATACACAACTTTCATAAATCATCAATATGACAACTATAAGGTAAACAAGAAAGAAAAGTAGACACCTCCAGGGAGAACTTCAACTCTGTGGTAGCCACCAAAGCTGCCCTAAATTCCACCTACAAATATTCATGCAACGTAAAGTGAAAAGAATAATAGATAACAGGTAAATAAATTGAAAACTTGAAGCTTCCCCCACTCTTAATGGAATTCTAGGTATTACCTTGGTTCCACACCTCATAGCAATGTCATGTAAAGCACCAAAAGGGCTTTCGGACAATGTAATGCCTCGATCAGATTCAACATTAACATCTTTGTTGATTGAATTTGATCGGCCTAAAGTGACATCATCACCTTCAAGGGAAGAGCAACGTTAATCAGATCAATCCATTGCTTACATAATACTCAAGCTTCGGAACTGGAACACACCAAGTATGTCAATGATTGTAACAGAGATTAGGTGGGTAATCTACGCATAAATGCATCAAATGAAAGATTCATTGAACATTATTTCAACTGACACATGCATCAAATAAAAGATAGTCCTCGATGTGGACCGAGAAGTTTCCAGAACACAACTCAAGCTGAGTCATCAAATAAAAGATAGTCCTCGATCTGGACCCAAAACTTTCCAGAACACAACTCAAGCTGAGTCACAAGAATCAACATAAATTCCATAAGATCACAGTGACTAGGGTTGTCACAAACTCACAACCAAAGCCTCTCATTCATAGATTAGCCAAGCAAGCTCGAACAGTTATCCTAAGCTCGCCTTTCCTTGTTCACATAAATGTCAACTTCGAGCTTGTTTAAAAGTTTTGCTAGCCCCATCTTTTGTTTTCCCACTTCCTTTCACTGAGGAAGCTTAGCTACTTGTTGAGGATGTTGTCGGAAACTATTTAAGATTGATAAAATATATGGTGGAGCTATAATGGTTAAAATAAAAGGAATAGAATTCTAACATTTCAAGGACAAAAATAATTAATGAATCGACATGGGAAGCGTGAACTTCATGTGAAATAATTTGTACATAAAAGGCAAATATTAGCATTATTTGATTAGGCTGATCACAAAAATATATGGAAGACGCATGCTGTGTTATTAAAATTCAGATCGCTACCCACACTAGAATTTTTGTTCACATATGTTGGATTTCGTTATTGAACAAGCTTTGACCAGGCCTAATCCAACTTCTTCACAAGCTTTTGTTTGCAAATTTATCCTTTCCCTAACCACTTTAAGTGGCACATTGGCAAGTTCACAAAAAAAGATAATCCCACTAGAAAAGGCAACGCAGTGAAGTTTTTCAGTGAATGGCAGCAAGTTTCAGTTTCTTTCATATGTATCGGCACACTTGACCACTACAGGTGACATCCTAGAAGACACCAAGATCAAACAAGAACAGGATTGTGACAAGCAACAATTAATTCATTCACAACACTTGCTTCATACATAAAAAAAATTAAATTAAGATACAGGAGAACTGTACTAAAACGAATAGAAACAGAAGCACAACCAAAGAGGACGAGGAATCAAGGAGTCCTCAAATAGCAAATTAATTACAAGATGCCCAATGGCGTTAAATGTCGGTGATAGACACCTATTAAGTGCCCCATTAGCTTTCACCGATAATGAAGCTAAGTACACTGCCTGACCCCAAACAAAGTCGATAGGAGGAAATCCATTCACAAAAGTTTGCTTCATGAACAAAAACAAGTTTCATCGGCAGAGAGAGGCTCCAGAAAGAGCTTGCCAAGTAAGGGCATTCACCAGTTGATCCTTGTTATCGCCACAACATGGCCTTTCGTCTGTTAAAATATTATAGAGCAAGAGAACAGAATTGCACCGCTCCATCAACACGAGCAACCAACATCCATGGTTAGCTTCTTTGGGAAGGCAATAGGATACACATAGGGATGCAAACAAGCCAATGAACTCGTGAGTTAATTTAAGCAAATCAGAATTTGGCAGACTATCATACCCCAGATAGTCAAAGCCTCAGCATATGGTAATGATGCTACTTTTAGGCACGTACAAATAATAGTATGTTATGGTACCTTGACAAGTACCACTAAAAGTGGTAGCAAACTATCATATACTAGAAAGCCATGGATACAGTGGGAAATGAGCGATGAACTGAAGGAGTGGCCACATGATTTTGAATAAAGCCACCAGGCCAAGGAGGAGAACATTCTAGAGAATGACAAGTTTTAGCTTTCTTTTATACAATCTTGTCTTCTGGATCTAAGTCCTCATGAAAGTACCAAACTACTAATGAGTTTCACTTCGATCTTAAATTTGTATTACCAACCATGACTGAATACAGCCAGAGTGGCTAAGGAAAGGAAGCAGCACTGGTGATTATTTCTCACTTGGTTAAACGCTTAGCCCATTCAGGCACTAGCCACACAACAACTGCAGTACAAGGCAGTGCAAGCTTCTAAAGAGCCCTCAAAGGCTCCAACTGGCTACCAAAGCATCATACCGAGGGAAGATACACCAGATACAATACAAAGAGCTCTGATAATCATCAGCAATGGAAAAATGACCAACATTGGGTAAGCAAAGGATGGGCCGATAGCGCCAACAAGAATTTGATTATCAGATAGAAAAATAAGGCACGAGGCAAGCTAAGTTGGGCAACAGAATGTAGCTGTCTTTCAGACTGATCTAATATGAGAAGGTTGCACAAATTGTATTTATTTCTCATAAAATCCAATACCACCATTTTAACACGTCTCTCTTAATGACTTCAAACTATGACTTGGTACATAAGCACCTACTATAAATATTCAAACTAAAACATCTAATGACTAGTTTCATAAATTATAACGTCTATGTCTGAAAGATGAATAGGTATTAGATACACGGCCACGGCTCATCAGAAAACTATCTGGGACTTGCGCTTCTACAATAGGTTGGCACATATCTGGAGCAAACTCTATCATTTTTGAGGAATCAGTTTTTAGTTTTTTTGCGCTGTGACCTAGGAATAGACAGAAGACAATAACGAAAATCAAAACTGAGTAAATTAAAGGAAAATAAAAATATGCATATGAACCTACAGAATTCATTGTCACATAAAACTCAGTTGCGTTCTACAGCAATACTGACTCAAACTAACAGAAACTTATCTCAATAGCATGGAAAATGGTGGTAGCATTTATAACAAGCAATAAATCACATCGATAGAAAGTAATAAACTCCTGCCAACTATGGTCCTATAATAGATGGATCTTAAACCAAAACAAATTATCTACCCGAAAATGGAAGATAGCCAACTCCTTAGCTGGTCGCATTTATTAATTTATAAGCACCATAATAATTTCCTGAAGCCCAAAAAGCAAAGGTACCTGATGTGAATTATGAGCTAAGTAACTGAATTTAAGTTTAGCTGGACTTTTTAGATGAAGGAAATGTTCATTAATGAATATGTGGAAACACAGGTGGAAGAAAAGATGTCCCCAAACAGTTTACAGATTAACCGAGTTTCGCTAGTAGTGAATCCTGCTAGCATGTTTTTCTTCATTCTTAGACCAAACAATTTTTGTGGTGCAAACTTTTGGTGTTATGGGAGAGCACTGAGTGCGCCCAGCACTTTCTCGGAGCTTGCAGTCTGCAGGTCCACTTATGGGATTTGGGAGAGTTAAGGAGAAGAAGCTTCTCACGTAGTTCCTTCTGTGCCCAGCCATATTTATAACTGGTTGTTTGACGCAAAAACTAAAACAATAGCTCTCTTAGGACATCAAAACTTAAATTCCTGTTTAGGGCTTTAGGCAAGTAATTTCCCGCCAGGGCGAGATCTGGAGAGGTACAGATGTACACAGCCTTACCCCTGGCTAGTTGCCTAGTCGAGAGACATTAATTAAGTAAATAAACACAGGGATATTAATCAATTATTCCCTTTATTTCCAGCTTGTAAATATATCAATGTGTTCTTCCTAGTTGGCAAGGTAATAATATTCTGTGTCTTGCCAGATGTATGCTTGACCAGGAAACTACAACAATAGCTCTCTTAGGATATTAAATTGATATTAATGTTTAAGTAAGTAATTCTATACAGGGATATTTCTATATATTTCGATTTAGTTCAAATTTGTAAACAAAGTGCAATGTATTCTACATACGTCTTCCTAGGCTCGCGGGTCGCAAGGTAATGATATTCTGTATCCGTCGATTTATAACTGGTTGTTTGAACAGGAAACTCCAACAACAGCTTACTTTCCAATATCAAATTAATCTTCATGTTTATGTATGTAATTCCAGAAACTGTGATGTGTTCAGGATAAATCTTCATAGATAAGGTAATAACACCACCTAAATCATATTAATAATGCATAAAAAAGAAAGTGATGACCCTGCCACTCAGTAATGTAAATCATCAATTCTTAATCATTATCCAGCATTCACACATGAGCCTTTCAAGTTAAACCCGATGTGTACCTTGAAATGACTGGCGGCCAGGTGAAGACTGATTCGACCTCAATCGGTCATCTCTGCGAGGACCCTGAGAAGAAAAAAAACACTCAGCATGAAATAAAATATTAGCAGTTAACAGCATCAATGCTTACAAAGATACCTAGGTACAAAAATAGCACTAGCTTGTTATGATAGACACCAGATAACTGGAAGATAATAAAACTTACCTCTCTTTGCACTCTTTTGACTTCAAAAGAAGGCCGATCGAACCGAACAGAGATCTCCATTTTTCGAGGAAGAGGAGGGGGAAGCGGACGTTGTTTCTCCATATGTACTGCATCAGGAGCTATAGGATATTCTTTATCTACTCCTCGACTAAGAGGTCCAGGGCTCATATTGTCCTCAACCGGAAACCAGCTCCCATGTGATTGCATCCGTGGTACAGGACCAGGACCAGGAACTGGAACTGGGCCCCGAACTGGACCTGGACCAGGACCTGGAACAGGCACTGGGCCTGGGCCCAGACTTGGACTTGGGCCCGGATTTGGACCTGGGCCCGGATTTGGACCTGGTCCTGGACTTGGACCCGGGCCCGGACTTGGACCTGGGCCTGGACTTGGACCTGGACCTGCAACAGGAGCTTGTACCGGAGGTCTTGCAGGGAATAAAAGCTCATTCAGCAACATGTTATCTCTTATATCTTGTCCATGCTGCAATATGAGAAGCCGCCGCCTCGTGTCAGGATCTAGCTCAGATTCAGGTACTTCACCTTCTTCTCTGGCAGGGGAATTGTGCAAGTTGATGTCTTGATGACCAATATTACCCAATGGTCTACCCAGAGGAGCTGCTTGAGAGAACAGATTATTATGGTACACGGGTGTGATTGATGTTTGTGGTGATGGCTGTGGAACAGTAACGGGAGGAGTAGCAATATTGAACGGTAAGGAAGATCCCAGCCTAGGATCAAGATTAACAGTGGTCGAAGAGGGTGCGGATGGAAGTGAAAGAGCAGCAGAAGAACCTAAAACTGCTTCCTGTACGACGAGGATAACCAAATTATCTCCTTTAAAGCACTCATAGCATGAAATAATAAGGTAGAAAGGAAAAGAGGAACAATCATTTGGAAACTAAAATGTACCTTCATCCTTCTCTCAACCTCCGCATCTGCCATTCCATCAAAACTTAGAGGTTCTTTGTTCCCATTAGAGACAAGACCATCATCCTGCACACCAGAATATGAACAACTTAGATGGCAAACAAACATGCAGGTGACACACCACAAAAGCAGTCATTGGAAATCTAGCCAAGTAGAGTGGCAAAACAGCTGAATGGAATTCCAAACATAGTCACAGAAGAAACTAACATAAAAAGAGAGAAGGAAAAGAGGAGCACAATACCTCAGATACCAAAAAATTGCTCACATCAGGAGGAGAAGGGATATCTTTAAGATCATCTTCATATGAAACTTCAGGAATTCGTTGCAATAGCCCCTCATCGAATTCTCTGTTACAAAAATCATGGCAGATGAAGCTACTTAGATCTAACGAAGTAACTAACAAAACAACTAAAGGTGATTTATTAAACCATAATCAATCCTGCCCACTCATATATCCTTGGCTATAACTACTTAAGATAAACAGAAAAGTCTTACTTGAAAAAACCACCTCGAACGTTGCACGCTACATTTCTGGCCACACAGAGAACTGGGATCGCATTATTTGCCTAGAAGTTGGAGCCCCAAGAAGTAACAATGAGAAGAAAGAAAAGAAGGAAAAAAAAAAAAGCAATCCGCCACTCCTCTCAAGACTTCCTAAGCAGGGTACAATGTATACCTCAGCTTGGGGAGCATAATACGGAGCAAATGCAGGAACAACATGGACCCGGGGCTGATCTTTCTCATCCCACACCTTTAAACGATCGTCAATCACCAATGCCATTTTGGGGTGACAAATTCCATCATGAAAGACATTAAACAGGGACTTCTTCAACCCTATCAAATACATAAAACAAAAGTTATCACAGCCTTTTAAGTGATAAAATCGGTCTAAGTCTAACACAAAATCTGTAATGCATCCTCATATAAGCCAAAAGAGAAACTTTGCAAATCATAGGTGCTAATAAACCATTCAAGATGTGCTTTAAATCTTTGCAAATACATTGATGTGCTTTAAATCTTACCCGACTTGACACACACAATGCGATCCAAAAGTTCCCTTGTACTTATCAAATTTGAATCCGGATCAAGAAGCCTCCACATTTCAAAAGCATAATCCCTTTCAGCCATTGTACACACATAAACCTCAAAGCGCTTTCGACCTCTGGCGGTTAAATAGCTGCGAAGATCCTCCCATGCAGGCCTCAGTCTCACAAGAACACTTGTATCACGAATCTGGGCAAATGTGACAGTTATGTATTGCCAAGAAGAAAACAATTTACAGTGAAAATTACTGGCATATAGTCATTACAAGCCAAGCAAAATAGTTCGCAGGAGGCACCGCCAAGCATTCATATTCTATCAAATTGAGCGCTTAGAAGTGAAACATGTCTACTGTCATAGTATGTATAATGTATGTATAGAAAAATATATCCAATAATACTTAGGTATTTGATGACGGTGTTCACTGTTCAGAGACGCATGAACACACTTCAGGCAGGAGTCTAAGTAAAATATCAGACCAAACTGATGACATACCTGTGGATTTATTCGAGTAAGAACTATATTTTTATCTTGTAACCGAATAAGTGGGCGAACAATTGTTTGATGGTTGTCAGAAAGGGCTGGAACGACCTCTGCTTGAATTTTGTGAAGTTTACCATTGTCCACCACCTGATCAGTTTCAGCATATTGTTTCAATATAGCTTTGTCATCCTGATACCGCTTAACTTCTGCCATCATTCCTGCTAACCGCTGCGGGTCAGTTTCTATACTTATTTTCCTTTGCAACGAGTCAATTCTATCCTCAAACGAGCGCATTGTGTTAGCAACTATCAATGTCTCATCAAGATCAAATACAATGCCAAGACATCGGAGGTTCAACAGTCCAAGACAAGAATCATACAACCCCAAGCCAACCATGAAACCCCAGAAGCAAGGGACTCTATCATTCGTTCTTCTAGAGCGCATCGCCACCAAATGAATCTCTTGATCACCCAGTGGCACCACAGCAGTCTGCAAAATGCAAAAGTTAGTGTTTATCTGATGCAAATCACAAAAAAAAATTGATGGTCCAGTTTCCTTTTCTCATATTTGGAACTACACTATTGTCAGCTCAAAGGTACAAGCTTTGCAGTAGTTTTCTTCTTTATAGTTCTATCTGGCAATTATATCAAAGTTGGACCCCTCATGTTCTTTTCTGGTTAAAAATGAAATTCCCACCAATTTCCCCAAAATTCCATTTACTCTGAGCGAAGAGGCCAAAATTAAGTTGCTTACTTAAATGCCCAGAGCCTTCTGAAAATACCTCTGTTAATTTGACCCACATTCTCATTCATTTTAATGTCACAAATCACATTGGGCTTACTACAATGTGAAGCTTCAATCCAATTTGTTCAGCTAGAGAGAACCAAATCCTCACAGTTCAGCTTCAAGTTCGAGCTACACTATTCAATTCAATGTTCAATGTTCAATGTTCAATATTCAATGTCTAAAACTGTTTTCCTAGTTCGTTTTTCTTTTTCTTTTATTTTTTTTAATATCCCAGTTTAGCAACGTTCTGAATTTGATGATGATGATGATTGGTAGGTAGCTGAGCTGGTGTTGTTAGGTTATCAGTTGGTACCTTGTTATCTCTGAGACATGTCGAGTGCAAAGCAAGAAGTGGTGATTCTTGTTGTTGTTGCTGCTGTTGCTGGAAATATAACAACTTGTTGTTGTTGTTGTTGTTCTGGTTGCTCGAAGACTCCATCAATTTGAAGCAAAGACCACCACCGCCATTTGAATTTGATGATGTAATAGTATGAAGCACAGCTAATGGTGGACATCTCTCACTTACTTGTGAATAATGGCTTATCCTCATCATCCCCTTCATCAACATCATCGTCAACGTTGTTGTTGTTGTTTCATTCTTGTTGTTGTTTATCCAATTGTTGTTGTTCTGTGTCTGTGTATATATCTCTACTTCTCCCAGTAGATTGTCTCCTTGGTACACTACCGTTTTGATCATTGTTCTCTAATTTTTCGGAATTTAGGTCAAAATTCGAAATCAATTATTTAAGGAAAAAAGAAAAAAAAAATTGTCAGATCTGGCTAGCTAGCTAGCTAAGCTAGGGTTCTTCAGTTCTGATGAGAGAGAAAAAAAAATTATCGATCAATCAATCAAATATCTTCGTTCTTCGAGATTCTTCAACTACTTCTTCGATCGATTCACAAATTCAACAGATCTATCAAATTCGTTAGGTCTTGATAGAGAAAAAATCAGAATCCAAACCAAACCAAAAAAAATCCAAAAAAGGTGAAATTAGGGTTTGTGAGATTGAGATTTGGGGCCAAATTTTAAGCAGATCTGTAAAAGCGAAACCAATGATCAAAACCACGAGCGTTACCAACACAAAAGAGAGAGATCAGATCAAATTTCTAGTATAAGATTTTTTCTTTACTGTGTCCTGGAAACCCCTGTCATATGAAGATTTTAGGGTTTTTTTTTGTTTGATTTGATTTTTTTTATGGATGACGACGATGATGGAATCTTTAGATAGAGAGAGAGAGAGAGAGATAAAGAGAGAGGAGAGAGAAAAACCCTATTTCAAGTTGAACGCGAGTCGTAACGTGAATCGTGATATAAATAATGAATGAATTTTAAAAGAAAAGGGAAAAAATGAACAATGCAATTTTATCAGTACCGCCGCCCCACATTATACCAGGTAAGAATAGGATTAGGATGTCATATCATGCAAGTTTTAGGCCTCTTATTTTCTATTGGACATAACTCAATAATACCCAATAAAGATAACTATTAAATTGAGTATTTTATCCTTTTAAACACCTAATTTAAATTGAATCGAACTAAATTGAAAGTTTCAGTTTGAATTAGGGTTTTGACAGTCGTTAAACTATTTTTATTATTAGACTCACAACTATATGTAGTAAAAAATTTACGGTGAAACAAAACTGTTTACGAGTAGATTCTGAACTCGTCAAAAAATACAAAACTTATAAGTTTCAAGCTAAACCAGCCAATCTAACGGAAACTTAAAAGGAAAGTATGAACATGGAAAAACCACGATATCAAGTTTCTTCCCTCGTCCAAACCGTATCAGATTTTCTTATTATCTTACGAATTCATGTTTTTAGTTTGGATCTTATGTCTCCTTATATGTACCACTTTGAATCGCATTAAATTTATCGAGACACGTCAAATGGTAAGATTCACTCAAAATTGCATTAAAATCTCAGTGCAAGAATTATACATCTACGTTTCTACCGTTTTCCTTAACAATATTATAAGCCTAATGCTGGAACATAAGTTTTTCCCCATCAAGGAAAAAAAAAGATTTAGAGAGATTCTTTTTATCGTCTATTCTCTTTCTTTTTCTGCCCTCACCACACCTCTATTTTCCCTCTCCTTTTTTTTTTGAGATCATATTTTCCCTCATGTTTATTTAATCAGATTTTCTTCCTCTGGACAAGATATTTTAAATTAAACATCTTCTGATTTTGGGTACATATAAATTTGAATTTTGGGTACATAAAATAAACATGTCAAGATATCGCATGATGGCAAGAAAGATAGGTTCTCGTCCCACTAGAGTAAGGGGGGCCTTCATCATCATCACCGAGTGTGTCGATGTTGTCTATGAGTTGCGAGTACCCGGATGCGTATAAATCAAACAAGTCTCTTATAATGAGGTCACCTCAACTAAAGGCATCCTTTATACACACAAGCATGATGTCATACTTGTTTGAAACGCCTCATGCTGAGATCGCCTGATCATATGAGTTTTTGTGTAAATCAAATCTCACCCACTATCTCGAGTTTTTTATGTGAAACATACTAGCTATAGCGTGGCACGATAAAATCAAACCGAACACAAAGTGGTACGTATTAGGTGACATATGATGCATACTTTCATGTTCCCGATAAAGGTTGTTTTAAGGGACTCACACATTTCCTACAATATATACTTAGATATTAATATGGGTCAAAGTTTTGAGTATATTTCGTTATCGTATTTATCCTTTATTGAAAGGAGGTTGCCATAGATTTATTCATTCGACAATGAATCTTGTGTATTTGATCATTTTGTGTACTGAGGCTCTAATCTCGTCAACTTAATTTTACTCCATTTTTAGTCTATTCAGTTTGTTTAGTTCAATTCGATTCAGTCCAATCGATTTCACGTGGAACTTTTTACTTACATCATTTTTTATTCCAAAAAAAATTCAACAAATCTGTTAACTAAAAAATCACTGTTGTTTATTAAAACATTTGATTTGTTTACCAAAATATCTAATTTGTTTACTAAACTATCAAATTTGTTTGCTAAAGTATCTAATTTGTTTACTCAAAAAATCAACCCAAGCAAAATAGATAATATTCCTAATGAATAGACCTTTAACATGATTGAAATAGAAAAATTTTAGTTGTTTCCCCGGTAGATTGTGAAATATGGTTCAAATAGCCGAATAGGACATATTTGTCACTTCATGAAGCACCAAAAATACTCTCAACATTTGTCTCATCTGAAGTTCTCATCTTAAGCTTCACAATGATACATGGGTTTCCAATAAAAATAAAGAGATCAAGAGTTATGATGAAGATAAGTTTGAGATGAAACAACAAGTAGTTTAGCATGTCACATGTCATGCTTTTGTTGAGCACACATAATATGTTGAACAATAACAAAATATTGGCAATCGAATTGGTACAAGAGTCAAAAGTATTATTTTTTACTCCAAAAGTATTACTTATTGTTCGAAAAAATCACTTTAATTCGAAATCATCACATATTTAGAATGTTTTAAAAATATGTTTTTCAATTTTCAATGCAATATTAATACCAATTTTTGCCATTCCGCTCTTAAATTGATTTGTACAAGTGTTTTATGTCAACTCTTTTCTCTCTTTTTTTTTTGCTTAGGGGGAGGGGTTGGTCAGTTTTGGTCAATTGAGGGGTCTTCTCCAATCGTGTTGCACCTGTTGATGATCCTTACTTGAACCTTCTCTCCCATGTTTGCTATCTAGAAAAAAATGACCAAGGCAATTGCTCGAGGTTTACCTAAGAAATATAAGGGTATCTTAAATCATGAACCAAGATTGTTACCATGATCATAAAGTTCATTCTCTGATCATCTTCCTTTGACCAACAATATAGAAATGTTAGCAATCCTTTAAAATTCAGTAACCTTAACAGACCATATCAAAACAAGATAAGTCATTCAAGTATCAAAATTTGTAGAGTAGCTTTTAGAAGTGCAATATGATTTTGACTAAATAAGGACCGTTCGACAAGGTTTTAGTTTCAAGATTTAAAAAAAATATTAAAAACTGAAACAAGGTTTTGTTTTCAAATTTCATATTTAACCTTCAAGTTTTCAAGAAATCTATGAAAGTTTAACATGGTGAGAGGAGACGATAGAGGGAGAGGGCAGAGAAGAGAGGGACCGCATGACAGAGGAGATGGGAGGGGGACCACATGACAGAGGCGAGGGGAGGGGGGACTATGGGGCAGGGGGGAGATAATGTGACAGAGGAGAGAGTTTTACAACTTAAATCATAAATAGGAAAATTCCTGCTACGTCATGTTTGGACTCTCGTGTTCAATAACGAACATATCAGCCTAGCTGAACAGCCACCGCAAGCACTAACCCCGTCAACGTAGCACCAACAAGGGGCTAGTATAGTTTCTAGAAGCCAGCACTCCAGCAAACACAAGGCATGGGGGAAATGAGGATTCGAACCCATGACCTTGCCTTACTAAACCACTTGAGAGTAATTTTGGGACCAGTAGACTACCATCCTTATTGGTATTTGAACAATTCAATCTAAACAAATAATAATAGATGAAAGTACACTAAAACAATTAGAGCAAATATTAAGACGAAAATTCACATTTATCTCAAGATAAACTATTTTTTTTTTTTTAAATATTTGCCAACCTGCAAAATTTGCCCATGCAACTTTTTTTTTCTTTTAAATATTTTTGACCAATAGCTTTTTAAACTTTAACCTAACATCAATGCAATATAATTAGAGTCCGTCTTCTTCTAATCTTTTACAATCTTGTTTGGATTTCAATTAAATCACATTTTAAACCAACATATTCATGTTTTCTATATCCTATTAGCCAACTGTTCCAACTTTTTTTTTTTTTTGGACACACAAAGACTTGATAGAAATTGAACCCTCATCTTTAAGATTGGGGACGATTCTCTTAACCACTGGAGTATATCTTGATTCATAGCTATTAGGGCGTTAGGCGAAGCAATACACTCGCGAACCGTTCGCGAACAAACTCGATCAAACCTCGTTGATTAGTAAACGTGTGGAGCTCCAACAGAATTTTCAAGCCTGTTTAATAGACGAGTTGAGCGCGAGCTAGGAACTGTTCGACTTGTTTATGTTTACGAACACTAGCTCGTTTAAAACTTGTTTAAACTATTTTACCACTTAATATATTACTTAAGTCAATTTTTTTTAAAAATAAATTTATCAGTAGATATTTTAAATTTATATGTTCATGAACAAACTCGACTCTAGCACGACTCGTATAGCTACTTGAGCTCGACTATCATAACTCATTTGAGCTCGTTCGACAAGCTTGCGAACAAACTCGAATAAAGCTTTGCTCGGCTCTTGACTCATTTACAACCATGCTATGTAGTTATCCCACTCTTGAAAGTGTCTATAAATCAGTACGGAAAATAGTGACCTTGATCAATGCATATACCCCTATCAAAAAGAAGACTCACCTTAAGGCCGCCTCCTACGAGTTTTGTGTATAGTACCCCTACTCTGAAACAAAAAAAATATTTCCATACCAGCTTTTGCATGCGTAAACCTCACTCCATAAATCATACTCCTTCGTGGGACGCAAAAGGGCGGCTACCACTTATGATTGGCTGCTTGGGTCTTTTTGCTGGGAACCAAACAAAAATGCAATGTCCATTGTGCTCCTAATTTACCTCTCCCTAGCCTAAAAACATAAAACAAAATAAATAAATAAAATAAAAAATAAAAAATAAAAAATAAAAAATAAAAAATAAAATAAAATAAATAAAATAAAATAAAATGGCTCAAATCTAAAATCCTACGGTCAGCACTGAATTACATCACCTCAACGTCAACGGATTTTAACACCCAGTTTCTCAATCCACTTTTGAAAATTACTACATTACCCCCGAACAAAACAGAGTTAATACTAAGGTTAAAATCGGAAATTCAAACCTAAGCGCAACAAATTTCAAAATTCACCCTTTTCTCCGTACCAAACCAAACCCCAGAATTTTTTTTCCCCAAATCCCCCTTTTCTCTCTCCTAGAGCTGAAGATCTTCTTCTTCTTCTTAAAAATTTCTTCAAGCTTTCTCTCTCTTCTTCACTTCTCAAAAACCCAGAGAAGATTTCAAATTCATCACTCAAATTCTTGATTTAAAACTTTTTCAAATTTCCCCACTACCGTTGAGAAAGAATTCAAAGAAGGATAAAAAGATGATCGTTAGAACGTACGGCCGTCGTAGTAGAGAGATCGGGAGAACATTATCAGAAGAAGAAGAAGAAGACCCCTTTAGTTTCAGAGATGAAGAACAAGATGATGAAAAAACCTCGTCGTATTCGCTTTCTCTCTCTCAAAATCAATGCGAAGAAGAACAAGAACAAGAACAAGAACAAGAACGATTTTGCAAGTTTACTTTCTCTTCACAAGATTTAACTCGTTGGAACTTCGATTCGGAGGATAATTCGCTCCAGTTGTTAACCCCAGTGGAGAATAAATCATTGAAAGGAGGAGAGAGAAAGTTGAAGAAGGCGAAGAAGTTGAATGATGGGAGGAGAGAGAAGGAGAGGGAGAGGGAGTGGGAGAGGGAGAGAGCGAAGACGGCGACGTTGATGGAGACGCAGGAGTATGGGGAGATGATGGAGTGTGTCGATGAGGTTGATTTTGCATTGGATGGGTTGAGGAAAGGGCAAGGGGTTAGCGTTAGAAGGGCTAGTTTGTTGGCTTTGTTGAATGTTTGTGGGACTTCTCAGCAACGAAGGCTTCTTAAGGCTCAAGGGTAAGTCAAATTTGAATTTTTGAAATTTTAAATGTTTGATGTTTATGGGTATTTGGTATTATGTATGGAAATGGGTTCTTAAGGGTGTATAATGAATTGGAGAATTGTGAAATGACTGGTGGGGGTTATGTCTTAGTATGTTTCAATGGGGTTCTTGGTAGTTGTTAGTAAATTCAGTTTTGTCTGGCAAGAGATAATCATGTTTGACAGCCTTGTGTGTACACGGGGGAGATGCTATTTCCATTAGATTAGATTAGATTAGATTGAGATGGCTTACTTGGCTTGCTATTTGACAAGTAGAAGACATGAAAGTATAATTAGTCAGATGAACAGAGAGTATAGTATGGAAAGCCTGCATACCCAATTACCCATGTTATCTAATTAAAAGTTTTGATATTTTGATTTCTGCTTATTTGGTATTATGTATTGAAATGGGGTCTTATGGGTGTATAACAATTAGGGTAATTGAGAAATGATTGGTGGGGATTAGTATATTTTAATGGTATTCTTGGTAGTTCGAGGTGTTAGTAGTGATGTAAATTGCCCGTTATGGAGATCAGGGGTAAGTCAACTTTGAAATTTTGAGGTTGGAGTTTTGGGGTTAGGGTATGGGTGTTTGATATTTTGTCTTGACATGAGGTGTGATGGGTATATGACAAATTTGGGGATTGTGAAAAGATGGGAATATCTATGCAACGATGGGTGGGGGTTTAGTTTGTATTTCAAATTTTCTATGGAGTAGTCCATGACTCCATGTAATAGTTTATCATTTGCCTGTTATGAATATCTTTCAAGCATTGTTGTTCAAATAATCAAATATATGCAAAATTGCAAAACCACATGGATAGAACTGGAGATAACTTATTTCAAATAGATTAGATTGAGATTGCATACGGGCTTGATACTTGACAAGTACAACAAATACGAGTGTAGTTTAGTTAGGCATTTTGTCTTGTAACCCGTAGTTAACTTCCTACTAGGGCCCAGGGGTAAGTGAAATATGAAAATGCGATTGTTTTTGTTGCACTGATTTCTGGGTGTTTGGTATTATGTGTTGAAATGGGGTCTTATGGGTACATAACGAATTGGGTGATTGTGTGAAGATGGGAATGTGTACTTGCAAGGATTGTTGGGGATTAAGGTTATGTTCGAATGTCGTTCTTGGCTGTACATGCTCTTGTAAATTGCCCATTATGAAATCATGCATTTATGGAATGGGTTAGGAGTTCTGTATAACCAATTACCTATCTTTCAAGCATTCTTATTGTCAAATGCGTGGTTAGCTGGTTATTGGCAAGTTCAGTCATGTCGGCAAGAATCATGCTTAGCTGCTAGGTTTGGACAGCCTTGTGTAAACAACTGGAGCGAAGTTATTACCCTTAAATTAGATTGAGATTGCGTACTGACTTGCTACTTGGATAATATGAGAAATAAGGGTATTAGTTTAGCGAGACATTGGAGGAAGATGGGAATATTGCATTCATTCAGAAATAAGAGTAGTAGGTTAGCGAGACATTGGAGAGCATTAATATAGCTCTTTGTAACTGAAGTTGAAATAACTAGTGACTTTTTCACCTATGTTGATAATGGAAGAAGAGGGGTTCTGGTGTATATAGTTGGGGGTTCACTTTGTTGTCTCCTTACCAATCGTTCCCTCCTATTGTGTATGAAGCCTTATCCTTAGAATTGCAAAGAGGTTATTTCTGTTGGATCCTAAACAAAAAATGCTTTAGTATATTGTGACTTAACTACTACTCCCTCCGTCCCACAATATAAGTCGTTCTAGAAAATTGATTTTTTCCCATATTATAAGTCGTTTAGAGTTCCTATAAAGCATTTATTATTATTTTCCTATTCTATCCTTCTTTCACATTACCTCATTAATTACTCGTTTTTTGGCTAAATACAAAGTCAAGGGGTAAACTAGTCAAATTTAATTATTTTTGATAGAAATGAGACTATTTAATAACTTTCTTAATTCGTGTGCAAAAACCTTAAACGACTTATATTGTGGGACGGAGGGAGTAATACTCTAATAGTAAGACGCAGCGGACTGTTTCTTTAGCCATTTGATAATGTACATCATGGTTCAAAGTTCAAAAACCACCTACTAAGTACTAAGGACTCTTTCACCTACGTTGAAAGTAGGAAAAGTTGGATCTATGGGCTTTTAATAATTAAATCGTTGAAAATAGTTTTCCAATGGTTGGTGTTAAGTTGGGATCATGGGAAGGATGAAAGCAGCATTGTCTTGTGAGGTTTGGGTTGACTGTGATGGGTTGGGAAGGAGGAGTACGGACGCTGGAGTCTTGATGAGGAATAAGGAAGATGGACGAAAGGGGATGAGGATTGAGAGCGGTGGGAAGGTACAGGGGGGGGACCAAACCATGCAAAGGGAAGGGGGAGTTTGATTCCCTTTCTTGAGCTAAAAATAGCTGAACCAAATGGCCCCATAAAGAAACAAAGTGAATACTTGCTGAAGAAAGCTTGTTGAGTTCTGTTTGGTACTCTCTCGTCTTCAACAATTGCTTTTTTGTTCCAGCATATGTGAACTCTGTTTTTGCATGATTTGGCAAGAAGGAAAGTTGTTAACTTGTTATACAACAATAACAACCCAGTTAGTATCCCGTCTAGGGCGGGGTCTGGGGAGATCCAGATGTACACAACCTTACCCCTAACTAGTCGCCTAGAAGAGAGATTGCTTCCGATAGACCCACAAATTATTATTATTTTCTTAAACATTTGCAAAAATGGTTTTTTTGTTAACTTGTTATAGTGACAGCAGAAAGGAAACCGGGGAAAAACTGTATGCTATTGCTGTTCCTTTTTTTGTTTGTTTGTTTTATTTTGTGGGAAGTGGGGGTCAGGGGCAAGTGTGTTTCTGTGTGTGCCTAGTTTCATAAAGTCTTCCTTTTATGATTACGTTTCATATTGTGTTATCTACTTCGTTATGATATGTATGTTATTTTTTATTGTGGTTATCTTGTTTTCAGCATGGCGAAGACAATTATTGATTCGATTTTGGATCTCCGCCTTGATGATTCACCTTGCAGTTTAGCTGCTGCAACTCTGTTCTATATTTTAACAACTGATGTAAGTAATGGCTTCCTGCTCACTTGACATGTTTTTGGATTATGATTTAAGAGTTTTGGTTATATGTTGATATACTGTGGTGAGGACTGAGGAACAGTCTTAGTAGTCTTGTGGTTTCTTGCCCACATATTCTATCAGCTCCCTCTCTCTCTTCTCCCATCTGTATGTTACTTGGTGCATGTAAATGCATATGTAGGGATAAAGCTGTGAGCACACATCAAACCACCCCGAAACTGCTCTCTAGATGGAGTCTGTGCGCTTGGCTGTTCTTGTTGCTGTATATGTATTTTATTCCAGTATTAATCCCAAGGAATTGTGCTTAGCTGTTTTACATGTTAAAGACTCAGTAAAGAAATACTTCATGCTGGGAGGTTTAACTACTATTCTCGGTCTTCGTTTTCTTTCCTGGTGTGCTGTGTAGCAGGGTGATGGGTTTGGGGACCAGGCTTAGTCAAATATAGGTTGTGAAAAGACATTGCTTCCAAGGTCTTCACCAGGATTGTGGTTCAACTTGGCTCATAGAATGCCTATGAGAAGGAGGTTCATTATTGATCTTGATACGTGCTACATCAGTTCAATAACTGGGGTTGTGCTTTTAATTCAAGAATATCAATTCACAATATTTGCTTAGATCCCTTGTCATTTTTCCTTTCTATAATCAAGCTCCAGAGCATAATTTTTTCTTTTTCCTTTTGGGAATTGTATACAGTTTATGAGTTCGTTGCGCTTTTAATTTGCGTATTCTGCAACTATACTAGTTCCTGTATTCCTGCTTTCTGTAGAACGAAGGAGGCGCATTTATATTCTGCTTCATCGAAACACTGCCTTCGCACTAGCTTTTGTCTACTCTAGATGCAGGTTATGAGTTCTCATTACGCTTTTAATTTGCGTATTCTGCACCTATACTAGGTCCTGTATTCCTGCTTTCTGTAGAACGAAGGAGAAGCATTTATATTCAGCATCTTCGAAACACTGCCTTCGCACTAGCTTTTGTCTACTCTAGATGCTTGACGCATAGCTTATACAGCATAAGGTTTGCAGAAATTCGAGTTGAATGCTCATGGATTCTACTTTAACCATGTCACGTGATCAAGAAGGAAGTTGCTTTAGATATCTAAATCCTGCTGGTGTGATACTTTTGAGGTTGCAATGTCCTATTAAGTTACCTGCATCTCTTCCCATATTTTGTTTATTGGTAGCTGAAACTTGGGGGATGTTTTTTCACCAATCCAAATCTGACCATTACAGACCAAGCTTTTACCTTCTACATGGGATTTGCTTTAAAAGTTAAGCTGTAGGTGAATTAGGATTGGAGAAATATTTTAATTGACCTTGATGTGGTTACGGATGTGCTAGGAGTGAAGGTAAACGTAATTTGACAAGCAAGTTACACTACGTGAATTTCATCACATGGTTTTCTTTGCAGCTGGTAAGCCACCTTAGCTGGATTTACAGAGTTTTGTAACATGTTGACTGAAGCATGCTTAAATTTCTCTTTTGTAATATAATCTGTAGTGTTTGCTATTTTTTTTTAACCTTTAGTTGGTAGAGTTGCCACTTGCGTTTTCTAGTTCTTTTATATGCTTTTTCAATTGTTTCATTTTATATTTTGTTCTCTCAGGGTCAGGACAATCACCTTTTGGATTCATCGTCTTCCATCCAGTTTTTGCTAAAACTGTTGAAACCAATTGTTGCTGACGCTCCTGTTGACAAAGTACCTGGCATCAGTCAGAAGCTTCTTGCATTGCAGAAACGTATACATATTCCACAGGATGTGGAGAAAAGGTTAGAATCAAGCTCCAACGCATTAATCAGCAAAGTCCTTGAGACACTTGTAAATTGTAAGGACTTGAAAGCAAGCAATGTGGAGAATGATGACATATCTAGGCCGGAGTTGAACCCAAATTGGGTATCTTTGTTGACTATGGAGAAAGCTTGCATGTCAACAATCTCTATTCAAGGTAGTACATAAAATTCTACTACTTTTCAATGTCTAATACCTTGTAGCAGTATCTTAAATATTAGCAGGAAATACTGCTTCACAGTGGTCATGCTTTCAAGATATCTAAATATAGCTATTTGCTGAGATGGGAATATGCGAGTCTTCTTACAATCTTTGTGCTTCATACATCTCTATACCTACTAAGGCTTGTGTTGAAATTTGTGGTTTTTCATCATCCATATATTGTTAGCTATCTCTTTTCCTGTGTCTTGCAGAGGTTTTTCTCTTTAGTGGTAGACCCAGTCTCTCAATGGAAATAAATCTTAATATCTAGCTTCGTTGAAAAGAGTGCAATTGGGCTTATCTATAATGCTTCATCTTCTTATCTTATTATTATTATTATTATTATCATTATTGTTATTATTATTATAGATTTTACTGTTATCATTTTGAAATTTGTGTTATTTATATCCTCCTCTGTTTCTCAACTCTGGGTCAAGGAGGGCAGAGTAAGCATTTAAGCGCTGGTTTTGCATTTGTAATATACAGAATGATTGGTCTATTTTTAGTTTTTCAACTTCTTTTCTTCATCATGTCCCCTTCCCTCCCCCTCCCCCCCCCCCCCCCCCACCCACCCACCCAAAAGAAAAAGAAGCAGCACAACTAAGGAAACAGGAGAAAGAACCAATGCAGGAAGTTCTCTGAAGTTAGTTTGCATTAGATTACACTTTGGAATTTTGATATTTTACTTGTAATAGATAGACTAGTAATACTTTTCCATTTTGAGGCATAGCATTTTGTAACTGTTGGGAGAAATTACCACTTCATACGTGGTTAGATTCCTTTCTTCATCTAATCATCTTCTTCAGTAGCTTATGTATTTATTTCATAGCATTTTGTGACTGCCCTGAGACTTTACCAGTTCACATTTGGTTAGATTACGTTCTTATCATCATTTCACTAGCTGGATGCTCAATTTTTCTTACCGTTCATTTTGACATCTCAACTGTTTGCTTATTCAGATACCACTGGCACAATGAGGAAAGCCGGTGGCAACTTTAAGGAAAAACTACGAGAGCTGGGAGGCCTTGATGCGGTTTTTGAGCTTGCAGTAAAATTTCATTCCACTTTGGAGGTGTGAACTTTTATGTTTGTTATGTTACATAATTTGTTGTAATGCTGGTGAAAATCAAATTCCTAGAAAGTGACAATGTTATTTCTTTGGTGATTCCCTGATTGAAATGCGTGTATTAAAGTAAATATTAAGCTCTTTTAAGTTTTAAGTTCACAACATCTCAAAAAAAAAGAAAAAGGAAAAAGGTTTAAGTTCTCGAAGGAGACAATGATGCATTGCAGTTGGCTTAGATGAATTGTCACTTGGAATTTCTGGATTTTCTATCTGCCATTCTACCCTTAGCATCTACTGGTATAACTCGAATAATACCCGCCAGTCTATAATATATTAGTTCGGAAACAGTCTCTCTTCTAGGCAACTAGTTAGGGGTAAGACTGCGTACATCTGGACCTCCCCAGACCCCGCCCTAGGCGGGACACTTACTGGGTTGTTGTTGTTGTTGTAGTCTATAATATATTAGGAGAGTTTGTATATTAGATGGAATTGTACTCAGGTTTTGGTTCTCTTCTCTATTTAATTCCTGATTTTATGGATGATGTAAAATAAATGGATCTGCGATGACTTTTATTATGTGTTTTGTTTTAATTTTCTTTTTATGTGGTTGTAGTAAACAAATCACAAAGAATTTTTGACATAAATTTCGTTGTGATTCAGAGTCACCATAGTTTATTAGGATGTTTTTTTAACTACCAATCCAGTGGTCAATATGACTTAAGATTCTCTAGAAGAACGGGGGTAATGAGACTAATTTTCTACCAAGCTTATAAGGTGAGGCTAGTCAAACCAATGGATGTCAAATTTGAAATTTCTTGTTTGGAAATGCTGTCCCTTCACCCTTTTTCTTTCTTTCTTCCCTCTCTTTGGTGGCCTTGGGAAGAGAGGCGGTGGGTGAGATGATTAAGTCAGTGCAGAGGATTTTTGTTTGATGAAGTTTATATAGTGACATGACATGTACATTGTAGCTTGTACTTCTTATAATGTGTGATAGTGACTTCTTATGCCTCCTCCAGGATTCAGTTGAACATAATGGCCCTTCAGTTAGGGAGTCAAAGGACGGTAATCTACAATGTCTGCCACAGCTTTTAAAGTGCCTGAAAATCATGGAGAATGCTACATTCTTAAGCAAGGAAAATCAGGTAAATAATATGTGATTTTGTTTGCTTATTGTACCTTTTGTCTTGTTTACTATTTTAATTGATTACTCGGAGCTAGTTGCTTTTTTCTGTCAGTCTTGTGGGTATATGGTGCTCTCTAGCTAATTTCAAATTTCTAATTACAGGGTCATTTACTTAGACTGAAAGGGGCTTTGGGTGGTAAAAGCTCCGCTCTATCCTTTGTAAAACTCATGATCAATTTCATCAGGGTTTTGTCAGGTATTTTTGCCAACTGTCTGATTAAAATATTGCCTTCTCCTCTTCAGTTATAAAATCTTTGACAAGAATCATGCTGTCTTTTTGTGTTTGCGTTGTTCTTCAATCCTTCACAGATCTCACACTAATGAGAACTTCTTCAGCAACTTCCAGCCCTAAAATGCCTACAGTTCATGCAAATGGGGGTGATCATTCCGGATCCTTTTTGAATAAAGGACAGAAAGGTAGTCTATAACTACCATAATAGAAGTGTTGAGTGACATGGGTTGTCTCTAATATAAGTCCTATAAAAATGATTGTTATGTTAGGGTATTGGTCATTTGTGGTTCACGTTCAGTGTATAAAAGTCCTTCCTTGTGGCTTATATCTTTCTTCTCAAACATCTCAGGGGACAACGATGGAGTTTTCTCCTCACGGTCTTCTCAAGAGTGCAGTAGCTCGGGAAGATACTCTTCAGGCACAAGTTTGGGTGCATCCCAAAGCAGCTATCGGTTCTCTAGTTTCCAATCTGGATCATTACCATCAAATTCTGGAACTACAACAAGATCTGGGGCTGGAAATGGTGTGATAGAGATTAATTCCTCTACATTTGGTTCATGCAGTCTTTCGTCAAAAAGTTCTCATGGTGGAGCACGTGTAAATGATCATGGTTCACAGACAAGATCTGGGGCTGGAAATGGTGTGATAGAGATTAGTTCCTCCATATCTGGTTCATGCAGTCTTTCATCAAAAAGTTCTCATGGTGGAGCACCTGTAAATGATCATGGTTCACAGACAAAATTAGTTATTGGGAAAAGGCCTTATGAAACTGATGACGATATGTTTATAGATTTAGAAGAAAGCCAAGATCCCTTCGCATTTGACGAAGATGACTTTGGGCCCTCTAAGTGGGATAAGCTTTCTGTAAGACGAAATAAAGGAAGGCGAAAACAGAAAAGTAAGCCGCCAGTTAGAGATGCTGAGGATAGGTTCCTGTCTATGACACTTTTGAGCCAAGAAGAGTGTTTATCTCAGCCCATGCTGAGCCAGGAAGCGTTCAGCAATGAGGAACCAAATGATGGAAATCTTCATTCAAGTGACACCTCATGCACCACTGCAATTTATGAAGAAAATTCTACCCTTGTGGCTGATTGCCTTCTGACTACAATCAAGGTAGGCTTTCCATGAAAGTTATCTGACTCTTATTTTTGCTTCTTCAATAATGTGGATGTGGGCTGAACTAGTTGACCTTATTAGGCCTAGCTTTTTAGAGAGGCTTTACGTCAAGCAAATTACTTTCTTGTTGGTGCCACATGCCCACATTAATCTAATGACCGATTTGCTTCTTTGATACTTATTAGACTTTTTAATTTTGTCCAGCCTCCGTATTGGTAAGCATTTGCTGTTCAAACTTTTATAGGATGGGTTTCACTCTCTGAATACTTTTCTCTGAATCTTGTTAGACATATTAATTTGTCCAGCATTGTGGGTAGGCAGCTCTGTGACATTGTGATTTTAGCACAAGTACTCCTAAGAAAGTACTAGAATTTCTTCCCTGCTTTATGCACTTGGATATTGCTTGATTATTATTACATTAGGAAATGAAGAAGATTTAAAATGTTGCAAAATAGTATAGTTCTGCCAGATAAGTTTGGCAGTGTTTTGGATCAAGATGAATTTAACAAAGCAACTGTTTCTTTATGACAGGTACTCATGAACTTGACAAATGACAATGCCTTTGGTTGCCAGCAAATTGCTGCTTGTGGTGGGCTTGAAACTCTGTCTTCTTTGATAGCAAGACACTTTCCCTCATTCAGAATTGACTCTTCCAATGAAGTAAAAGAGAATACCTTGTTGACTACTTCTAGTCCACAACTTGGAAGCCAGACAGATGTACATCTCAGTGATCAAGAGTTGGATTTTCTTGTTACAATTCTGGGCTTGCTTGTCAATATGGTAGAGAATGATGCCTATAACAGGTAGGTCAGAATTATTTCTTCATTTATGTTTCCTCTTATGATCCACCCTCCTGCTTTCTGAAACTTTCCTCCATCTATGATGTTGTACACTTTTCAGTTGTGAGACTATTTTCCTGGTTTAAAATGTGGTTCTGTTCTGTTAAGTTTTAGAAAAATGACCTCCTTTTAACCAATACTGTTTTGAAATTTGATATATACACTTTAAGAGAGATGTAGAAGTTGGTGCCAAGAGATATTGGAGAATCTCTTTGTGTGCTTCCAAAAAGTTCCTTTGATTTGCACTCTATCAGCTGCCTTTTGTATTTAAGATAATTTAACACAAGAATTTAACTAGTTATGGCTTTTGAGTTGGCATGACTTCAATGACTTGGTCATGGTGAAATTTCTGTGAAATATTGATGTTTAAGAGAGGATTTGTGTGCCAAATAAACTTGTATTACGTCTTTCTCCCTCCCTTTCTGTGCTGAAGATATTAACTTATGTGGAGTACAATAGTACATGATGGGTTTGAAGGCGATCATTACAGCTGATTGTCAGGTTGAACGATGAAGTTGTGAAAGATATTCAGCTTGTATGGTATTAGATTGATGACCCCGTCTTAAGGTGAAATGGCACATATTGTGTTTGCATAAATGTGGATTTGGTGCCATGATGTAAGCTTTGCCTGGTGAAAGTGTGAGGACCCGCATTTGATGGGCAAACTGGGCTATCAGGATGGTTATAAATGGGAAAGGGGAGATGACTCAAATTTGAAGAATGAAAGCAGGATTGTGACACAGTTCCCTTTGAACTATTGTCATCAAACACAGAAATATCTTTTTTTGGATATTACTTTTCATATTTTGTGTGTGCATGCGCGTGGCAGAGAGATCTTCCGTATGTGACCCTATATCTCTTCTTCGTCTGCATGGTCCTGTGTGTAACTTTGTTTTTTTAACGTTCTGGTAGTGATTTTTTTTTTTTATAATTCTGATAGTTACTATTAATTGTAAATTGTCCTCATAATTGTGGTATTTTACTATTTACTGCAGATCACGACTAGCAGCTGCTAAAGTTTCAGTACCTTGCTCAGATGAGTTGGGTGCAGTTCATACAGGGGTGATACCATTGTTATGCTCCATTTTTTTGGCCAACAGAGGAGCTGTTGAGACTGCTGATGAAGAACCAGAAACTTGGGTAAGTAGTAATACATCATATTTGTGACAAGAGGTTCCTTTTTGCCTCTGCTAGTCTCTAACTAGTTTGAGTAACTAATTTATGTTCTGGGTGTAACGTCAGGTTAGTTTTTAGGAGAGCGGATATTAGGAGGACTGAATATGCTATAGTGTACTTGCATAAGGCACACTCTGTTCACGGTCTTGAAAACTTCCATGTGATTAATGTGTCTGGGTGGGATGTCAAAGAGCGGGAAAAGAGGCGTTTTGTAAAAGAGCAGATGTTATGACTCCATTATACCTGGCATATATTTGCATAACATGTGCATTGTTAATGGTTGTTGTAATTTCCTTGTAAACACCTCTTTATGCATTGCATGGCTGAACTAGGCTGTGTTATTATAATTAAAAATTTATGAAAGTCAACTTTGAATAGTGCTAAAATCTTGATCTGTAGTATTATGTCTGATTTTTGATTGTGCAATGCTTTGTACAGGATGCAGAGAAGGTTGTCTTGCAAGGGGAGAAAGAAGCTGAGAAGATGATTGTAGAAGCATATGCTGCTCTGTTGCTGGCCTTTCTTTCCACGGAGAGGTTTTTATGCTTGTCCCAATGTGCCTTTGTTTCATGATTATTTATTTTCCTTTCTAAGTGGTTTCTTTTCCATCTGACATTACCAGTAAAAGCATACGCAATGCTATTGCTGATTACCTCCCGGATCACAGCTTGAAAGTTCTTGTACCTGTGCTGGAGAGATTTGTGGTAAGTTAATGATCTTATGGTTGGCTAATCACGATTATCTTGGAACAGCCATAGCCCATAGAGGTTACTTAGCCTTTCCCTTCTTTTACTCTGCTCTCTTAGCTCATATTTGCGACCAGTAACACTGACTATTGGGAAGGGCGGGCTTGTATTGGTATTTGCTCATTAGTTGCTAGGTGAATGTTTAGGGGGAGACACGTATACAACTATACATGCATGTTCGAGTTTGTTCATTGTAAATTATAATACTGACCCACTGTTTCTTTCCTGCAGACTTTTCATTTGACATTGAACATGATCTCACCAGAGACCCATAATACAGTGAGTGAAGTTATTGAATCATGTAGGTTGCCTTGAAAGAGTGCAGGAGCAGGTATGTGTACAGGTTTACCTGCTTTTGCTTGACCGGCTAAATCTTCATGGCCTTGGGTAACATAATGCCCCATGCTCGATGGGTTGATGGAATGGGAAGCTATTTTGGAAGAGCTTTTTTCAGGAATCTTAACAACTCCATGAAGTAAAATCGGGTGCCCCTAGGATATGGCTGTGAGGTGATCAACCGAGGTTGAGATTGTAGCATGTTTTAGCTTACTTAGCCAGTTAGCCTCTCTCATGACTGGGTCTCTTATTCTTTTTCTTTCATTCTGGTCTTGTAATTCTTTTTCCTTGGCATTGAAATATTTAGGTCCATTTATCCTCTCTCGTGAAGAGGATGAGATAAGTTGATAGTATACGAAAATTATAGCAAGGTAGCATGGTTGTACGGACCTGCTGCGTGTAGTTTGTAATCTGTATCATTCTCCAATCTTGTCATTGTAGTGCTTTCATCTCCGATGTGCTAGATTCACATCATATCAGTCCTCATCATAGGCCCAGTTTGTTTTCCCTTTCCTTCCCATTGTTTCTTTTTCTTCTTGAAATAGCAAGAAAGCCGGCTATGAATGGCCAAAGAGTACAATGACTACGGACAGAACGGTAATAATACAACAAATGAACAAAATATCAAAAATAAATAAAATCCAAAGAAATTGCTGTTGATGGATGTTTTGTCCAACTGAGTACTTCAATCAAGGATCATGTTACGGTGAGAACTGCGAAACAAGCACTTGCTTGCACTTGCACTTTCAAAGCTATATTTTCATTCATTTTTATTTTTGACAAGGATTGATATTAGTAGTTCAAGACCACATATTCGTACATAATACATTCATGGGTATCCACCGAGCGTGCACATAAGAACCTAAGAACCAATTTAAGCGTCCAAGCTAGTGTTTTAACTCGTGTGCTTACTGAGGAAGTCACAGATAAGCTTGTTCACCTCTTGGGGGAACTGCTCTTGAAGGAAATGAGTACCTTCTGGCAAGAATATGATCTCCAAATTTGTAGCAAACTTGTTCACCTTCCCACTCTCTATGTACTCTTGCACCCCAGGAAACTCTAAGAAATAATCATCTGTTCCCATGATCAACAGCGCTGAAAGCTTCAATATCGGATCAGGTATGTCGGACCCTTCATCCACTGACCTAAAAGCAAAGATACAGTGCTGGTTTCATCATTCTTACAACCCAAGAAAAGAGATTTCATGATTTTTGGCTCGAAATATTTTAAAATATGAATATAATTAGGTTCTCTGACAACACCAACTGTTAGCAAATACTGTGTTTTTCTAGTTTAGTGTAAGAAAAAACAAAGGCTTCTTTGGGGTGACGAACACCAGCCTACTTCCCATGACAAGTCTAGTGTCCAAGGAAGTTACTACTTCCGAGAGATTTTGTACTTCCAATGTACTATGTAAAATGTCCCAGATAGCTAGATAACTCTAGTATTCAAGGTGTTACTTCCTCGCATTTCATAATAGCAAACCAAACTAATCCTCCGAGAGTATTAGGGAATTATATGGTCCCTTGAGCTGTTGAGCAGTTAAATAACAAAACAAAGATGTTCGAGCTCTGTCTTTTACGAAACCTAAGCACGTCTAAGACAGCTTTCTTACATAGAAAATAGGCACCCCCGTTGTTAAGAAAGCTATATCAATAACCCCAATTGCAGGCATTCTTATAAATTCAAAAATGTTTCAATGAGATAATGCTTGTAAATTTATTACTAGTAAGGTTCAAATTAAGTACCTATATGGGACTTGTAGGGCAGTCTCGAATCCAGATTTCTCATACAGGGAAGTATAAGTTGCAAGGTCTTCCTCAGTGAACCAAGGGGGAAGAGGAGTTTCCGGTGCCACCAAATCCATTATCTCTTGGTTTTCTTGAGCTATAGGTATTTTGTTCTTGGAGAAAAGGATGTAAATGTTTCTTATCACTGTCTTTGTATCGAGCCTGCCAAAATCTGCTTCCGCTCTTCCAGGTTCCTGCAATAAAAAGCTCAGAAACAGAGAAAATTTCACCTGTGTTTAGTGAAATAGAGAAAGAAAGTGTACCCGCCATCTAGAGACGTAGAAGCCTTCAGGAAGATATTTGTGAAAGGTTGAAGGACCTGGAGGAGCATAAGGTATGCCCAGCGTGATTAGTCCTAGGACCAGATCAGGGTGAAGAAGAGCGAATGATATGCAGGTCTTACTCCGAAATCTTTTGCAATGAGAAAGGCCTGCATAGTTCATACATGTTTTGAGCAGAAGCATAATGCAGAAATCCAGATAAGCTTTATGCTCCATTACGGTGCAAAACACTTTCAATGGAGGGATTGGTAGGAGGCGAAGTAAGGTGAACTCTTCCAAGACCGCTCAAAGTCATGGATGTTAAGGCAAAATATGGTTGAGCCGAAACTAGTTTATGTTAGCGATTAGCCCCAGTGAAGGATGGCTAAGTTTCAATTTGGAGAAAGCCAGCCAGCCAAATATCTCAAAACAGGCCAAACAATTTGGCCACCTCCCTTGGGTGGGTTTGGAGGTGAGATATCTCATACAAGTGTGAATGAAGTGATTATTCATCCAAACAAGGCAGGTTAGAGCTTTTTATAATATCCTTAAGAGACGAGTGTATGACTACCAGGAACGCAATCAAGAGGCATACTGGTTTACTGATACTGCTCTATGACTTCATACTGTAACCGGGTACACCTTTGGAAAGCGTCAAACAAATCCTTGATGATTGAGTTGGAGTTAGCATGTAATTTTGGGTTTTTACCAACAAATAAAAAGAAAAATGAACTACTTCCAGCGCCATATGTAATTAAGCTAACAGGGAATGAGAATAACAAACACCACCCCATAATATTGGGTATCTGGGCAAAGGGCAAGGTCTAACCAAGTCCATATGCATTGTACACAATTTCACCCCTCAATCCTGTTTATCAGAAGAAGAATGCATGTCCTCTTTTTTCGGCAAATCCTTGGCTACGGTAGGGAGGAGCCAACTTGGCTACACCCACAATGAAGTAGTGATTGTCCGAGAATGAAGTAATGGGTTAAGTATAATAAATTCCACTGCATTTTGAAAAAAAAAAAAAAAATTTAAATAAATAAAAAATAAAAATATTGTGGGAGGGGGTGTAGCCAAGTTGGCTAATATTCCCTTCGTTCAGATTTCCAATAATTGGTATTTAGGAAAATACTTTATATTTCCTAAATACCCTATTATCTTCTTTTTTTTGATAAGAAAATACCCTATTATAGAATCTTATATCATGATCGATATCAACTATCAAGTAATCAACTCAACCTAAGGAAAAAAAAAGTAATCAAGTCAACTTAGAACAGTTAGAAGGCCCAATTGATAGCTTGTAGGCTAATTATAATCTAGTGTAATATTTTCCTAAACAAAAATCACTAGAATTTATAATTTTCATTGATTCTTGGATATATAATTTCTCCACCAAATAATGATTACAACAAACTACAAATATACATGATTAACAAACTAAATGAGTATTAATATGAAGGAAAATATTGAACGGGGTACCTTGGAAATGTCGAGTTGATGGAAAATACCAAGAAGATCCTGGACAAGATCCTGAAACGACGTCGTTTTAGGATTAAGGGGTTTGTCTGAAAGACCATAGCCTCGGAAATCAGGTGCAATGGCTCTGTAGAAACAATCTGATGCCGCCACGTGTACCATATTTCAGGGAACCCATGTAGCAAAATCAATACTTTTGGTCCTGTTATTTGATTGATAATCACAATTTAGAGTATCTTTTATTTGATTTCAGCAAATAAATGTAACAGTATCATTATTCGCAACGAAAAATGGATTAAAAATGTTAAGAGAGAGAATAGGAGAGAGAGAAATAGGCAGACCAGTTCCAGATTCAGCTATGTGAAGCTTTAATCCTCTTACTTCAATGTGGCGGTGCTGTATTTGCTCCATTTCCGGTGGGCAGTGGGGTTTCAACGTTACCAACCTTGTCAGCGTTAAAACTAAGGAGCTAAAATTGAGCAATGATCCTCTCCATTTTATACTAGAAATAGAGGCTTTATTTTCTAAATAAAGGGTTGGATCTTCTTCTCTCTTTTGCTTGTTAAAATTGCACCACTCTCTTATACGGAATTTCAATCCATGTGTAAACGAGCCAGAACACTCATGAACATACTCAATCAAACCTCACTCGATAATAAACGAGCCAATTACAGTCACTAGTTTGATACTCATTTACTAAACGTGTCAAGTACGAGTACATAGAGTACCCCAATGCTATGTTCTGATTTGTTAGTATTATTATGGGTTATAATAACTTGTAATAATAAACGAGGTAGTGACATACTCGATCAAAACTCGCTCGATAATAAACGATCCGAGCACGAGCATCAATTTGATACTCGTTTAGCAAACGAGTCGAGTACGAACACAGAGGTACATGACTCAATTCGACTCATTTACACCCAGGAGTACTGTATAAGTGATAAGGATATGATTCATACAGATACGGGTACAAATTTGGCTACGGAAATACAAAATTTTCAATAAATTTAAGCACAAAATCATAATGTTACTTAAACAATTAAGAATATGAAAACAGAACTCTTTAGATATCATTTTATTCAGAGGTGTATCTCAATTATCAAATTTGAGGGTAAATAATCAATATATAAAATATAAATGAACCTTTTTTATTTCTTATAATTGGAAATATAAACATATCTAAAGGTATATCGGTAACCATTGATTTTTATTTTGGAAGAGATTCACCATTAAAGAGAAGTACTTCTTTATGCGCAAAAAGAAAAAAGAAAATCTGAAATATGTTTTAAATTTCATTATTTACAAAAACTTATATGAGATCGTTTTATGTTGAAATTGGGATCATTATTATAAGTGATAACATTACAATGTATATAGAAATGACAATATAGTCCAAACCGATCCGAATCAAACTCAATCCACCAAGAAATACCCCTCGAAATCCGATCAAAGAACATCCAATTGTACAAATTTTAAGTAAGATCCGGTTTGATTATAATCTGAGTCTAAATAATATGGCATTAGTAATAATTGAAAAATCAAACTAATACAAGTAAAATTATCATAAAACTCTTTTTTTATTAGTAAATATTATTTTAAATGATCTTAATCGTAAAAACAAACAATTTTAGAATACATTTAATTAAAATTCTACGTAATCCGATCCGCTTAAATTGAAAAAAGTTTTTCTTAAATACAACGAAAAAAAGATCGACTCCAAATCTGATCATTGCCATCCCAATCATATCATAATATCTATATATTAGATGTATTTTCTAACAGTATTGGAGGCGTCCACCTAAGCGATCCTTTTAAAATAAATAAATAAATACAATTTAATTAGAGTTATAGCCGTAAATTATTGGAGATAATGAAATATAAAGAGGCCTGAAACTATTGTTTCACACTTTCAAAATTCTAATATCTTACACCAATAAAAAGAGCGTGAAACGCACTTTAAAATAAGACCCATTATCACATATTGTTTTCATTAGCATTTTCTAATACTATAGAATGCGTCTACCTAAACGAGCATGTTAAAGTTGTGCCGCCTAAGCAAGCTAAATTAAAATATTTAAGAAAAAACTCGATCATCTAAAGTTATTTCATTATATATTAGAAAATATCTCATTTTATATCTCTTCGCCAAAATAGAAATTACTGTACCTCGCTTGGCCAAAGTTGGATGACAATATATGGCATGATAGTGTGACTTGCCATATGCCCATATGATTTTGATTCAGTCTCTTGCTTAAAACGTTATAAGTTATATGTATGGTGCGCATATAGCATCTCGATGTGGCGCCACAGTGGTGCTGACCGAGCAACAAGTCTTCGAATCCCCTTTGTTTCCAAATGTTACTGAAGTTACTGAAGTCTATCAAGGTTCATTACCAAACCACAAAATTGTTCCCCATATGAGTTTCAAATGAGTCAGGCTCCATTTGATTCACCTGCATAGCATTGAACTGAATCGAATTGAAATGAACTGAATTGATTTTTTAAACTTGACCGTTAACCATTTAAAATTCGTCCAAGCATAGTCAATATTGAACTCATTTGAAAGTATGATTTGAGATCTTTTCGATGATATAATTATCATCATTAAATTATTTTGGAATAAAAAGTTATATGAGTGATAAAGTTGCACATAAACTGAACTGAACTGTACTGGACTAAACTAAACTGAACTGAACTGAATTTAAGTAAAATTAAGGTAAGAAAGCATTGAATAACAGTAATCTATCATGACATCCAATTATAACAAAGTATAAATGGTGACAGTATTTATATAGGGTCTTGCACGATCATAATGAATAGAGTATATTATAATGAAATTATTATACAAAGTACCCCCTATAGGGTCAATAATCTTTTTTTATGGCCATGTTATTAAATGAATTATATTAATTTTTAATCATATATTAGTAATAATATTTTCAGAAGTGGTAATTACACTTTGTTTTTCACCATGCGACATTAATCAGTATTGGACACGTCCACCTAAGCAAATCTTTTTTGTAAAAAAAACAATAATAAATCATAAATAAAAGTTAGGAAAGAGAGAATATTAGAGTTATGGTAGTAAATCATTTAAAATAATGAAACATTAAGAGCAGTATAACTTTCTTTTCATGTTTCAAAAATACAAATATCTTACACCAATGAAAAGACCCATTTTGTCATATATCTTATGTATTGGCATTTTACAGTAGGATATGGAGCGCCAATCAATCATAATCATAATCATAATACGAAGTAAATGATGGAGATCTTTTGGTGTCCACTAAATGGAAAACTTAATAATTAACCATACTCTCACTTATTGCTCATGCATTATACGATATATGCTTTGTAGATCCTTGAAAAAGAGATATAGAATATGCACACCATATTTCGATCAATCACTTAATGACCATTTGCATTTGTGATTAACCATCATGATTCCTATCCTTGCCACATTTCTTAAAAAACAAATTCTATTTACTTATGCTAATGAGTTTTTTTTTGTTTTTGTTTTTTGTAAGGGATCTAATAACGAGTTAATTTTTAGATATAAAAAAATAATTAAAATAATAATAATAATAAGAAGAAGAAGACGAACAACAACAACAATAATAATATTAATCATAAAAAAATAAAATAATATCATATATAGAAGTTATAATTTTTTTTATTAGAGTAATAGCATCAGTAAATCATTTGAGACATTAAGAGGCGTATAACTTTTATGTTATGCTTCAAAAATTCAAACAATAACCTAGGCCAATGAAAAGAATGCGAAATACATTTTAAAAGGAGACTCATTTGTTTTATATCTTACGTATTGACATTTTGCAAGAGTTTAGAGAGCGTCAATAAAAAAAAATTCAATAACAACATTGGGTTATGTAACCTAACCGAGTCACTTAGGGACGCACCATTAAGCAAGCATATAAAATCCTAAAATAAAATTTTTATTTTATAGTTATATTTCATTTAGAAAACATAAGACAAAAATATAATCACGGTATTTTTTGTCTTTAAATACTAAATAGGAAATTATATTCCTATTGTCATATTCTTTATAATAAATTAAGCTAACACATTCATGGAAAAAATGCATTCAAAAAGAAAAGAGAAAAAAAAAACTTTCATGATAGCATTATGCTACTCTCTCACATTCTAAACCATCATCTTATTATGAAGTAAAAATAACGAGAAAGAGAAGCTAACTATATGTTCATTTTTAATAGGAATTTGTCAATTTTACAAATAAATATGTTCAATTTTAATGATAGATGCAATAAGATTTATCTGCTACCTCTAAAAAAATGAGGAAACAAAATATTCTTTTGAAAGATATAGAATCACACCACACCCCATCAACAAACCCCCTCCCTCCCAAAAAAAAAAAGAAAAGATAAAAAAAGGTGATAAACAAAAAGTTTGAGATGTTTTAGCTTATGAAATTTATAATATAGACAATCAACAATGGGAAATTAAGCTATCATCCAATGAACACTATAAAAAAAAAGAGGTTATGTTCATTTAAAAGGTATTCTGAGTTTGTATGGTAAAAATTAAAAAAACAAAATTAAAATTGGTGATAAGAGTTAGAATTGTTCAATGTGACCCATATGATGCAAAATAATTCTATTATATGGCATTAATGATATTAGAATGATTATATTAATGGTTAATCATAAATTACTAAATAATTTTTCATAAGTGATAGTTATACTTATGATTTTCAATCGATATGAATAATTAACACGTTAAATTAGCTAGGAACCGCGTAACACAAGAAAATACACCTACTATTTATATAATGGAGGTATTGACTGCATCGAACACGTCCACCTTATCGAATCATCTAAGAGTAGAATTAAAATTGCCACCTATGTGAGCTACTAAGCTAAATAAATAACAAAAATATAATTACGATATAATATCAGGTGAAAAGAATAAGTTATAATTATAAATTACAAAAATAAGGAGATATTTTCTGGTGTTATTAAGTTGTAATACATGTATTTCGTAGTTTTCAAGTGAAAAGAACAATTCTTAAAGTCCTATTCTTTTCAACGAAATGGTGAAACAGAACGGAATGAAACATAATAAAATGACTCGAAAGGTAATGGAACAGAACGACATATTGGACACAAAATGTGAGAAAAAATAAAATAGAAAATGAGATGCAGTGCAAATTGGAAAGGAACGATTCATATTAAATTAATTAGTATACAACGCTAATTCCATTAAATTAAATTTTATATACAAGTATATATAAAACTATGAAACTTTATGTCATTTTGGCAAATTATTTCAAAAATATAAATAACTATATAGTCTCTGGCCATAAACATATCGTCACATAAACGAATATGTAAAGATGATAAAAGAGTTTAGCTTATAAGTTTTAGAGTTTTAACAAAGTTTTATGGTCTATAGAGCATCACGTAAGAGAAAAAAAAAAACACTTAAAAAGTTTTAAAAAACTAATGACAAATATATAAGAAAAACAAAGAGATTGTGGCAATTTTATATTTATTTATTTTTCTATTGGCGCATATATGCATATGACTAAAAGTATTGAATGTAACTTTACACTAAACCTTGTAATGCATAAGATTATTTTCATGTCCAACACGAAACCAAACTATTGAAGTGAAATTGCCAACATACTTCGATTCTCGATATCATTTTTATTACCATCATATAAGTGTATTTATTTTAAAATTTTAATACCTAACCCGTACAATGCACAAGCTTCCTATCTAGTTTTTTTTTTTGAAAAGGCAAGACAATCAGGCAAGGGCTTCATATCTAGTAATATCAATATGAGACATTTCACATAGAAAATTTTTGTGTTTTTGAAAAATTCCAAAAAAGAAGAAAATTCAAGGAAAAAAAAAATACTACAATGTGGCAATAGTAAATTTGAAGCCCAAAAAAAAAACAAAAACATTTCCCTCCGTTGCGCCGTTAACTTTTAACTTTCCGGCGGAGATGCGCCTCGTATAAATATTTGATTCCGACCCATTTACACAAATCAGGTAAAGTTGTGGGGCCTCTTTTTCAAATAGTTTGATTTCTGTGGTCACCATTTTAATAGATAAATTTAAATAAAATAAAACAGGAAAACCTCTATAGAGGGACAACAAGATCAAAGCAACAATTGTAACAGTCTGGTCTCTACTCAGAGCTAGTTATATCAAGATTAACTTTGATGGTTCGAAAATTAATAATGATCTTTCTGCAGCAGGGTTTGTTCTAAAAGATGAAAATAGTGGAGTCATTTCTTTGGGTGCATTACCTTGTGGTACCAACTCAATACTTATGGCTGAGGCGATAGGCTTACGGGAAGGAGTGCGTTCTGCTCGCTCCAAAGGTTACAAGAATATCACTATAGAGGGCGACAACTTGGCACTCATTAAGGCTGTTAGAACTGAGTGACATATTTCGTGGGAGATTGAAAATATCATCATTAACACGAAGAAGGACCTCCACCACTTTGATCGTGTGGAAGTGCTCCACTGTTTTAGAGAAGTTAATGCGGTAGCAGACTTTATGGCAAATATTGGCCATAATTGTCCTGGTCTTTACTCTTGATTTGCTTCTTTTGACCAGTCCCTCACCAACCTATTGATAAGGGACACCTAAGGTTAACCTACGGGTTACCTAGTTGTCTTGCCTATTCCAAAAAAGAAAAAAAAAAAAAACAATCGTAACAGTCTCTCTCCCATTACTGTAAATAAAGGAAATACAAGATAAGAGAGAGAAAGAAAGTGAGAGGAGAGAGAAAAGTGTGGAGAGAGAGAGAAGAGATCGGGAGAATTCGAGGAGAGAGAAAATGGTTGTAAGTCGAAGAAAGAGAAAAAATCGGAGATGGAACAACATTACGGAGAGATCGCCGAAGATCTAGCTCTTTATCAGCTCAAGTTTGGAAATATCGGTGAATTTTTTTTGACTCTTTTGTTGTTGTTGTTGTTGTTGTTGTTGTTGTTGTTGTTGTTGATAATCGATTGGTGAAATCAGCTGAGAATTGTTGAGGTTTTTCGTTATTTGATGCTTAGTGTTCAGCTCATTAGTTGAAAATTTGAAATCGCGATTGATTCTGTGTGTTTTTTTGAAGTGGAGATTGGAATAGTGGAATTGATTTTGAGTATGAATGGAATTCGAGGTTAATTCAGTGATTAAATTGAGTTAATTGTGAAGGAGTCAATGATAATTAACTTGATTTGATCTGAATTGAGATTACGAAGTAGAAGAAAGTTCAGATTTTGATTTGTGTATTGCTACTGTTAGTAAAAAAATTGTCAAAACTTTCAGTGTGCTACTTGATTTTTAGCTCAATTTCATCAGTTCAATTTTTTGTTTTGTTTTGTTTTGAGGGTGATTTCATCAGTTCATTATTCAAGAATCAAGCTGTGAAGTAATATTTAGAAAGATTGAGAATTGAAGTGGAGATATTGACTGATTTGGATGAGATTTGACTTTGATTTGAGCAGTGGCACGTGATCAGAATCATCAGATTGGAGGATATCAATTCAATCACATCTAAGGTTTTGAGAAGATTGATGAATGATAATTGATAAGGACCATTAAACTATTTTCTACATTTACGCATTATACGATGAGATCATAATAAAAATTTCAAATTTGAGGTACTATGAGGTGTTAAAACTTAAAAAGGTAATGCGTAAATACGTGAAATAGTGCAATGAAAAAGATTTCTCTTTCGAAATGTCGGTGTCAGAGCGTAAATGAGTAATTGTAGATTTTGTTTCTTTCTTTGAAAGATTATAAATTACCGATAATAATTATAATGGTCTTTAAATGATTTTTGATTTTGTCAATTATTGTTTTTCTATTTTGAGTTCTGAGCAGCTGAGCTGGGAAGTTAGTCTGAGCTTCTGAGCTGATTCATAACTAACGTAAGTACTAAAAGATAAGAGAATAATTCTTGTTCTACTATAAATGGTTGCTCTTAAGAGATAAAGAGTGCTGATATGTTTTGTTTTGTTCTGTTTTTCTTTTCTCTTACCTCCATGTTTCCTTTTTTTTAATAAGTCATGAGGATTTCATTGATTGCCAGATTGGTAAAAGTCCATTTTTTTTATACAGGGTAATTGATTTTTATCAGAGTGGGAAATTTTGTACAATAGATAGAAACAGCAGCTAATGGCAGACTTGGATGACTTGCTCCTTGAAGCAGCTGGACGAACGGGAGGATCAGGTAGAAGCAGGCACTCAGGTCCTTCGTCCAGAAGGCGACAAGAAAATGCGTATTCTGAAAATGGGAGCGACTCCAAGGACGAAGATTCTGATGACAATCGCGGTTATGGGAATAGGAAGTCCTCGGCCCCCCATGCCCCCCTAAAAAAGAGGGGAAAAGAGAGAGATGATGATCAGGGCAGCCAGGATGACGATGAGGGCGAGGAAGGTTCTGGTCGTGAGGGTGGAACTGGTGATGATTCCGATATTGGGAGTGATCTTTACAAGGACGAGGATGATAGGGAACAGCTTGCTCAGTTGACGGAGCTTGAGAGGGAGTTGATCTTATCTGATCGAGCAACAAAGATTGATGATAAGAAGTTGCATGAACGGGTGAAATCAAGGTGGAAGAATGACAAGAAGCCTCAACCTACGAGGGAAAGTACTCCTCCCCTTGCTTCTTCTCGTGGGGTCCGCACATCTGCTAGGTCTGCTGACAGAGCAGCTCATAAGGCTGACGCCTTGAATGAGTTGCGGGCTAAACGTATGAGGCAACAAGGGCAAGATGCAGCTAGAGGCGGTTCAGGTTCGCGGGGATACTCACCTGTCAAACGCAAAACTTTTACTCCTGCAGGTTTAAGCAGCTCCAGTCAGAGTGATAGTGAAAGTGACTCTCAGAGTGAAGATGGAAGATCTAAGAGGGCAGGGAGAATGGATGATAGTGATGACGAGATGTCCAAGCCTCGGTCCAACATCCCAACATACGAAGACATCAAGGGCATTACCATTAGGAGGTCAAGATTGGCTAAATGGTTCATGGATCCATTCTTCGATGAATTGATTGTGGGTTGTTTCGTGAGAGTGGGAATAGGTATGAAGTCTGGGCAAAGCATTTACAGGCTATGTGTAGTCCGGAATATTGATGCCTCTGATCCTAATAAACAATACAAGCTAGACAATAAGATGACATACAAGTACCTGAATTGTGTTTGGGGAAGTGAAAGCTCTGCTGCTCGGTGGCAGATGGCTAGGATTTCAGACTCTCCTCCTCTTGAGGAAGAATTCAACCTGTGGAAGAAGGAGGTGGAGCGCAAAGGGGGGAGAATGCCCACAAAGCGCGAAGTTGCAGAAAAGAAGGAAGAGATCGAAAAAGTAAACACCTTTGTGTACTCTGCAGAGACTGTGAAGCAAATGCTGCAGGAGAAAAAATCAGCTGCTACAAGGCCGTTGAACATTGCAGCCGAGAAGGAAAGGCTGAGGAGGGAACTTGAAGCAGCACAATACAGGAATGATGAGGCTGAAGTGGAGAAGATCAAGGCTAGGTTGCAGGAATTGATGGCTGTCCGGCAAGCACAGGATACTAAAGATTCTAAGGCTCGTAGGCTAACTGAAATGAACAGGAAAAACCGAGTTGAAAACTTCAAGGCTGCATCAGAACTGAAGCCTAAGAACTTTAACCTCAAGGAGGGAGAGGCTGGGTATGACCCCTTCTCTAGGAGGTGGACTAGGTCTACAAATTACTATGCCGCAGGAGGTGCAGAAACTAAAGTGAATGGTGATGTTCCAGAGAATAAGATAAAGACTGCTGGCGTGGATGTCACCGCAGCAGCCTTAGAGGCGGCTGCTGGTGCTGGCAAATTGGTGGACACAAATGCTCCAGTGGACCAAGGGACTGAGTATAATATGCTGCACAATTTTGAGCTACCAATCTCATTGGTCCCACTGCAGAAATACGGAGGATCACAGGGCGTGTTGGCAGGATTTATGGCGAGGAAGCAGAGAATTGAGGCAACAATCGGATTGCAAGTCCCTGAGAATGATGGTCGTAGACATGCGTTAACTCTATCAGTGAGCGATTACAAGAGGCGGAGGGGGCTACTGTGATATTATCTCGGTATTTATATGGACTGGAGATCCAGTTTTCACACCCTCGAAAGGATTCATCATGGTTGATGGGTGTTGTTTATGTATTGTAACATTAGTGTCCACACAAACCATTTGTTATTCGTGTTGTTCGAATAATCCCATGTGTCCCTCATTCTTCATAAACCGGAAAAGAAGTTTCCAGGGAAACGGTCTGGTGAACACAGGGAATAACTTAAGATAGGTTCAGGTTTTCTAATACCTACATACATTACCTTCAGTTGTCAGTGGTTGTATTTTTTTCCCAGGTTAATTATTCTCAAGTTGTTCAGTCGAGAACTTGGATAAACTTTTCACAATGAAAGAAAGACAGGAAACTTATAGTTTTGTTTCTATTTTTTTTCGCTTTCGATAAATGTTGATTGCTAATGAATAACAATCTGTTGCAGGGGGTATCAGATGCCTTCAGACATCTTGAAGAAGATTGCCTACTAGTTCACTCAAACCTGTAATTTTCTTCTGACAACTTTTCGCCTTTCGGCATTTTATTGTTCGTTATTCTCCTTCCCTATTACTATGACTTTCTTGTAACCTGTTAGGGTTGGTTATAGCTTGATTTATCATCAGCTATCCAGTTACATGCAGGATTGGAGTTTTGCCATTACAGGCGATGAAAAAAGAAAAAGAAAAAGATAAATGGTGAATTCTTTTCTTATGGTAAAAAGAAAAGGGAATAGACAACTTTCAAGTTTCAACACAGTAAATGTCGTTTTTTACAGTTTACTGCTACCACCTCTCAGTTGTAAAAGAATGTGGGAAATCTTCTTCTCTCTTTCTCCCCAGAAATTTCACAGATGAGCTTGGGAAAAAGTTGACAAAATTGGGCGAATCAAGCAAAGAGAGAAAGAGAGAGAGAGAGTGAAATCATGAATAATTTCTCTGAGATCACCATCACCACCACCACCACCGCCACCGCCATCTTCTTCGAATTTCCTCAGGTACGGCGGTCGCATATTTTTAAGTTCTTTTTTAATATTTTATTTTCTCTGTTCTTTTGTTTCCACAATTTTCTCTATCGTAAAATTAGGGTCATAAATTATGCATTACAATGATTTACTGCTAAGTGCTATCGTTGGTGCTCTAGTAAGAAATTTATAGCAGTGAGAAATTTCTGGGTTTTGAAATTTTCTGGGTTTTGAAATTTTCTTTTAATTAGATCAAGCATTACTTCTTCACTATAGAGGGTTGAAGAATTTGCTCATGTTCAACGCGTAACATGATACATGATTTTGGGTCTAAAAAAAGTAATAAATTTATTAACATGATTTTGGAAACAAAATCCCAAAATCCTAGTGCGACTCTGTCAAAAAGATAAACTCCTTCACCATTAATAGAAATTAAAAAAATAAAAAAAGAGGTAAAGAAAAGGAAAGGAAAAAACAAACAAAAAAAGAAGACAGAAAACAGGAAACCAAAGTAGAGTAAAACTAGGAAAGCCCAGCCCCCAGGGGCGGAGACAGGGGGTGGCCAGCGTCGGCCATGGCCACCCCCATCATCCAGAAATTCAATAAATATTAGAAGAGCCACTTAAAAGTCACAACTTGCAAACTGCTCCACTGGCAAAGTGCTTGTCACAACTCTCCTCACTTTTTCCAGGTTCGAGGGTCACAAGCAACACTTTTTCCCACTTTTCTGTTTTTTTTTCCCCATTCTGTTTTCTTACTCGAGAGTGAAGATGTACATTGCTGGCCCTGTCTTTAGTGCACCATGTGTTTGCATTCAATTTTTGTCTTTCGTCCCTTCTTTTAGTCCATTGCAATATTTGTTTCAATTTTTTTTTTCTTTTTTATGCATTGTTTGTTTGCGCGCTCTTTCTGCCTTTTTTTTTAATCTATTTGTACTCTTGTTGGATTTATTTTGTATACATCTATGAAATTTTAATCATTTGATAGTGTACGTATACCCTCTCCCTCTAAAAACGTACTCGTACTATTGAAAAAAAAAAATCATACAAAGAACAAATTACTTTTGGGATCAAGAGGATTTTATTTGGATTTACCCTCCTATAAAAAAAATTGAGTAAGTAAATATTTGATTTCGGCCCCCCTAAACAAAAATTTCTGGCTCCGCCACTGCCAGCCCCAATCAAAAAGGTATAAATAGATAGATGGAGTGAAAAGTTCAAAGCTTGTTAATTTGTTCATAGTTCTTGAATTCTTTCCCTGGTGAAAAAAAAACCCAAAGATGTTCAACCCATACAATGGTCGTCACCATAAGGGTTTGTCTACAAGTAGTAGTTCTTTAACGATGGTTCAAGATGAAGCAACTCGGCAACGACAAGAACAACAACAATATTTCGCTTCACTCTTGAATTTGATGCAGAAGTTGCAAGTGACTGATCACCCTGGTAATCTCTCTCTTGGATATCTGCATTGCAATTATAAAGATGGTCTTTTTAAGCACTCTAAGTTTTCTTAGAACACCCAAGGTCATGTTTTCGGAGCTGCCCCTTAGTCGTGTCTGAGGGGCTTGTTTGCTTACTCCAGAGGGACAATGGAGTTCCTTCTTGCCACAAAATTAAATAAATTACAACTTCAAGGCTTTAAGCAGTAACTCAATTTATAGTTGTAATGTTCTTTTTGCTGTGTGTGTATTCTTGTTGTCATTGTTGTTAATATATGGAGTAATAAAGATACTGAAAAGTAAAGAAGTCAACATACCCACAGATACTAGGGTATAAAAAGAAGTTTGCATCTAATTTAAGGTCCATATTGTTTGGAATTAGTTGTCTAGACTTTTAGAATCTGATAAGCAAGGGGTTGTTTGATATGTTGTGCTAAGATAGGTCTTTTTTCCTAGAAGTAATATTGCAAGTTTATGAGTTGGGTGATTGTGCTAACTAAACTCGGGCTTGTTTACTAATTTTCCTTTCGCAGAGCAAAACCAATTAAGAGGTTCTGATTCATCAAATCCGGCTGACAGTAGTCCGGATTATGGACTATTGAATTACTATCACCCAAGAGACAATGTTGTACAACTGGTTGAGAATTCGAATCACATGGGCATTGGCTACGAATCCCCAAATCGTGAATCCCAAGTCCTGAATTCATCAAATTTCTCCAGCCCACACAATGCTAGTACTGTCAACTTCAGCTTTCATAATGTTAGTCCTCAATTCCCTGCTTCGCACCACCACAGTATCAGATATCAGAATTCAGGTGGTTTGTTTACTCAGCAGCACTATCCATACAACAAGAATTTAAGCGATCTAGATTTGCTTGTCTATGAAAGAGTCGCCTTAATGGCCATGGACAAAGAGAAGTCATTGGCCTTACCGGATAAATTGCTCAATGTTAAAATGAGACAGAGTATAATTGATGCTGTAGTCCACCATTGGTATGAGCTGATGTTCCATCCAGTTGGTTCCAAATTTATCACCAATCATGTCTTACAAGCTTGTAATGGCTCTCAGAAAGGCAGGATATTGACACAGTTAACCAAAAATCGGGATGGGCTATGGCTTTCGACTGCGGCTTGTCACAAACATGCGTAAGTTGATTGCCACTTTAACTCAGTTTCAATTATTAAATAAACCAAATTAATTCTATATAATGCTAGCTAAGAGGAGAATTTTGTCACTTGTGATTTTATGATTGAGGATGTTTTTGATTTATTTCCTCACAGCACCCATGTACTTCAGAAGCTAATCAAACATGCGAAGAAGCTTCAGAAAGTTGCAAATTTTCCTCGACTTCTTGCTCCATATGCTGTGGATATGATGAGAGATCAAATGGCATGGCATGTGGTTGAGTCATGCTTTGTCTATTTAGACAGGGACAAGAACCAGGTAAAAACCCTTTCTTTTATCTGTACTTTCTAATCATATGAAAAGGGCTGGTAATTAATAAAACAAACTGAATGACTATATTTCTACATTCTAATATAATTGTTTGCTTAATTTCTTTATGATGTTGATTGCCAGCCTCTATATGACCAATTGATCACTTACTGGTCGTCCTTAGCCAACAATAAGCAAGGATGTATTGCATTAAACGCGTGTGTGAACCTTATGGAGTCTCCCTACAAGGACGATCTCCTGCATGCCATCTCCCAGAATGCTGTACCATTATCGTGTGCTTATTACGGGTAATACATAATATTTATTCATTCTCTGGATAATTTTTCATATGGCCATTGTTAGCTAGCTTAGAGGCTAAAAGTACTGAAAGGTTTAACAACAAAGACCAGAATTTGACACCCTATCTCTCTCTTGTCGTATATACGTCAAGAGGTCAAAAATGGTTGATCATCTTTTATTTTTTTGTTCATGTTCATGATCCTTTGATTACAGGAACCATGTTTTGCAAAATGTTCTAGCCATGAAAATTCCAATCTATGCTGAGGAAATTACGACGAGTCTCAAGTCTTTGTATGCGGTGGTGTGCACAAACAAGCATGGCAGTCATGTAGTGGAGAAATGCTTAGAGACTGCCTACATGCCTTATGTGGTCCTAGAGCTACTAGATTCTGGCGAACTCCTAATGATTGCCCAGGATCAGTTTGGCAACTATGTTATTCAAAAAGCACTGGAACATACAAAGGTAAAACATATTCCTGAAATATTTCTCAACAGATTATTTCGACTATTAAGTATATATTTGAAGATCTATAGTCAGTAGTTGTTAAAAGGTTAAATTCCACTCTTTTTTTTTTTGCGTTCTTTAGGAATTTCTATTCTAAGCCTATCCTATACTTAAATCCCATCTTGGTCATCTGTCATCTCACCAACTAGATAATAGTTGTTTTTAATTTTTAGTTGTTTTTTGCTATAGGATTAATATATATCTAAATATAATTTTAATCTCCTTGCTAACTTTGAACACTTAATCAAGTTTTTAAACTCAAATGATATGGATATGCTTTCTGGAGTATAATCTGTATTTCCATTGTTGTAGCAACGTGAAGCTTCTCTGTATGAAAGACTTTGTAAGGAACTGTATCGAGGATTAAATCATCTCGAGTCTGGTCCCTATGGAAGGAACGTCGCAAATTTGCTCAAATCATCGAACGAGATGGTGGGGCACGACTCACGAGGTTGATCGGTAAATACAAGCTAGCTATAAGCCTATAATGGAGAAGGTATTGAGAAAGGAAGGTATAGAGCACTTGTTGATGTCCATACGTATATCTGTATAATTGATGATGTTCTGTAAGAACTCTGTTTCTGTAGTGACCAACTCAAGTTTTGGTTACATTCATGTTATAATGTGTAGTGGTCCTTCTTCACAAATCAGTGTAACAAATTCTTTTGTGTTTGACGAATGAATATCGGTTGTCTGCAAGTTGAAATATATAAGAATTTGTGTTTTATGCTTCAATAACTCCAATTTTTTATTCTTTTCTACAAATCTTAATAAAGACATGTCTCCCTTTTTTTTTTCCAATTTTTTTAACAGTTCATATTAATACCACACCCTTAACAAAATAATGTTTATATTGCCCGTTTTTAATTTTAGGGGGGTGATCCCCTTTCCCTGTTCCAACTTATAATAGCTTTCCAGTTTATCGTCATACAATACATCTTGCGAATCATTTAATAAATCAATGTTCATGTTGTATGGACAGTTATGTTGAGGTTCGTTCCGTTTCTCATAGTTAATTAGTTTTCAAATTTGCATAATTTTATTTATTTTTATTTTAAAATAATAACACTTGCATCTAATTTGGGCGCAGATTATATAATACTGCGCCATATTTGGGTGCAGATTATATATATTGCACCATATTTGTTGCACTAAAAGAGGCGCAAGATTCCAAGACCCACACCAAAATTAGGTGCATGACTTAAAAATCAGGATGAACGCTTTATTGATTTTAAGTATTATCTTCAACTTTTAACCGATAATGAGCTTATATTTGCAGTCTCATAATTTTAGAATTTTTAGATATCACATATTAAGTTAACGCTACTAGGATATGTTATCCTTTCACATTTTTTTGACAATAAAGAGTAGTTTAATATCATCGAAAAGAACTGAATTAAAAACTTAAAAATTGTAGGATCATTGAGTTTTTCTATTGGCTGACATCCACCTTGTAACACCACCTCAGCCATGTTAAAATTTTCACCATAGAGCCACTATCAATCCATGAGTTTCAACTTTTATTTTTTGGACCATGTTTTATACAACCTTTATCAAAAAAGAATAGAATATATTCTTTATCACTCAATAGACTACTAAATTTCATTTTCCTACCCCTCAAAATAAATAAATAAACATTTTCTCATGTTCAAAAGATATATAGGATAACTTCATCTTGCTTCTTTAATAAGAATTTAAAAACAAGGTTTCTTACTCATATGATTTCCTTAAAATCATTGAAATAGTCTGTGTTTACACTCTCACTCTACTTCACACAACAAATCTTAAAACCCTGAAAACTCCAACAACCAAATTAGCATACAAAATCATGGATAAACAACCCACCAACAATACAAAGAACAGAAACAATAATGATTCTTCATCCCCTCACAATAACACCAAAAACTTGTCAAAACTTCACTCTTTTTCCCCTCAAAATCCCTCCAAAAGATCCCTTTTTGCCTCACTATTTTGTTTTCCCACCTCTGTTATTGCTCTGACTCTCATTTTTCTCCTTGGTTACAATTCCTTCACCATTTTCTCCATTAATGTCCCCATTTTCTACTGTGAAAGTCCCAAAGAAACTGATGATCAAAGGAATAACAATAACTTGCCTACAGAAGAACCTCCTCTTTCGATTTCGATTTCGTCGAAAACCCATTTCACTTCTTTGCAGAATTCTACCACCAGTTTCTCTTCTCTAAGGAGGCAAAAAAGTCCAAAACCCAAAAGGGCACCTAAGGCTAAAACCCTTACTACAACACTAGAAGCATCAGCTCCACTACCTAACCGATTTTCGACACGAGTGAGGCAGTTTTTCCTTAAGAATTCTTGTGAGGTTAGGGTGTTTATGACATGGATATCGTCTTTGAAATCGTTTCGAGAAAGGGAGAAGTTCACCATAGAGAGCCTATTCAAGTCCCATAACAATGCATGTTTGCTCATTGTCTCTGAATCTATGGATTCAGTAAAGGGTACTCAAATTTTAAGGCCATTTTGGAGGTTGAATTTCAGTGTTATGGCGGTTTCGCCAGATTATAAGTTTGTTTTCAAGAACACAATGGCTTTTGCTTGGTATGATCAGCTAAAGAAGGGAAATATTCGTCCAGGAGAAGTCTCTCTTGGTCAAAATCTCTCAAACTTGCTTAGGCTTGCTTTGCTTTATAAGTATGGTGGAATTTACATGGATACTGATTTCATAGTTTTGAAGAGATTAGACAATTTAAAGAATTCAATTGGTGCTCAAAATGTTGATCAAAAGACAAGAAATTGGAGCAGATTGAACAATGCCCTTATGGTTTTTGACAAAAAACATCCACTTTTGAAAAAGTTTATTGAGGAATTTGCCCTTACTTTCAATGGGAACAAGTGGGGGCATAATGGTCCATATTTGGTATCAAGGGTTGTTGAGAGGGTGAATGGAGGGGGAAGGAGCAAAGGGATTATGGGTGAATTTACGGTTTTGCCCCCAGCGGCGTTTTATCCGGTGAGTTGGGGTAGGATTGGTAGCCTATTTCGAAGGCCTAGGGATGAAGTTCACTTGAAGTGGGTGAAATCGAAGTTAAGGCAAATTGAAGGAGAGAGTTATGCTGTGCATTTGTGGAATAGGCAAAGTAGAGGGATTATTGTAGAAGATGGGAGCATAATTAGTCATTTGATGAAGGGTTCTTGTGTTTTTTGCAATTCTTCAACAGCCAACTTGTAAGTACATCATCATACACAGAGAGGTAAATGTATAAGATCATCAATTTGTAAGTTTGCAAAAATTGTTGGACTTACAAATTATGATTTGAAATCTTGATAATTACTCCTATACATGAGAATGCATGGTGAATCAAAGTTTACTACATTTTGTTGCAACTTTTCTGGATTTCAAGCCTTAATAACTTACCTGTTTAGCATCACTGGTAATCTTATTTTCATTTTTTTTTTCTTTTCTTTTTTTTGGGAAATTTGTTGGTTGTAATTGAGATTGCTCGCAATTCTTTCTTGAAATGTATATTTGGTTTACTAACTGATTAAAAAGTTGGGGCATGCAATGTATTTTATGGCACTAAACTTAAATGTTTCAACTTTCATTTGATACACAGACACTTCATGATTAATCACTCCATTTTCATTCTGTTTTTTTTTAATAATGTGATCAAGGATCCTAGATTAGTTCCCTTTCATTTGGAATATGTCCTTTAAACAATTAACATGCTTGGTGTTGTTGCAGCTCGGAAAAAAAAATTAGTTTATTCGGTAGATAGCTTACTCACATGAGTCAATTTTTTGGTATTTTATTTTTAAAATTTTAAATACCTTGTTTGAGTTTCAATGCATAACCTTGTTCTTTAGTCTCAATAAGATGGCTCGATTACCCGGCCAGTGCGTAGATAAAGCATTGTCCTTGTAGCTGCGTTGCTAGCTAGATGAAAATGACCCAAATTAACCTTAAACAAATTATAGTTAATCTCGATCTTAATTACTTTATGAGAGAGATGACGTTCTTGTTGGAGACAATTCTGAAAAAGACATACATGATAGATGATACATAGGTTATATTCAGAGACTGGGATTAGTTGTTAGTAAATTTCAGTATCATGTGATGATGGTCTATATGATGCATGGCAGCATGGCTCGTAGGTTTATAATGGTAATGGTTTAACATGTGAATTTGATGACGTACCTACTGAAAGCTAGAGTTTAATCTAGCTAGCTAGGTAAAACACAAGTTTATTGTGCTTTTGGAAATAAAAACAAAGGAAAATGGATCATTAAATCGCATTGCCGATGGATTACTAGAACCTATTCAATCAAAAGACCTTTTGATAATAATGAACTTTTCATTACTAGTGGTTAAAGTTAAGTTTAAAAAATCAGTTTAGTTCGATTTTGGTTTTAGTTCACTTTATTTCAGTTTTTTCCGATGAAAAAAACCGAGCGTCCAATGTAGTAATTGTTCGTTCTAAATTTTTCAGTGAGCTTACTGCAATGCATATGCACTTCACTTGTAATCCTGGTCACTTGTCAGCATTGTAAGATGTGGAGGACTCTAAATGATTGAAGGTAAACTGTGGTAAATAAAAGGAGTTTGATCGTTTTGGGTGACCCAGCAGACATCCCATATGATCGGGCTAATTTCATCATTGCAAAGGGGCCGAGAATATTTAGAAGCGGAGTCACGAAGGCAAAGCGCAGTGCTTGGTTCCAAGAGAAAAAGAGAAGAGAGCTACATTCGTTGGTCAATACCTCCAATTGGATGGGTTAAGCTCAACACCGATGGAGCGTCAAAAGGAAATCCGGGCATAGCAGGAGGTGGAGGTATTTTCAGAAGTGATAATGGTGCTTATATTCGAGCGTTTACAGCAAAGATGGGTATTGGTTCGTCACTAGTGGCAGAGCTTATGGCTCTTCTTCATGGTATTCGTATTGCTAGGTGTATTAATATTACAAAGCTGGTTGTGGAGACGGATTCCGAGATGACTTATAATATGATTCGCAACCCTACGCCACAATTTAGCTCATACTACTTCATCCTAGAAGAATGCAAAGAGATCATATCGACAACGCCTTGGAGCTTCAAAATACAACATGTATATCGGGAAGCAAATGCAGCGGCAGATTGACTTGCTAATCATAGTCTAGTTACTCATGATGTATTTAGAGAGTATAATGCCCCAATCCCTACCATGATAAATGTACTCTTCGAGGACCTTATAGGGGTCGCGAAGCCTAGAATGGCTGTAGTTTAATTTAGTTTTTGTGTTACTTGGGCGTCTTACGCCCTCCATTTCACCAAAAAAAAAAAGGAGTTTGATCGATGAATGACATAATGAAATGTACAAGGTGAATTTAGTAATTTACCCCCTCCCCTACAGTCCACAAGAATGCTCATCCATGATTATTGTTAAAGTTCCCGCCAACTAGTCAACTACATTGTACAACTTCGAGAATAGTGGATGCGGGTTTCTCGTACAAATATAAAAACGACTTATCAAAAAAGAAATCCTCAGATAACATCCAACTCCCTCCGTCCCCTCCCACTACGAGGAATATCCCTGGCTTTCAGTTTTCCATTAATCTGCAAGATTTTTCTTCCCTGCACAAAATTAGTCAGATTCTTCTTGTCTACATCAATCTTCATTCTTCAAAGAAACCTACTGTAATCTATACTTCTGTTAAAAGATCAAGGTGGCAAGGCTAGTGCACCCTTTTTCCAAATATGTAGATATAAGCCAACCAAACAAAGGGCAATCAAGCAAATGCATATGCCCCTTCCTTTAAAGGTCAATTTGCAAAAACATTAGCCAGAAAAGTTAACTAAATTGGACAATCTATTATACAAACTTTCCTAAACTAAGTCTCTAACAATGATACTATTCATATACGACTCGAATCTTCATCTTAGCTTCACACATTTATTTGAGCCAATGTAGGTGATACCTCTATTTCATACAAAGAATAAAATCCATATAATAAACCAACTCAAACAACTAGGATATATCTAGCTTCCCCAATATTAGATCTGCAGGAATCTGCATCAAATCAACTTACATTACACCAACCCACTTGACGAAGACCCCTCTCCTTTCACCATCCAAAAAGAATACACTAGAGTATAACCTGCATAAAAGAATTCTCCCCCCGTGCCAAGGGGGTTTTCGATAGTATCATGATCTAAAACAGGTAATGTAAGCATTGCTCACCGAACATAACAGAAGCGTTTTTTTGTTTTCCACTGCATCCAGCTCTGTCATCTAATACTCCATTCTCTGCCACTACAGAATTCAGGTCTGACAACCAATATATAGCTTACTGTTATTTTGGTACATTTGGCACTAGGCGAACTGTATCTGTGAGCTCCATCTCCCTTCCTGGCAGTTTACTATCTTCCTCAAACATCAGCTCGATCTCTTCCAAGGACTTCCCTTTGGTTTCAGGAATACACTTATAGACAAAAAGGACAGATATGGCTGAAATCACAGCGAACACAAAGAAGGTACCAGCCACAGTAATGGCATGGGTGACAGAGAGGAAACACATTGAAATTATGCCGCTGCTGACCCTACTCCCCACTGCCCCAAGACCTGATGCCTGAGCTCGAAGTTTGATAGGGAATATTTCAGATGTCAAGACCCAGCATACCGGTCCAATTCCAGCTGAGAAGAAAGCCACATTTCCACAAACAAACAACAAAGACAATTTGATCCCTATCGGGAGATGCCCTAGCAGGGCTAAACTCAGGCTAAGTCCTAACAAACAAGCAGTCATTCCAATTGTGCTCACATAAAGCAAAGGCTTTCTACCTAGATTGTCAACGAGAAATATAGCAATTAAGATGGAGAAAGTTTTGGTAAACCCAACTGCAACTGTGGCAGCAAGAATCTCGCTGTTGCTCTCTAGCCCGGCAGCTTTGAATATTGTGGGGCTGTAGTATACAACTGTGTCAATGCCTGTTACTTGTTGGAAAATTTGAATTCCAATACCGGCAATTAGCATTCGCCGAACTGCTGGGGTAGGCTGTAAGATCTCCTGCCACACCGCCTTGGTTTCATACTTTTCAGCATTAGAAGCCTGTGCAGCTTGCTGTATCTCTGCCAATTTCTCTTGTACTTCCTTATCATTATCAATGGTTTTCTCAAGGACAATCTTTGCTTCATCCATACGGTTTTGCATCACCAGCCATCTGGGAGATTCTGGGATGATGAACAATGAACCAGCAATGATAATGGAAGGGAGAATCCCAACACCAAGCATAATTCTCCAGTTTATATGAGCAGGAAGCCAAGAAAAAGCATAATTCGAGATGTAACCTAAAAGGATTCCGAAATTTACGAAGATCTCGGGAAATGATGTTAAAGACCCTCTTGCAATTGCCGGGGCTATCTCAGCAATGTATACAGGAGCAATCATAACACCGAAGCCTATCCCTATACCTGCGAAGAGCCTTCCAGTAAGTATTACCCCAAAATTTGGAGCCAGTGCCATTATACCTGCACCTGTTTGGAAAATTAAAGATGCCAATGCCATTGTCCATTTTCTACCTATAGCATCCGACGTTTTCCCTCCACCCAAACTGCCCAATAATGAAATGATACTTAGGATCCCAACAAGGAATTCTATTTGTACATCAGATAACTTTAGGTCCTCTTGGATAAATATAATTGCCCCACTCATCACTCCAACATCTGAAAATTAAGCAAGAAATTCAGAGTATGAGTGAAGTTCTTTCCTGAGAAGAGCAACAACGTTTACGAACAGAACAATACTGAGAGATGAAAAAACAACTGAATGAGAAAGAACTAAACTGGATGGCATTGAAACTAAGCAGGTACTAACATCAACCTTATCTAGTAAAGTCAGTTATTCACTTTACCCTGAAAGTTTAATACAGCAACAACAACCCAGTAAATATTCCGCCTAGGGCGGGGTCTGGGGAGGTCCAGATGTACGCAGTCTTACCCCTAATTAGTCACCTAGTAGAGAGACTGTTTCCGAAAGACCTACAAAAAAACCTTCTTTTTTTTCAAAAACATTTGCAAAACAAGTTTTTTTTTTTTTTTTTTTTTTTTTTTTGCAAAAGCGCATGCAATAGAGAAGAAAATAAAGAATGAGCCAAAGAGTGAGAGAAAGAAAGCATAACCAAATTAGAATATTTACAAGAATATTTAACCTGCAAGTTTAATGATTTAATTAAATGTAGAGTATACATATTTCACTTATATTTTTTTTTGGTGAGAACATATTTCACTTATATGCACACAAAAAAACTCAATACTAAAACTTGACTAGAATAAGTAGAATTAATGTCCAAGTTATGCTTTATTCACAGTGGCACCAAAATATATAGAGTTCTCCAGAACATAAACATCAAAACCTGGTACCATCAATTATTATTTTTTTGATAATTAAACCTCGTACCATCAATTATTATGGAATAATATAAATATGAGATCAGGAAGGAATGTATCAGATTCTAAATCAACTTGCAAATAAACAATTCATCATATTCTGGGATACAAAATAGGGTAAACAGAAAGCTTTCAAGCAATTGGCACCAACTTTTTTTTTTTTATGTTTTAACAAATTGATCCCACAAACAAACAGTCACATCAAAATAAAAACATGAAAATGCATCAATCAATAATGCACCACAAACCATGTAAAATAACACCCAATGCAGATCCCACTACTAAAAAATAAATAAAAATTTAATTAAAATAAATATAGAGGAATGGAAACCAAATTACCATAACCAAGGAGGACAGAATTGAGTGATGCAAAAATAGCACAAGCCATAACATATTTCCTGGTCTCAGTTTTCCTGAGATCATTTGCCTCAATTTCTGACATCTTATCTACTTCTGAAAAATCTGCATCCATTCTTCTGTATTTGTTCTTGCTGTTACCCCCCATATCCAATGAAATTCTCTCCAACCCATCTCCTCCCCCTTTCTCATTCATACCCATCTCAAATCTCCTTATGGGCAACCCTTAAATTTATGAAAAACAATCCCAAAATTCAATCTTGTAAATACCCAAAAAAATAAAAAACTAAAATTGGGAAAAAATTAAACAAGTCAATGTGATTTCATCAATAGTAAATAGGCTTAAATTATGAAAAAAAATCCCAAAATTCAATCTTGCAAATACCAGATGAAAAAAAAATTAAACAAGTCAATGTGATTTCTTCAATAGTAAAAAGGGGGAACCCAAAATTTTTTCCTCCTAGATACCCACAAGCTTCAACCCCAAAATCTCTCACCAGATCTAAATGGGGTATTTTGGGTTTGTATTGATTTTGCTAAAAAATAACGCAAAGGGAAATAAATCAAAGAAAATAAAGGGTAAATTTTGGTGGGTCAAAAAAAGTGGGTGCTTTTTTCTAACAGCTCTAATAAAATGTCACCACTCACAACAATTTTGTGGTGTGCTCTCTTATTCCTCGGACAGTAACCCAATTACCACGCTAAATTCCAGGAAATGTTTTTTTCCCCTGTAATTCCGTACGGTCTGTTTAAATGGTTGCGTCCAATATGGCAATATAAATGCTGCCACGTAAGGGACTGTTGTTGAAGGGTGACGTGGCGTGATGTCATTGGTATGGTTCATGGTAATATGGTGCACCTGAGTTGCAGGGTGTGTTTTGATCTAGGAGAGAAGGTGTCGGTGAGACCGTGAGACTGTGAGAGGTCTTTTTATTTTGTATCCGCGTCAACTATACGTGGGAATGAGGAAGATATTTTGTTAAGGCATCATGATTTGACGATTCTCATGAATTTTCAGATATTTAATTTTTTTTTTTTCGGTATTCACCGTTGACCACGGTGACTATTTCTCCATGTTGGCTTGTTGGCATTTAAAGGGTGGGACAACTGGCTAAGAAATTTAAAAATGTTTCATACTCTGGCCATGTTCTCTTCAACGGAATGGTGGGGGACAGTGAGGAACGGAACGGAATCGAACGGATTTGAACGAAACAGCGCGGTGCGGCGCAGATAATTCAATAAAATGTGAGGCAAAATGAAGTACAAAATGCGGAACAGAACGGCACGAAACGGAACGGAACAGAATTGTAACACCCCGGATTTTCTAAATTATACATAAACAAAAATGGATAAACTCGAGCCGAAAATCAGGCAGAGTTTCCTTTGTAAATAGACATCCCAAGTTATCGACCATTTAAAAACCTGCTTAAACAGAAAAATACAACCAAACCAAATCTACAGGGGAAGACTTATAACTAAATCCGGAGCATCACTGGCACACTCACTCATTGAATGAGTGCAAGGCAAACCCTTACAAATCTCAACCAACCAAATAAGCTATATAATGATCTTACATTACAACAACTGACAATAAAATACAACAATGATAATCTTCTTGACAACTTTGAGTCCAACTGTCCAACTAGCACAAGAGATCCTCAAGAACAATTAACCTGCAAATATTCCAATCTACTCCCCCATACAATCGAATATCGTATGGATTCATCATAGGTCCACCATTTGAAGAGACATGGACAACAAACACACGTAGCACAAAAGCAACCAATCAGCAAAGCTGAGTAACCAAGTATTCTACCGAGATAATAAAAGCAATAACATTTATAAAATAATCAAACTAAAACAAGAAGCATGCTACAGACATAGGTCTTACGACATTATAATCACGCAAGTCTGTCGCTCCAAATCTCAAGCCAAGTAATATATACAAGTTCACCTTATTACTTTATGAAACAAATCATTCAAACCCATCTTTTATGCAGAAAGATACACCCATCACATTTGAATTACAAATTCATAAATTCCAATAGCTTTAAGAGTTTTAGTCCATCATTTTACCTTTTTCTAATATAGAGGGAAGAGAAAGACGAGATCAGACGATCTCAACTTTCAGCGCAATGCTGATCACAAATCAAATCAAATGGCCAAGTCCCTAGTGTGCACACCCTCCTAGCCCTATGGGGTTTTCAAGACCGCAATCTGCCATAGTGGTTCATGGCTAGGAGAAGACAGTTACCCCAAGTTCATGAGTAACCAAAATATCATAATCAAAACGATTACCCCAAGTTCATGAGTAATCGGAATAATCTCATAAGAGGGTTTGTGGAAGACCTGCTCCACAAATCTGCTCTCATAAGTTGCCCATATTCATCACCTTTGGGGGATCCTACCCAAAAGCTATCTTGCCCTCAATTGTTCAAGTTTACGTATTAATGTCTTAAAAGAATTCAAGTGTTCACACCAATGAGTCATCACAAATCCAATACAATGCCATATCACCAGTTCATCTCATTTGAGTAACCAATCAAAGGCATACTAGCCACCAGTCAATTTCAATTCTCATACAAATTATACCAAACAACCTCAAAGGGTCTTTTTAACAATTCTCATAAAGATATCGATATCAAGATCACAACACATATATCAATCTTCACCAAAAACTAGCTCACAAGTACAAGTTCAATAATTCTCCATACAACCAAGCAAGTTATTCATGTCATAATTTCCAACAACTTAACATAAAAATTTCTGTAACCTAACCTAACAATTTCTAACATTTACAAGTTCCATAGATGAGCTCAAACAATATGCATAAAACTCTCAAACTAATCTAGTGTTCCAAAGACAATTATACCCTCACTAAACAACTATATTACATGCAAATATTCATTTTATACCATAAAACCAACAGCTATAAACAAGGTTTATATGAGCATAAATCATATCTAGAGGGCTACAAACATGCTACAAACTCATCTAAAGTCTTATTAGTAATTATCACCAACTCTTGCACATATCACATGATTATACCCCACCATAATATAACTAATACATATCCAAGATCATAGCCAAGTATACACTTACACAAGTTTTCACAAAAGCCATGTAGTTCAAGCATCAATTTGCGTTCAAGAGCTTAAAGGGTTAAAATTCTCTGTTTTCGGGTGCATATTACAGCAGTTCTGTATTTTGGCCATATCTTACTTGTTAGACATCGTATCGAGGTGATTCAAAAACCTGTAGAAACCTATAACGAGAACTACAACTTTCATGTTTTGGCCATCTTCATAATCCAAACTTAAAACAGTTGAATTGAATCATGAAAGTGTGAAACGGGATTTCACTCACCAAATACTCCACACACAAATATTCAATTACTCATATAGTCAAATAGCTAGAATAGCTAGATAAACAGTAAAATTCAGAATTAAATCAACATATAGCATACTACATGTATATATAAAACTAATCATCCCAATAGAACGAAGGGTTATCTTTAATCCAAGTTCAAAACAATTAAGCATACAAATTCCCTCAATCAATCAACCAGTTCTCCACAGCATATGCATAATAATTAGAGCAAAACATATCCACATAGTTGCCAAACCAGAATTCAGCAAAATCAATTAAACATAGTAATTAAGCAATTTAGGGTTTGGGGTTTTTGGTTACCAATCCATGGAGAAGGAGGAGGGCTGACAGACTGGGTCGACGACCATCTTCTAGTGGTCGACAATTCGCAACAGCAGAGCAACATCAGCAACCGCGGCACAACATGGGCGGAATAACAACATGGACCAAGCACAAAACAAATAGAGAAAGACGCCCAACCAGAGAAGTGTTGGGGGAAACTACGGTATTTACCCACAATCACAATAACAGATAATCGGAAAAATAAAGTGCAAGAACCCAAAAACAACACAAACAATTTTACGTGGAAAACCCCTCTCAATTAAGGGAAAAACCACGGTGCGGATCTCCACGCACTAAAATATAATCCACTATGATAATCAAGAGTACAAAGCCAACAATCAGAAGATCAAACAACAAGTAGACTATCTATCTTTGGTACTAGTACAAATTGACAAACCCTAGCTCAATTTGGTACTCCCACAAACCCAAAGATACACCCACAAATACATGTCGATGACTGATTCGATGTAGACTCTGATTATCTTCACCACAGATGTTGTCGCAACCTACCAGTCAGAACAATTGAAGCTCGACTTCCCTCTCTCTTGTTCTGTTCACTGTTGCTTTCTCTCGTTTCACATGTGTTTCGACACACTGAACAAAAAAAAGGCCAAAGACCTTTTTGTATCATCCAGCAGCTTCTTCTGGAAGCTTTCCTTCACATATCCCACTAAGCCACAAACACTTCTCTTTGGGCTTAACAAACCAATAGCCAATTAAGGCCACAAATTACAAAGTCACACAGCTTTCATTTCCTTCTTTTTTTCTGTTTTTTGTTTTTCTTTTCTTTTTTGTTTTATTTTATTTTCTATACAAACTTAAATAAAATAAAACACAACTTAATAATAGTATTTGGTATTTGGGGCGTTACCTCAACAAGGAGAGAGAAAGAACAGCAAAATTCGACCCTCAGAAGAATAGGTCTAGGGTCTACAGTTTGGTTTCCAGAAGAGAGGGAAAGCAAGGAAGGTAATGGTGATGATGGAGGTTGTGTCGTGGTGTGAAGCAGAGCAAAGGGATTTGTTTGTTTTTTTTTTCTTCTTCTTTCTTTTTGAGCGCGAAACTGATGGTGAAGGAGGAGAAGTCACTCCTTTTATTTTTTTAAAGAGACCCATATAGCAAAGATGTGAGAAACGTGATGAGAAATATAAGGAAGTTAAGTCAATCTCTAATTTTGACACAAAACACCATTTGAAACCCATTAAATTACTTAAAAGCTGATTTTAATTTTATTTAAAATAAAAATCCGAAATTCTCTTTTTTTATTCCTTTAAAGCTAATATACAAAACCAATAAATATCTCACCAAAATAAATAATCAAATAAGTAAATTATTCAAAAATAAATAATTTTACGGGATGTTACAAGAATGCAGCATGGAAACGACGAAAAGAACATAGCTTCAATCAGTATAAGATTCGAACTATCAATTTTGATTAAGGATGAATAAGACTCTACCACTCAACCACATCTTCTTGGTTTTCAGATTTTAATAATAGTAAGAGTCATGACTGTAGATCAGTAGATGATACTCATCACTTCGTTGATTGTTTTTGTAGTTTATCTTGATTGTTTGTCAATCGTGAGGGTAATGGAGTATTATTTATCATAAAACAAAAAATATACTCATATATCCACAAAAGTCATTGATGAGTCTAATCTTGCTCAATTAAAGATGCTAAAGAAGAAATTTATTTAATCATCTAATTTGGCATCCTAACACATCGTTAGGGTCAAACTAGTTTATTAAATCAAGGTTGGTTTATATGAATGTGAGAATAGTCTATCTTGAGCATGATTGTAAGTTGTAACAGATGTTTAAGTCAGAAGTTGGCTTGCATAAACCTACAAATTTATAAGACTATGATGAGGACGGTTTGGATAGCTTTTCTTACGCCTTCGAAAAGCAACCATAGTCATTGGTTCTTAGTTTAGTTTTTATTCATTTCTTTTATATAAAGATAAGAAATTCGAAGCTTATGATTTGGAACTAATGGAAACAACAAAAGAGTTGTGTCTAAAGTCAAAATAGCTTTAAGCTCGAGCTCAAATACCTTTAATAACTTTTGTTGCATAAACTCAAAATAGGCAATGTATCAAACTAAATACAACAAATGTATGCCCTATTAGGCTCCGTTTAATTCAACTGAATTTCACGTAACTAAACTGAACTTAACTTAACTGAACTGAACTGAACTGAACTTAATGCACCTGAACTGAACTGAACTTAATGCTCCTGAACTGAACTGAAGTGAACTTAATGCTCCTGAAGTGAAGTGAAGTGAACTGAACTTATTATTATTATTATTATTATTATTATTATTATTATTATTATTATTATTATTATTATTATTATTATTATTATTATTATTATTATTATTATTATTATTATTACTTTTACTTTATTTTTATTTATTATTTATTATTTTTATTATTTAATTCACTATTTTCAAAGGTAATGTCACATATCTACAAGATAAATACTACTTTTCTACACTTTCTTGTGGTAATTTTATTTTATCATCGCTGTTATCTCTCAAAAATGGTAGGAAAAATTTTTGGATTGAGTATCTCTATCAACGAACCAAAGAATAGCAAAGTGAAATGAATGTAATTCTACTACTTTACCAGAGTGAACCAATCAAGAAGGGTAACTAGGTTCATTTAAGTGAATAATAATAATAATAATAATAATAATAATAATAATAATAATAATAATAATAATAATAATAATAATAATAATAATAATAATAATAATAATAATAATAATAATAATAATAATAATAATAATAATAATAATAATAATAATAATTGAAATGAACTAAACTGAACTTATTGGCCCTGAACTGAACTTATTGGCCTTGAACTTAACTGAACTGAACTTATTAGACCTGAACAGAACAAAACTGAACTGAACTTAATTTAAGTGAAATTAAATTGAATCAAACACAATCTAATGGGACTCGTGACTTAATTAGGTCCAAGTAACCCTTATGAATGAAGTAGTTTGTGTCTAAAGTCAGGATGAATGGCATTGGGCAAACACTTACACTGTTACATAACACATGGGGATTATTTGGTCAAGACATGACACATGATACTCCTTTCTACTGCAAAAAGAGCTCTGTAAGGGGTTGTAAGATTGGATTTCGTAGCAAAAACCATAGTTCAAAATTTCAAACCTGACCAAGTCCTCCTTGTTGAGCCTATCTGCAAGATTTATTTTGTTGACTTGTCTAGTGTGTGGTTTACAGACTATTGCACACACTCGAAATTTATCTTATGCACACTCTAAAAGTAGTGACTGTAGGTCCCTCATATAAAAAAACAAATGCCCAAAGGAGCACTTCTCTCCCCAATTTTGTATGCATAGATGCACTTCTCATGACTTTTCATTTTGGTTGATGATCCATGACGAAGATAATGATCACTAAAGAAACACAATAATTCATACAATATGGTCTCATTGTGAGATGGTTGTTACATTTTGTTCAAAATATATGTTACTTTTGGCTTATAGTGCAAATAGCTTAGGGACATAAAAGATATTTTTGAAAAAAATTTGGTCTTTTAATCCACAGTGAACTAAGTCCATCAGCATCATCTACCATCTCATTCACAACGCTGTGTGAAATGGGTAGTTCCTAATGCTGGTCAAATTAAAATCAATGTAGATGCTGGAAAAGTTGGTACTATTGGCACTTCCCTTGGTGTGATTTGCAGAAATTCAGCAGGATATCCACTTGTGGGCATGACTATGAACCTGTTTGAAGATTGGAGCGTTGATGTTGCGGAAGCGAGAGCGGTGGTGAGTGGTCTGCAGCTTGCTATTGCACATGAATTGATGAAGTAATGATAGAAACAGATAGTTTGTTAGTATTTAATACTTTGAGTAAATGTAGAAGTGGGTCTAATAGCTTTTCTCTTGTAGTAGATGATGCTCTTTCTCTTGTGGAGTATTTTAGAAATGTCACTTGGTCATTTGTAAATCGTGAAGGTAACAAGGTAGCTCATGAGTTAGCGTATGTACAATCATGGAGTGTAGGGTGTCGTGTTTGGGAAACGTCGTTCCCAACTAACGTTAATGTAGCTCTCTCTAATGATCTTGATGCTTTAATGGACGGTTGATGGTCGCTTGTCGACCTTTCACTCAAAAAAAAAAAATGTTAACTCGATTGTCTTATAGTTATAGTGGAATGGTCTTAAACAATATATTTGCCGAAGGAAAAAAAAACAAACAAGAAACCTGGTTGGGCTCCATTGTACGAGTATAAGCAAAACTCGATGGCCCGAAAACCCAAACTTGTTGGGCCAGACCAAGAACTACTTCACGGGCTAGTCCAGGAAAAAACCGACTTTGACCAGTCTGAGAACCCGATTAACAGACCAATCATCACTTGCCACATGTACAAGATACATCCAATAAATATCTTCCCATAAATCCATAATCCCTTTCACCATTTTTCCCTCTTTTACCACTTTTTCCCGATTTCTCTCTCACAAGTCACAGCACACACCCTCACACTAAAACCTCAACCGAGGAGAGAGAAACCTAGAGAGAGAAATCTAGAGAGAGAAAGTTACGCGATGACGGTGGAGACAGCGAGCGCCGCCGTAGATGCGGCGGTCGCAAACGCGACGGCGATGGTTTTCCAGAACGGAGGAATCTCCAATGGCGGCGTTTTGAACCCTAACCCTAGCGCTGTTAATGGTGGCAATAATAAAAAGAAATTAAAGGAAACTGAACGACGTCGTCGAAGACGTAAACAGAGGAAGAAGAAGAATAAGCATCAAGCTAAGGAAGATGATGAAAATGGTGATGATAGTGATTCTCCTGATGCTGATGATAACTCTCTTCCTCACCAGGTATCTCTCTCTCCTTCTCTCTCCTTCTCTCTCCTCTCTCTCTCTCTCTAAATATAGATATGTATGATACTTAATGGTCGCAAAATTAGTGGACATAGTTTGATAATTTATTTCGTTAATTTGATGGAGATAGGAAATTAGAGACTATGTATTTAGGTTGAAAGATTATTTGATTGTAGATCTAATAAGGTGGTGGAGTTCAGTGATTTTAGTGAATCGGTTGTTTGTTAGGTTTGTGATGAACTTTTTGTGAGAGTATGAAGTTTATTGAGCTGCTGTTGTACGTTTATCTAATTGAAATGGGGTTAGGTTTAGTGGATTACTTGGACTTTTCTATGAACGTGTAGTTACTACTATTTGATTGTGATTGTGATTGTGATTGTTGAATTTGGTGTATAGATGTTTGGATACTAGGTAAGATTTGTATAAGTGGTTTCTGGTTATACTGTACGTTGAAGGTTGTAATGTAGGGTTTGAGAAAGAGCTTGTTTAGGTTGTAAAATATTTACAAGCAGTGAGGGAGTATTAATTTGATCCGCAAGTGGTGTGTTCACAAACATAAAATGACTTGGTTAAGAGCACGCAACGCACCACCAATTAGGGTTGACTGTGCTGAGGAATTATGGATGGCGACTGGCGAGCTTGGTTAGGCGTAGGTTGGCATAAGTTATTCATTCCAGGTCAGTAGCCTACGGGTGGATTTCAAGATAGAGGGATAGAGAAGGCCATTACTAGCTTATTAAAAGATAAAGTTTTGTTGTGCCAAGACTGCCAAGCCTCTTTTAAATTTCCTTCAATGGGAGGAGACCATCCTTCATGCACATTTGGTAAATGAGTGAGTTTATCACCCATGATTGGAATTTGATTTGGCAAGGGAAGCCAGATGAATCACAATTTGGGAACCTTCCATATTGTGTCTTATTCTCTTGTTTAATTGCCTCTATGGATTGGAGAAATGCCACAGATAGCCGACTGTAATCAAAGTACTCAGTTTTGTACAAGCTCTAGATGACCTTGAAAAAGGTGCTAGCTCGTGGACATCAAAGGGTTGTGAAGTATTTAGAAATAGCTAACTAATCACGTGGAACTTTTTCTAATGGCTAGAAAAGCCGCTAGTGAATGGGTAATGCTCATGGAGGTTGAGAACAACAAAAGGCGAAAGATCTTTAAGTGTCTAGGAACCAAACATTTGAGTAGATGGAATGGAACCCTCTTGCTGAACAAACTGAACTGAAGCTAATATGGATAGACCCCCAATGTAGTGGCATCGGAAAATGTAAATGCAAAGTTTTTTTTTTTACAATTTGTCACACTTCAATTATATTTGTGGTACAAATTGGTGTGGATGGCCATTTGATTTAGGATTCAGGAGCTTTTGAGTTGGAGGGACAATTTGATCATTGTCATTGTTGATGCTCATGAAGGTGTTACAGTCTTTGGATTTTTTTTTAACATTGATTGTAGGAGATTCCTTGGAAAGTATACATTTATTTTGTAAGTAAAGGAGGATAATATTCAAACAAATTGGCTTGCTAAGTAGGACCCCAGCTCTCAAGAGCAGTCACATCTCTCTCAGTGGACTTACCTCATCCTTTCTGAGGCATGTTGATGACTGGTGAGGATTGAGGAAGATCTCTTGAGCTGTTGCTTACCTTTGTTTTTTTCTTCTTATTTTTTGGGGGGTGGGGGTGGGGGTTGAGGGAGGGCTTGATTGCATGCAGTATGTGTATATTACATCAGAATGTCTCAAATGCTGCATACAAATGCTTTCTCAAGTGTTGAAGGTATAAATCTCCTAACCGATACCAATATATATTCTCAAAAGAAGTCAAATTGTTCTTTTCATTTTTGATTATTGCTTACTGCAACTCGTTCCCTGGTAATGAAACAAATATAGGTTATTATAAGCAATTATGTTCTTTTGATGTAGTCTTAACATGTGGTATATTACCAAATAGCTGTTTTAGGCTCTTACATTTTTTGGTTCCTACGCTGACTTTATATTGCATTCAAACGTAGTTGGGTTTTTTTGTCGTTTGACTCTGTTGGCTATGTGTTACCTGAGTAATTTGTTATGGGCACAAAGTTGGTCTGTGTTACATTGTTGATTCTATTTTTCAGGTTCTGGAGGAAGTTGAGGTGAAATATGTGGCTGAAAAGACGGATTTGGATGATGATTTGCTTGAGGTATTCAAGGATGTTCTTGAGAAATACTCATACAAAGAACCTGAAGGAGACGAGGTGATGTGTGACCCATAGTTTCAAATGATTTTTTTATGTGTAGACAATGATCTACATATGGCCATTAACAGGTTGTTTTGCATTGAATTAGGGTGATGACAAGAAGGATGAGGCGGACCAAGATGCAGCAACGAAGAAAAAAGATGACTCAGATTCAGATGAGGAAGAGCAAGATAACCAGCAGAAGGATAAGGGAATCTCAAATAAGAAAAAGAAGGTGTTGCATTCTTTTGAGGGCTTCCTATTTTTTCCCCTCATTTCTGATACTAAATATACTTGCTAGGAAGAATTATTTTGCTTGAGCCCTTGAATGATTTCTTTTTCATGTTTCTCTCTCCCTTTCAGCTGCAACGACGGATGAAGATTGCTGAATTAAAGCAGATTTGCCGGAGGCCTGACGTGGTAGAGGTAGAGAGCTAGATTACTTTTTATGCTCTATAGTTTTTTGAACATTATTTGCTTTCTTCTTTTTCGAGGGGTGTTTTACTACTGGCGATCAAGTACTCAAGTACCTTAGTGAGCTATCACCTAACCAAATTTGGTTAGTTTTATAGACAAGTGATTGTCTCTTTTAGTTGGCGACACACAGAAAGCATGTTTTAGTTAGTTCTAGGGTCACTAGCTCAATGTTTACAAGGTGGACTATACCCTGCAATTGGGTAAGAACAAGGTTCCGTTTTGCAGCTCACCTGAGGCCCATAGTTAGGCCAGTTATTGTAGCCAATAGTATTGCCAGATAACCATGTAAGCTTCTTTGTTTACGTGTGACTGGAGCAACCATCTTGTCTTTTGAAACTTTCTTTTTATGAACAATTGATCTTACAAAATATAATAGCTCTTCAAGTTATTTTCTAGAACTACTGTTATTTGTTTTGTTCATGTAGTTTCGCTGTTTTCAAAATTGGAAAATTTCTTTTGTGGGTCAATCAGGATTAGCCTATATACTAGCTAAAGATATGGTGGCGTACATGTGGAAGCCCCTGATCTGCCCCTGGTAGGACCCTGGGATGGTAATGGATTTCTGAAGCATATGTTTATAAACCTTAGTGACTTGGTTTTGGATTTTTCTTTTGGTTCTGCTGGCATTATGAGATCATTTTTGTTGTCGATGAGTCGTAATCTTATCATTTGTTTGTACCCCTACTGTCACAATAAATAGCATGTCTTGTGTGGACTTAGTCCACTGTGGACCAAGAACACTAATGAAAATATTTAGGGACATAGTGGGTACTGGGTATATGTAAAAAGATTTAGTGTTCTTGGCCCATCATGGACCAAGTCCACACAAGTTTTTGTACACAATATATGATATTGAAGGGATATTGATATTTGGAACACTAAAATGTGAAGGGCTATCCTTCCTGACCACAATAAAATGGTTTCCTCTTGTTCAGTAAGAACTTTTTTCTTGCCTTTTCTTAGAAGGGAGAAACCTTGGTATTGATTCAGTTAAGGGGCATGGGAGTGTGTCATGATATTAAGATGCTAAATAGTATATTGTTTTTTAAAAGTGAACTTCTAGATTTTCTAACAAAGATTTATTGAGCAATGTGTTTGGTGGAGTTTATTGCCATTTGCCACTTTTGATTGAGGATCTAATTTCGTTTGATTATTTACAGATCTGGGATGCAACTGCATCCGACCCCAAGTTGCTGGTATTCCTGAAGTCTTATCGAAACTCAGTTCCCGTTCCTAGGCACTGGTGTCAGAAACGGAAGTATCTGCAGGTTAGTAATTGTATCTTATGAGCCCTCTAAATATAAATGTCTGTATGCATAAACATGGGTCTATTAGCATTGAGCATGTGCAATTTGGGGAGAGGTGAGGGGCGATAACAGATCGATGAGGTTTTATCTTATACCTATATATGTGGTTCTTGCAGGGTAACGGCTGTGACTATCATGGAGGCGAGACGGGTAGGTGTCTGACAAAGGGGACCACCGAGTGGTTTCTCTTTAATGTGTCTGGTTGTGGGCTGGGATGTAGAACATGATTTATAACATTAGAAGTAAACATTATAGCGCCTTGAACAGAATTTGAAATTCTACAGTTCTGTTCTTGTGTTTGCGTTGCTTGTATATGAATTTTCAGACACCTCTGATATTATGAGTATTGGTTGGGCTGAAAATGATGATGTTTCTTACAGATGTCTGGAATCATATAATCTAATATCTTAGATCCTCGTTTATTTGAGTTTAATGGATGTCCATGTTTATTGGATGATGAACTTGTACCTCATCAGATTGTTGGCCATCATTTTGCAGGGGAAGCGTGGTATTGAGAAACAGCCGTTTCAGCTTCCTGATTTTATTGCTGCAACCGGTATTGAAAAAATCAGACAGGTAATTGATGAACTATTTCTGATTCTTGACTTGTGAATTATGGAAACTTGTCATGTTTTCACATAGAAGTATGGACAAATCCCTTCGCTGCACCTGCCCTAGTTTTATGTAGTAATCTCTGTCTGCTGAGTGCTGAAATTGCTTAGGTTTGACCTTTGAGCAGTACTCCAGCTTCATCAGAAGAGAGGCTCTAGATTATACTCTTTCATCTTGTTAGTGGGGAGTACCTGAGCATGGCCTGAGTTGATTGTTCTATGACTCCCAAACTGTGGCTTCCAGTCCCATTTGGATTAGTGTTTCACTTTACTGCCTTGATATTCTTGTTTCTAGACTATGATTCTCAGAGTCTTCATTTCGACAGAAATATCCGTGTCGGATACTCTGACCCCAGATACAATATGACACATGGACACTTCAAATTAGCAGTAAAACAAGACAAAAATTCTTAAAATAGGCGATCCCAACGATCCGATCCTTGGATCCTCAACCGAACCCGATCCTAGATTCCCGAGCCTGAGAAACATCGTTTCTAGATGTTAAGTTCTCATTTTTGGCTTCCACCTCAAGGAAAAGAGAACGACAAACATCTAACATATTGTTGGGTACTCCAGCCGGCAAATCTTTGCATTGTATATTATGTCCTAATGCAGAAAAGGTTATTAAGAAGCCAATTGGGTACAAGATGAAATGACAGTGTAGTACAGTACTTTTTTTTTCTTTCCTGTTGTCTTGCTTGCCTTTTGCAAAATTAGTATCAAACTTGTAAATTTGGAGTTCTACTTCAAAACTGTTGTTCCCTTTGAAGTTTGAACAAGGAATATGGATGTGGCCAAATGTAGTATTCATCATCTGATTGTACTTATCTACAGGCTTATATTGAGAAGGAGGATAGTAAGAAGTTAAAACAGAAGCAACGTGAACGCATGCAGCCAAAGATGGGGAAGATGGATATTGATTATCAGGTCTGTGTCTTCTCTGTTGTCTATGGGTTTATAGCAAGTTAGTGGAGTGGCTTTATGTAAGAACTAAGGAGCGCTTATCAATGGTCATTGAAAAGCCCTAATTAATTTTTGTGACAGATTATCCTAATGGTCTTAATTTGTACTTTACAGGTTCTGCATGATGCGTTTTTCAAATATCAAACAAAGCCAAAGTTGACATCATACGGTGATTTGTATTATGAAGGGAAAGAATTTGAGGTATGGCTGATATTATATACAGATTCAAGCTAACCTGAAGTTGCTTGTTACTTTTTTTTCCCTTTATTGAAACCACTTTAACTTCCGAATGGGGGAGATGAGTTATTTTACTCCGGTTAAACTGGAAGAGGGATATTTCTTCTATTGTAGCATTTAGGTGCTTACTAGTCTGGTTGTTAATTTTGGTGAAGTACATGTCCCATTCGAGTCCCCTTAGGGCCTCTGGAGGTTTTCCTGGTCATTAACTTCAGGGCCCATGGGATTAGTCAAGCAAAGCTTGGACACCCATGTTATCTAAATATATATTTTTTTTTGATGAAGTACATGTTCTTTAACTTGTGTATTAGATGATACCCAGAGAAATCAGCATCATTTTCTTTGTTTTTCATGCAGGTAAAATTAAGGGAAATGAAACCAGGTATGTTTTCCAAGGAGCTGAAGGAAGCGCTTGGCATGCCAGAGGGTGCTCCTCCTCCGTGGCTCATTAATATGCAGGTGATTTGTGTGAATCTATTTCTTTGGTTTTTGCTTGTTTCTTGGAATCTTATTATCTTCTTTCTTGTTTCAGAGGTATGGTCCTCCACCATCATACCCACATTTGAAAATTCCTGGGCTAAATGCCCCTATTCCACCTGGGGCTAGTTTTGGTTATCATCCTGGTGGGTGGGGCAAACCCCCTGTTGATGAAGTAAGTTTCGTAGTTATCTATTTTTTGGAGGTGTTATTGTGGTGTTTGAATATTACAGGATCTTATATATGAACTGTGTGGTTGAACGTTTTCCCCTGATTTCCACTTGTAGTATGGGCGTCCATTATATGGAGATGTGTTTGGTGTTCAGCTGCAAGAGCAACCAAATTATGAGGTATGTTTTGTTTACTTTATTTTGTTGCAAATATCTCATATTTTCTAAGCCGTGGTTTTAAGATCACTCTTACTTGGTATAGGAAGAACCTGTTGACAAGTCCAAGCACTGGGGAGATCTGGAGGAAGAAGAAGAGGAAGAAGAGGAAGAGGAGGAGGAAGAGGAAATGGAAGAGGAGGAGCTAGAAGATGGCATTCAGTCTGTTGACAGCCTCTCAAGGTACTTTTTCGTGCCGCTCAATTTATCTCCATCTTCAAAATGGAAGATATGCATGACCTTTGGCCTGATGTTTATGATTTACGAGCATTGTTTATAACAGAGAAATATCTTAGTCTCTTAAGTTCTAACTATATGGATTTTTGGGCAATCCTTCCGTGCCTCCAGTGACAATCAGCCCTACTTATATGTCTTTTGTTCCTTAGGTCCTTTGTTCATAGATTTACTTGTCACAGATTCTAGTTTTACTTCTTTTTTTGACAAGTGTGTGTCTCTGCACAGTACTCCTACTGGTGTTGAAACGCCTGATGTGATTGACCTTCGTAAGCAGCAAAGGAAAGAGCCTGAGAAACAACTCTATGAAGTAAGCAGTGTTGGAATGCTTCTATTTCTTTGGTTAAGATCTTGTATCTATGGCCTACTATTTCGGTGCTAATTTATTTTTGTTTCTCATTTGTGATTTGTGAAGGTACTCCAAGAAACAGCATTTACAGCTGGTTCAGACACATTGCTGGCACCAAGTCATACGTACGCATCTCGTTGTCCGAACTTTTTTAATTTTATCTTTCAGAAGTCTCTTCTTAACTGATTGTGTTTTTTTCTTGTTTTTGAATGTTTTTCAACCAGTTATAATGTTAGTGGTGCCACTCAAGACAAGTCCGGAGCAAAGAGGGTAAGGAAGACTTTTGCTATTTCCTATTGTTCCCTGCCCATCTGACAGTTTCAGAAATTGTGGTCTGCTGAAATAATTGAGATTAGGTGTATATTGGAGTCCATTTCGGTTTGTTTTACCACGTTCTTTATTTTTTTGGGGGTATTATTCTGTGATCAAATGTTTTTCGTACTTCCAATTCCAATAGCGACAACCCTAGTGTGTTATTTGTTTGATTGTATTGCATTTGCATGTACTTGCTTTCTTTTTATCCATGCACTCACTCTTTACTCCACACCCATTTCATTTCATTTCATTTGGTATAAGCTTTTAACTGTTTTCAAAAATGTTATTTTCTTCGGGGGTCTATCAGAAACAGCCTCTTTACTGAGGCACCTAGCTAGGGGCAAGGCTGTGTTACATCTGGACCTCCCCAGGGCCAGCACTCGATGGGATTATCCTGGGTTGTTGTACGTCCTAAGTGGTTTTCAGTAGTTGTTGCCCGCACAATGAGATTCAAAACTATGCTTCCGGTTCTTATTTTGGGGTTGAAGAAAATATGTTTTTTGGGATATTTTGGTCAAACATCACCTGCTGTTTTCCTCGTTTTTTTGAAACCTCCCAATAGGTGCACTTGTTTCTAGTCAAATGTTGTCTTCCCAGCTGTGATCAGCTGTTAATATCGTTTCAAGCCAAAATATTGTCATGATTTCATAAAATAATGGCATCATATCGTCTAGGTCAAAGGGTGTCATTTGACTCAGAAAAAAAATACTTGCAGGTGGTTTCAATTTGAGATGTAATGTGAACTACTGTCTGTTCTCTCAAGTTCTAAATAACTGGTGGTTTTGGACAAACAAGAGCTTGCAATTTTAATTTTGGAATTAAAGAAAAGAAGAAACGTTGCTATTTGCTTGGGTAACATGCATGGTCTTGGCTGTTAATGTGGCTTCTATCGGTGTCGTGGAGTATAATTGCTCACTAATTGTTGCTTTTTTGGTACATCGAGTGTGAGGCTTAATGGCTGAGCCTTCTGTGTGAAATATGAAAAATGATGGTTTAGCAGCTTCCATGCCTTTTCATAGCTTTTTGGATCCTTGGTTCATCAAGCTCTCATCACGTTGACTAACGATTGTGGTGGGTTTTTGTTCACAGGTTGATCTTCTTAGAGGGCAGAAGGCAGATAAAGTGGATGTGTCCCTACAGCCCGAGGAATTGGAGGCCATGGACAATGTATTGGCTGCAAAGTAAGTTTCAAGTCATTCCATTGTTGTTCTTCTTTCTTCTTTGGGTTGGGTTGGTTGATCTTTAGTTTTGCATGGCTATGTCTGATTTTTTTTGTCCGTCTTATTTTCTTTTTTAGGTATGAAGAGGCAAGGGAAGAGGAGAGACTGCGTAGCCAGCGTGAAGATTTCAGCGATATGGTTGCAGAGGTTTGTTGCCTGGCAAATAGTTTTGCCTTACTCTTTTTATTATTTCTAGCATTACTAAATAACTAAGCTGTTCGATGATTTGTGTAACAGAATGAGAAAAAAAGGAAGCGGAAGATGCAGGAGAAAGAAGGGAAATCGAAGAAAAAGGATTTCAAGTTTTAGGCAGTTCACGTTGTTGTTTTCCCCCTTCTTCGTTCCAATCAGTTCTGGTCTTCAATAGTGTCTTAGATAGAGTGATCAGCTGATCTTGCCTTTGAAAAGCTTAGGGGGTATAATTTTGTTTGTACTTTTGGCAACTAGAACAGTCAAGGGAGATTGATATTGTCTCAGATGATGCAAAAACACTTGTTTGTAATTTGTATAATGTAGAAAGGAAAGTTTTATGCTTGTTCTTGGTTCTCTCGAAATTTAAGTTCTTTCTGGTTCTGTAAAGGAGTGGTTTGCAAATTGCAAGTGAAGTACAAGATGATGCTCCTCAAGCAAGCCTGATGTCACGCTAATGTCAGGCTCGAACTATAGAGGTGGTTGCATGTGGAGGTGACCTCATATAAGTTCCTTTGAACATGTAGACCCTTTTAACATGGCAATTACACGGGAAATTTAACGAGCAAAAAAATAAATTGCACGGGAAATTTAAAATTTAAATCTTTCCTTTCTAATGTAACTTGGAATTTGGTTGAATATAATTTATTTTGTTTGGAATCTTACTTAATTTGGATAGAAGTTTTGACTTCTTGAATCTGATTACGTTCCTTCTCTTTTTAGTATGCCTCATTATGATCAGTTGTGGTAGCAAATGATGTATGTCCTGTCAGAAGACGAGGAAGGTTGTGGTAGTCTACCACCTTCGACAAGTAGAGTACTACCAGTCTACCAACTTCGACAAGCAAGATATGAGTTCCATTCTGATGCATGAATATGAGACCCAACATGGCAATTAGATTGGCAATGGTTAAATTATGATCTCAAGAGTTGGAACCTCATACTCTTTCTCTCTCCTTCCTCACCACTCTCTCTCCTTTCCCTCCCCCACTTGCACACTTAATGTCACCCCATGTTAAGATTAGGGTCCTTTCTAATCACGAGATTAGGCATGAATTTGTGCTATAATATAGTACTCCCGTAAAGTTTGTAAATTTTTTTATTTTTAGATATTCCAAAACAATGCAAATCAACTCAATTATTGTGCATTGAAACTCCAGATATAACAAAAAATTCAAATTATATATACACACATGAAATAAAAGTTGATGGAGGGTAATGCATTTAATGATATTCCTTCATTTTTAGCAAGACCAAGAAGTCCTATACTTTGTAGTATAGGACAGAGGGTGTAATATTATTTCGATTTCGGAGTTACTATGTTAACGAGAGAAAGGAGCTAGGGAGGTCAAGTTTGCAATAATTCTCGACTTCTAGCCTGCTGATAGTAGTAGGTCTTTCGTGGACGGTGTGGTGCTACTATAAATTTGATAGATCTATAGGAAAGAATGGGCCAGGAGTTCTTTGGTAGCATTGGAGAAGATTTGATAGAATAAGTGAATTTGAGTTGCTTGACTAATATAGGGGTTTAAATTCTTATCTAAGTAGGGAGAATGAAATTTTCTGTTTTTTTTTTTTTTTTTTTTGTAGGGAGGGTCTGCTTTTCTACTTGAATCCGTCAGCTCATCAAAGATGGGTTTGCTTGCCCGACACATGTGATTTACGGATTATTGCATGCGTCCTTGTAGCAAAAAAAAAAAAAAAAAAAAAAAAGGAGAAGAAAGAGAGAGAGATACTAATATAGGAGATGTTTACTGATACATCAAGTGCAGATTTGTTCAAAAGAGAGTATGGATCGGGCGCGAACCAGGCTTGACACGATATTTTGACCCATACAGTGGGCCGTCAAGCGAGCATGGGCCGGACTAACAAGCCCGATCCTTATAAAATCACCAAAATACCTTGTCTAACCCCGTTCTTTTCATTGTCGAACGAGCCGGATCTACGGGGATATCTCGCCCATGAACATTTCTAACCAATTGTAGTTTACTGATACATCCTTGTTAGCACAAAATAGGGGAGGATTGTTGAAACATTTTTAGAGTAAGTGATTATTATTCTCATGTCTAGCCATGTGTTAGTGGTAGTTATAATTAAATGTTTATGGGAGATAAGCATTTGTGTAACCACCAATAGCTAACCAATGTAATCTATTATACATAGGGTATATGGGGTGAGATATAAGGAGAAGGAGAATAGGTTTTCTCATTGGATAAGAAGAGGGAATTCTCTTCTTGGTCTTGGTTAGTCATGATAGAGTTTATTTCATGATGGAAAACCATAATAGACATTAAAGATGATAGTTTATCATCTTGTTAAGACAAATATCAATAGCATAAGCATATTAGTGGAGTACAATTGTGGAGTGAACAATATACTCTGGGACTTTTTTGTATCTCGAAAGTTGTTTCGTGTAACCCGGTCGCTTTCTAGAGGGTCGAAACTAGACTTTCAAGAAAGTGTACTTGTACATGCCAGTCATATCCAAGTTCCTCTTGTTTATTCATATCCAATAATTTGTACTAACAATCCTAACATGAAAAGTCAATGCTTCTCATTTTTTTCATCTTTTCCTCCCAAACTTTCTTTGCTTCCCCTATTTGTGAGGTTGTGCAGGTAAAGTTGCGGGCACTGGTATCATAACGTAAGTGCTTGTTTGATTGACATACAATTAATACAGGAAGTATAAATTTCTTTGTTGTTTGATTGATAAAAAAGCATAGGAATTAACTTCATATATGAAGTGACTTTTCTCAAAATAGAGAAAGTTGCTTACCATATCCCCCTAGGTAAGTACTACTTTCCACTTCACTTCTCATGAAACTAAAATTCCTTTGTGCAATTAAATAACTTTAGACACTTCTCATAATTTTCTAATTTCTCAGTACTTCCATGATCAATCAAACAAGCACTATGATAAGTGTGATTCATTCAAGATACAAAGGGTTAAACTTGAAAGAGTAGGAGTGAGAATAGGTTGGGGAAGAAGTTGATTAGTTTAGGGAGTAAAGTTTTTGAGTGTAACAACTAACAAGGGTTGAATGTGAAATCTTTATTCTATAATCGTGCTCTCCACAAAAAATTATTTACATCTAATTTTATTTGATTATTGTCGCGCACACACTCACATCGGGTGGGTTCCAAACTTTGAGCATTACTCTTGAAACTTGGATTTTAGGAATGCACCAAACTACCGAAGTGCTAGCTAGAAAACGATAGACAACGTATATGATGTGAATATTGTCGGTTCGTTATGACTTATGCTCCATTTGATTTACTTAGATAAAACTGAACTGAACTGAACTTATCTGAACTGAACTGAACTGAACTGAATTGAATTGTTTTTTTAAACTTGACCATTAACCATTTAGAGTTTTTCCAAACATAGTCAATATTATATTGGACTCATTTGAAAGTATGCTTTGAGATTTTTCCGATAACATACTTATCATCATGAAATTATTTCGGAGTAAAAAATTATTTGAATGCTAAAGTTATGCATGAGCTGAATTGAACTTAACTGGACTGGACTAAACTGAATTTAAGTAAAATTAAGGTGAATCAAACAGAGCCTTAGAGTATGTTTGGCAAAAACAATTAGTTTTTAAATTAACGTCACAATTTTCATCTTTCAGTTGTTGTTTTCATTCTCTATTACCAAAGTGTTTATCAGATTATTATCAACATTCAGTTTCAAAAACAGTTGAAATCTGAATGCTAGGCATACAAGCTTTCAATTTCAGCTAGCAAAACAACTAATTTGTCACATTTTCATAAAATTTTTAGCAATTTTCTGCTTATTTCTTACCATATTCTGATTTTTCAGCTAGCAAAATAGCTAGTTGTGCCAAATATACCCTTAGGATGATTAAGACATGCTGCATTTTTCTGGAGAGTGCTAATCAAAGAGCCTAATAACTTAACACACATGCACAAAGACTCATTACTAGGAAAGGGAAGAAACTATTAGTCCATTCAGGGCTTTTTTTTCGCACATATAAATTGATTCATGCATGCCCTTTATGAAAGAAAGACAAAAAAGAGAGAGGCATATTTCATAAAGGAATGATGATATTGTAGGAAAGTTTCTCCAAATAAAGTGATCGACATCGTCCATTATTTTATATGCACATTTTTTGTATTATTGTCTCTAGATGGAGAGTACTTATCCATTAAGTTACCATACAAGGTGGGTTTGAGCAATTTGAAGGATAGAGACAAGTCCTCGACCCAAGTGGTGGAGAGTTTTTTTTTTTTTTTTTTTTTTCCAAGGACGCATGTAATAGCCCGCAAATTATATGCGCTGGAAAAGTAAATGGACTGATGGGGTTAAGCAGAGGAGGAGACCCTCCCTGCAAAGAAAGGTAAAGGAGTTTTTATTCTCCATACATGAATAAAAATTTAAACCCCTTACCATTGGGTTATAAGAGTAGGGCTCTTACCACTTAACCTCTCACCTCATCCTCAAGTGGTGGAGAGTTCTATTCATTGGTGGCAGTAGGCCTTTTAAGTTTTTTTTAGAGCAGAGAGTATAGTGTAAAAACGTTTCACAATTAAAAATAACACTTTTTTTATTTGGAAAATATTTTTTTTGATACTTTTTAGTGTAAAAGTAATATTTATTGACCAAAATGTAGCAATTGTTTCATAGTAGACGGTCTTAAGTGAACTTTTGCGTTTGAGAGGACTAGATGAGACTTTGCTATAGTTAACAGTGAAAATTTCAAGTGTAGTTCAATTCAGTCGATGGGACTCTCCTATCCCCCACCACCTATATACTTGATTTGAACAACAAATTTGGTAGACTCCTTAGCAAATAAGTTACAACTTGTAAATGGGGTACGTAGTTTATTATGCTTAACTCCGATTATTGATATTGCATGTACGTAAATCTTATGCCATGAGCAATGAACCATTAAGGGGATTAATGAAAAAGAAGTAGAGTGAGACTTTTAGCTATACATTATTCTTTTCAAAACAAATCGAAATTAATTTATAGAGCGCAACAGAATACAAATTGCACAATAGAATAAAATTAAACTTACAAAATAGAACAAAATTTATTTGCAAAATGAAAGAAATAGATTGTGAAACTAGGATCCTGGTTCTTTTCATCGCTTCATGTTGCATTTTGTCTTCTATGATGCAAGCTAGCTGCATCCCATTTGATGTGCATTTCATTTTGTGTCATATTTTGTTCACTTATATATGTAATTTGTTTCAATTCATTCCATGCTTTGCAAGTTATGATACATACATTCCGTTTTACGCTTCAAGTTTCCTTATCATTACGTTCCACACCAAGTCTAAGGAATCTCAACGGGCTGTTCATCCAGTCTGGGACCGGATCGGACCAGACCACTCGAGTTCGGTCTGGGACCGAACTGGACCGAATGTGACCGGTCCTGGACCGGACCGGATCAGATTTTTGGAAAATAGACAGCGGATCGGGTTGATCATTAAAAAATTAATTGCAAAAATCGGTCCGGACCGGACCGACTATGGACCGGACCAAAATCCGGGTTGACCGATCCAAAACGTAGACCGGTCTCACCCAGTTCGGTCTTAGTCGGTCCGGGTCCGGTCCAAAAAACCGGTCCAGACCGAATAGTGAACAACTCTAATCTCAACGAGTGCATGTAGTTACAAATTATATTACTTACAAGTACAGCTTATTAACTCCATTGCACTTTGCACCTTTACAATAACCTCCAATATCGTGTGTGGAAGATTCATTCATTGTCACATCACTTGTTAATATATGATTAGTATTGACTTTCATGGCACTTAAACAAAATATTGTTGGCTACTAACATCATATGAAGCCATTAGGACTTAAGCACAACCCTAGGGTTTAATTTAGTTAAACTAACTGGCTTACAAAATGCATGATTTACCAAACACCATTAGAAATTAATTCACATTATAAATGGTCTTTTTTTCCCAACTTAACTTGGGGACCAAGGGTGAGGCAAATGTCCTTTTTTTAGTGCATGGCCATATATATTGGCCAACACTCATAACAAAACAAATAACAAGTGTTTGTGCCAAATTTGTACTTAGGTTCATTTAGCACTATCACTTTATGCCAGAAATTTGATGTCGTTTTATATGAACACTTTCATGTCTATTCCTTACTTATTTGGTACTCTCTCTCTTCTAACCCCACACGTCTATTACCTTAATAGTTAATACTCTATATAGTACTCACTATTGAAATTTACTACTACTATAAGTGAATTATTTGGTTGATACGTATGGGACCCACCATTTATCCGTACACAATTTGTTAGGACATAAGTCATTTTCTGATACCAATTTTATATCCATCAATAAATTAAATCTAAGTTTTGTGTCTCTATCTATGACTAGCTAGTGCAGGAAGTTAAACATCAGTTGATAGTGATTTTACCTATTTTTGATTGAGAATAATATAGAGAGGGAGCTCAAAGTGGTTTTCTTAAATTAGTGATTGAATGAATAAATTGTGGGTGGTTCACTATCAACTTGAGGAAGTTTAACATATATAGATTCAACATACTAAATAAAAAGCGAATTACTTGATTGTATTCATTAGCTTAGGGTGATAACAAAGTCTCACTTTGCCGGATAAAATATTTATATACTTTGTTGTCGTAGGTGTTTTTTTGATGTAGTCGATGATGATTTGTCCTCTCTACAACAATTACAACAATAAAAATGATAGTAGATATTTAAGGTACAATTATTTATTTATTTTTTATTTTTTATGTTGAATTGGTTATTTCACATGCATGATATTAAAGCAACAAATACTAAGAGGTCTTAACTTTAAAATTTGAGACTCTCTGAGATATATTACCAAAAATGGAATATTACATTAGAAGTATATGAAGAACGACACTTGTGCATAATCCACACCTTAAACCCAAATGACATTATTAACAAAATGGGGCACGGTATTAAGATACAAAATAATTAGTTGAACCATAAATCATCAGTTTAATTAAACTTTCAGTTAAATTGCTCGTTCATAATAATGATAATGATTATACTTATGCTCAAATAGAACACTAGCTATGAGACGATATATATGATAATTAGATACCTCATGTTGTGTCATCATAGTTACCAAGTGGTATATGTACTTGTTGATCAATATGTAAAAAAAACACATATTATTTTGTGTAGTCTCAAGTACACTTGATCAGCAAAGTGTATATCATTATCAATGACAATAACATACCTTAACCACCAAATTATGTGTATGTTCCAACATGTGGATTAATAATACACAAGTATGGTGGTCCTAACAATAGTGACCCACAAACCCAATTAACATAAAATGCCACATGCATGGAAGATCTTAGTTTTATTCTCCTCAACATTTTATTATACATCTTAAAAACAATAATTACTAGGTCTTATAATTAAAATTTTAATTTAAGCTCTAAATATAATTAAATTAAATCAAATTGGCTGCTTGCTTCCTTAGATACAAGAAGAGCCAACAAGATTAGCACGCGTATGATTATTTAATTTAACCATAGATTGTGATAATTATAATACTTAAGAAAAAAATTGAAGTCTAGTTTGATGGCAAATGGCTTAGTTGACAGATTAGACCACTTTTAATGTTAGTGGTTTTGTGGAAAGATTAAAATATAGTATGACTTGGAAAATCGGCTAAAGGTCATTATCTACGTTGTCCGACAAATATTCTGTTCTGATTGGTATTCAGAAAGAGCCGCTTTACCTAACAAACAAACCGACCAAGATTTCCTTAATCACATAGGGAATATTATTTCAAATCTATGGAGTTAAAAACTTATCCAAAACAAGAGTGCGATATTAACAAGTGGCCGGTATGAGTGGTGTAATTCGACATTCTTATTTTTTAATTAAGGTTTAGAATTTGAATATTAAAAACATAATTACTCATTATAATTGGAGCATTATAAGAAATTCTTGCAGGTTTTAACTCACGCGTTTGAATAGTCTTATATATTTTTTTGATATAATTTTATAAAGAGGGATACTATGTGCAACCTCACCTTAAGAGTGCATTTTGCACCCCCTTAATTAAAGTAGGATATATATATACTTGCAAGAAAAATTGACTTTCTTTTTCTGTTTATTTTTTTTTATTACAAGTGCTTAGGTATCCTATTCTGATTGGAGATGCAAATTACAGGCTCGGGATGAGGCTGCACATAGCACCCTCTCTTCTACAAATAATCATGATATTGATGGCAGTAAAATCTTAATTTTATCTACAAATTTAACTTATTAACTCATAATTGTAAGTCGTAGTCTACCAATACGTGGTTGGTGTGAGTGGTTCGGCACTCTCGTCCCTTAAGCAAGGTCGAGGGTTCGAATCTTGTGAATGGAAAAACTATTTAGTGGGAACACTAAACCCTTTCATGGGTCGACCCGGTGCGAAAAGAATTAGTCTAGTGCCCAAAAAATTTAGGTAAACCTGTAATTAAACAAATTTTTTTTTTTTTTTGTAAGTCGTAGTCTCCAGTTCTCCACACCTTTCATATTCAATGTCCAATTTTTGGTCTATTTCTTAAACTTCTTTTTCAAATTAAAGAACAAGTCATTTGACTGCCTTAGGGATACATTATGTGGAAGGGAGCGTTGGGGTCCCAAGAGACCCTACTATTAAACACTAATTCGAGTGAAAGATTAGTAGTATTACGATAAAAATGTGCCTCTTTTGGTTGTGTCCTTTTCATTATATCATAATTTGCCTCCTTAAACCTTTTTTAATTAAGGTTAACCTAACCACCAATTTCAGTATACTAATTTTTTCACACAAAATCATTTCTCAACTAACATGTCGTTGACAACACCAAAGGATTGGAAAGATAGTATCTGTTTTTGCATTATGGTCATGTATCCATTGATCCTCTAGGAGAATTTTTTTGGTGCAAATCTTGAAGAGTTTTGGAATAGGTTTTACCATTACAAGGAGTTTAGTTTATCTAACTCCAAATAAAGCCTTTTTCTTGCCGACATACTTATACTTCTTGTCAAAATTTAGAGGCATACAAAGAGTCTTGTGTTTATGTCATAGGCTTTCTAATAATATAATAATACAAACAATACTTCATTAGGTTTCTTAATTTTGATCAATATATAAGAGTGACAAAGTTTGAATCAATTTGAAACTGAAATCTGTCTAAAAAGTGAAAAACAATACGAGTATATATTACTTACTCAAATGATAGACCATATTTGAATCCACCTGCCAAATAATCTATTTCGACTTCGACTTGCCTGACCAATTCACAGATTAAACATATAGTCATATAATTTAAAGACAATAAATCTCAACAACTTCGTCGGCAAAGTCTTCGAGAATATATACCAAAATCTCAGTTCTATACGCATACAATAATAACATTATGTGATTCACTTTTCTCAATAGGAGTATGAAGCTAACATACATTATTTTAATTTATACTCCATTTACAATAAAAATTGTGAATGACAATCCTATTCCATTACTCCCTAAAAAAGCATTTCAAATTTCTCATTTGTTCACAAATCACAACAACTACTTGACCCTACACAAATTAAAGTACCATAGAGAAGAATAATATGGATTCTAAAGCCTAAGTACGAGTCATGATGCATGGGGCTCAAGACATCACCAACAACTCTAACCAACAACAAGCTTCAAAGAGAATTACAATTTTGATTTTCTATTAGATTGCCCTTAGAATAATCATTTTCAATTTCTTAACCCATGAGTTAGTCCTAATCAAATCACTAATTAACCAAGGTTAAGATACTAGGTAGAACTACATTACAAACCCACGAGGGATCACATGATGCCAACTGTTATTTTTCACTTTACCCCATCAATGGGTCCCACAAAAGACCCCACTTTTACTAGTCTAGTCCTTATTTCACCTTCCATTAGGGAATTCTTTTCTTCCATGTCATCACCGACCTTTATTTACTTTCTTTCCTAATTCAACTGTTTACTTCATGGGATTGCATGAAGATCTTCTCTTTTAACTGTCCAAACAAAATGGACCAAACAAACAAGGAACTATCAAGGGTTCTTGTTGGTCCACGTGTCAAATGCCCACCTTCACCTTAATGACTAAGTATCTTTCTCAACATACTACAATTATGTGTGTTCAAGTAGTCTTGCAAAGTATATATAAATAAAATTGTAGTTAGTGAATAGGGTATTTGATGTAATGCATGTCACTATTATTAATATTTGAGGAGCAAAAACAAAGTGCACCCCACCTATCTCAATCAATAAGCCTCCCTAAGCTCTAAGTAACCAAAAAAAAAAAAGTCATTTCATTTCATTTTATTTGCTTCTATTGTAACATATAACTATTCCAATTACAGATCATATAATATATAGGCCTTTGATTGATAGAAACCATAGATATAGATAGGA